>OY756427.1:18482626-18993065 GCA_963576905.1 Mystacides longicornis | reverse complement strand
AATTTTCTTTATTCATAAGTAAATTTGCATAAATACATTTTATGCATCGACAAATTTCTTTTCTATACAAAAATGGAGTAGAAAAAAACTTTAGGTATAAGAGTGATTGTGAGTGAATGCTTAAAAAAAAAAAGAGTGATTGTATTTAGGCACCTACTTAAGAACTCTTAACTCAAATTATCTGCATTAATTCACTTTTCTGCCACTAAGGTGTATATTGTGTGTATATCCGCCCTCTACAAAAAAAGAAATTAGGTACACACAACTACAAAAATATGTGTATATGTGTGGCTCGTGTAGGTATATGTTGTCAAAGCGTTAGTCGATCAGTGTTATAAACAACTCTATAATAATAATTAATGAAAATTCGCTTCAGTTACCTGTCGAAAATGTAAATAACTATTTTATCACTTCAAATAGATTGATGATACCTACTTTAAATATTTAGAAAGGATTGGAAACATTTCGTTATCAATGTTATCATGATATCGTAAATCACGAGTCACGACCCTTGGCAGAGGAGAAACAATTGAAGAAGATGTAAAATACTGATCGTTTATAAACTTCTTCGTATTTTTTCAAATTATCTTTCAATCCTCCTTAACACGATAGAAAAAATGTTTGTAGATTGCATAATTTTGATACAAGAAATTATAAATATTGATAAAATTGCATTAATTTTATTCTTAAACTTTCTAATGTAGATACGACTATCCACATTAAAAAACAATTTTTATATTTGACCATACTGAACAAATAATCAACCATTTAGTTACAATTTCCGGTCTGGGTAAAGAAAATATTTAAAACTATAATTTTGTTTCTGCTATGCCAAATTGACTTTGAAATTGTTAAATTAAACTTTGTCCACATAACTATTTGCGTGCATGATATAATTATCTTAAACAAATTAATTCTGCATCTCATGTTAAAAGCTTCGTTCAATTAAATTATAAAAAATCGCTCGGTATTAACTTTCTTGATATTTAACATAGCTTGATGATTTTTTTACGTGGCTTTCAAAATTATTTTCTTCGTGTTATTATATCTATAAATCTGGTAATTTGACAAAAGAAGGTGTCAAGGAAAAAGGTCATCTGATAATTGTTTGAAAAACCTGATAATATTGGGTCATAATGCGAAGAAATTCAGCTCACCAACCTAGAAAAATAAAAATATGTAAAACATAATTATAGAGTTTAGTATAGTTGTAGACAAAACTTGCTGATTTGATTTCCTTACAAACTGTGCAGTCGGTGGAACCAAGATCCTAAATACAATAGATTTTTGTCCCAATCAATTGACCCTATCCAATCTTAGGATGAAAATACAAAGAACGCTGATTCCGACCGGTGCGCGATGCCGACCGGCACAAAGAATGTTTCTATACATTTGAATGGACATGTCGGAAAGCGGGTTCCTATTTTTGCCCATATATGCCCATTAAAATGCATAGAAATATTCCTTGCACCGATCGACGCCGCACAGACAGGTATTTAAAGATTCTACGCGGCCAATATTCAGAAAATGAAATCTGAAAAAATAACTTTTTCATCGACTTCCTGAGGTAGTGGAAACCCCAACGAACAATATGCTGGCCTGCAGAACATCCAATGTTGCACCTACCCTAAAAAATATTAGTCGGAACTTGATCATTGAAATTTGCGTACGTGTTTATTCTCTGCTACTTTCAAATAGATTTTGTTTCGTGAGAGAAAAATTAATAGTCTGCGGTTAACTGGTTAAAAATGGAGATGGATTCGGAGACTAAAGGTATGTAACAATAAAAATAAATTATATTACCTTAAATAATTGTTCATTTAGTGTTCATACAACGTTGGAGACATTGCGATTAAAATAAGGTATTTTTTTTTTGAAATGTATCTTAAATGGGAGATTTGTTTGGGTATTACAGTAGATCGCATAAGTTTGATTATTTTCATATAAACTTTAACACTCATGTAAACGAATGAAGAAAAAATTTACCGCGGAATACCGCAGATGCCTAAATGGGGGTACTTTAAATGTAAAAGGGTAAAAAAATCGAAATTTCTAAAAGAAGTATTATTTGAAATTAAAACAATATTTATTTGTTTAAGGGTCAGAAGGGACCTCAGGAGTGAGGATTGTGACTCGTCAATCCTTACTGGACATTATGAATAAAGAAAATTTGCGTAGTTTGAATGAATAACTATGTTTTTTGAAAAACTATATAATATTCTCGCGTGAAGAGCTTGCAGAGGACAAATTAAATAAATTGAAGGCAAATTTGGTACATGTTAAGTGTACAATGAAGCAAAGATGGGTTGAAGCGCACAAAAAAACGAAGTTTTTTTTAAAAAAACAATCGTCTTTGGCTTGAAGGTACATTTGAAATACCAATCACATCACCAAATCGTCCAGGTCGCGACAGTCGTCCCATTGGACAACTGTCTGAAGAAGCAGCAGAGGCACGCAATAAGCATTTCAGGGTATACAGACAGGATTTTTCGAGAAAATTTTCTAGAGAATCCTGTAATAGAGACATACTAAATAGACTTCTCTTAAGTTCAGATCCCTTGCTCAAGGATTATACAAAAAAGAAAAAATAATTCCTTTTTGCCTGAAACAATAGACATGCTTCTATCAGCGCAGCCAAATCTCTCAGACATTGAGAATGAATAATTAAAATGAATATTTTTTTATTATGAAACTAGTGGGCTCCCGTGGAACTTCGACCCACCTGGATAGCGGGACATATAGATGCGTTCTCAATTCCCCCTATAGCCTAGGCTCCAGTTCCTACACCCATTTCACCCACTCTCAAGTCAACATTATATATTCGCTAGTTACCAAAAATAACAGTTACTTACTCCTATCAACGTTTTTTTACATTTTAACATTTTACCCTCCAACTACCCTCTAAGGAGTGGTATTGAACTCATACTCCGCTTAAACCTTCCCGGACATTAGTGGAATAGATCACCAAAGTTTCATTGAAATACGTTCACTGGTTTTTGAATCTATAAGACATACATACACAAACATTCAGTTTTATAGATATAGATAAATGTGCATGTACTGAAATGTCTTATTTATTTTATTTTCATCATCAAAAACGTAATATATCATAAATATAATTTTGGCCGCGTAGATTCTTCAAATACCTGTCTGTGCGCCGGTCGGAATCAACGTTCTTTGTGTTTTCATCCATAGACAGGACTCCAATACTGAGAAGAAATTTCAAGTATAAATTCTGACCTATCTGTGAAATTCGCATCTTTTTGAAAATCCGTCGCCAGTTTCCAAGATCACAACCCACCAAAAGAAAAAAAAATCAGCCCTTTAAACAAAAGAGATCCATATTGCTCGAAATCGATTAATTTCATCGAATTATATACGGTTTAATTGCGAGAAAAACATAATGAACACATAAATAGTTGACCCAGTATATTTGATTGCATTTTCATGCCCAACTTATTATTACATATTATAAAATCAATACAATAACATATTATCGAACACGAGACTGCATCAGCGTTGACTTGACTTGGCGTTATAAAATGACTAAGTATATTGTCTGCGCGTGGTCTGTGTAATTTGTGTGTCAATATATTCGCTGACATAATAACATCATACACTCATTTGCATTTCAATACATCGGTCGGCGAACGTGTTAACTAACTGTTACACTCACGAATGAGATCGTAGGATTGCCTACGAAATCAATTATCCAAAATAAATATTATACAAAAATGAGTATTTGGTAATGTTATTTCGCATAAAAATTCTGAACTTATAAATAGTTTCGTATACGTAGACGAGTATATGAAACTATTTGAATGCATTTTTTGCGAAATTTCTGAACAGTTTTGATATTCAAAGCCATAGCCACAAAATCTTTCAGTCTTCTTGAAAGCTTCCCGCACACTGCCAAATACAGGTCTTTTTAAATTTTTTTATAAAGGCCAAGGGACCATAATAGGCCCCTTGTGTCACGGTAACCAAAGTATATCTATTATATTGTGACACTCTTCAATTCGTTCATGTAACGCTGCCTCTTATTGTGCCTCGTCTCCAAAGACCTCTTTTAGAGTGTCAGTGCCTCTTCCCGGCTCCTGCCAACCGCAAAAAAACTCCTTAATCGTCTTCTTGATACTGGGTAACCTTTGCATGGACGTGTTGAAATAATTGTTAGTAGTAACGTTATTACTTGCCCTGTCTCAGCGCTTATAACAAGGGCTCAGCTCAGGTGGGCAGGGCATGTTGTGCGCATGGAGGACTCGCGACGTCCCAAGGCTATATTGTATGGCGAGCTTATTAAAGGGAAGCGGAAACGAGGAGGGCAGTAAAAGAGGTACAAAGACCAGCTAACCTCCTCACTGAGATTGGATGGAAATGAGGATGACTGGGAGTCGTAGGCTGCGGACAGGGACGGATAGAGGGAGTTGATTGCTGGGATTCGCGAGGTTCCCGCGCGTAGAGTGCAGTGCGACAGGGGTAACGAAGTGACCGAGTGCGCAGTGTGTGGCAGGATCATTAAGTCCAGAATTGGTGTGTGCGTAAGTACTCATAAGTAGCTGCCGTCTAAAAGCTGAAAACCTCGTGATGCGAGTTGGGAGCTATTACTACTATTTATTATTACAATTCATGTAAAAAAATGTCGTATCAGCCATTATTATACGTCTCTTGGAGTACAGTGTGAAGTCACATTTCCAGCGAATATACTTTAGATGACGCCCGCAGCGGATATAGGCAGCCAGTTTGAATTTAATAAACTTTGAAATTCTATTTTGCACCCATTCAATTCTTCCAACTAAAACGTACTCCAACTGAGGTCTAGTGAGGCAGGTGTACAAATTAACAAATTGATGCTGAGGCACAAGCGAAAGACAAACCCTAGTGTACGAATAATTACGGAGTCAATCGCTGGAAAAAACCTTTGAAATGTACCATAAAATTTTGAATCATCCAAAACAATCGTATTCTAATTTTGAGTAGTTTTGCAACAGAAAATGTATAATTAGCTTTATTGTTCAACTACTGAAAATAGTTAACAAATTATTAAATACTTTTCAAGCTATTAACCTATAAAATCGGAATTTTTTAAACTATCGTAGGTTAGTTCGTAGTTAATGCATAATAATTCTATCAGAAAAATCCTTTTTGATTAATTTATTCCATTGATGTTGCATCTTTAGAACTTATCTTATGAGTATCTTATCTTCGGTCTTGTTTCATAGAACTAACAATTATTATTTTTAACTAGCTGATCCGACCGTCACTCTTCGACTGAACTCAGAAAAAAAAAATTTTTGACATTACAATATGAATTATATAATACAATTATTTACGATATATTTTTCTTATTATAGGCCTCCACCCGGACTCGAGTGATTTTGGGAGAATTTACGATATAAAAACTGAATTAAATTTAGTTAATAATTTATTGCATTATGTAATAATTATTGTTGATCGGATGCGGGATGAAGTTCGACGGTGTAGTAGGATATAAGTCACATATGAAGTATGTTACATTATTATATCTATAATATAAATGAAGGTCGGGTTAGTGCGAACACTTATAACTCGAGATCAGCTGAACAGATTCTTTCGATGTTTGATTTATTGAAATCTTCTCCGCTCCGGATAACAGAATAACTGATAAAAAGTTGAAAAATTGATATAATATATTATAAAATATAATATTAAAGTTAGTATGGAATGGATGTCCCTTGGATGAATCTATGGTTATTTAATAATTCCTCCAAGGGATGTCCTACGACGCCATCTATGAAAAAATCTAACAACAAAATTATTGTCTACTGCACCTGCACCGTTTCGGGCGTTGTAGATATCTTTCATACAAAGTCAACAAAATTGTGCGCATATTGTTATATTCTCGCGTTGTTTCTGCCTGAGCTTTGAATACGAACGAAATATGTACATTTTAGAAACACATATTTTAATATTATTATTTTATTAGTTTATTTTTGTTTCTGGAGGCGCAGTGCATATTTAGCACATAATATGAACGGGCCGCCTCTGGTTAGGACCACAGGGTCCACAGGACAACGTCTGTCGGGAAAGCTAGTATATTACAGATTATTGTTGCAAGAATAGGCTCCATTAACCAAATTTTACCGAGTTATTATGGTAAGATCGATGATCGATTAGGTACACAACTGCATACAAAATCTTCTGTTTTCGAACGACTCTGAAGACAAAATAGTACCTAGCGTATTATAAAATAAATAAAATCAACAACTGTATCCGATAAACATAACTCAAATTATAATGTCTAAAGAAGGGAATGGATTGCATCTGGCACACTCAATAGGCCGGCAATTCCAAATAGCCTTGCAAATTTTATAGTCTTCTCTGCTGATACCAAAAAGGTAAGTAAATGCCCAGCACTATTCAGCCGTTATGATTAAAATTGTGCGGTTAATGATAATATTATTTCTTCGGGCATTTAACTTTAAATGGCTGTTTCGTAAGATTTTTAAAGTGGAATTTCAAATAAATGCACTACAAATTAAATTCATACCACATAAGAAGTATTAGTTGACTATTGAACTGACAGCAACGTATTAAATTTAAAAAAGAAAAAAATATGGGAATCAAATCTATCCTACACCTGTTTTTTTAAATTACCTATTGATGATAATAATATGGTTTGGTTACGTATTTATTTTGAACTAGTTTTCTCGAAAGACTATGCCATGTTTTTATTATGAATATTGAATTAGAAAAATAATAAATAATACTTAATATCAATACGATTCCGGACGATGCATCGGTTTTACGCGATGTTTCCAAAGAACATTTTTACAAACGCACCAAATATCAACATTTGACAGCTTTTTAAAGCAAATTCATAAAAAAATTCATAAATAGAAAAGTGTTTATGTTGTCAAAAGCACTAACACTTTAATTCATTAGAACCTTCTCATTTTAATAGCAAACACAAAAAAAATTGTTTCTGTATAGGAGTGACTGTTCTCGCCATTTGCAACTGGTGTCTCATCATTAAATCAATCTATAATATAAAAGAAAGTCGGGTTAGTGCGAACACTTAACTCGAGATCGCCTGAACAGATTCTTCCGATGTTTGATTTATTGAATTCTTCTCCGCTCCGGATAACATAATAACTATTAAAAATTTGAAAAAAAAATGGATATCATAAAATAAAAAATATAGGTAATATTAAAGTTAGTAGGTATATGGAACGGATTTACTGACAACAACGCCATCTGTGAAAAATTCCATAACAACAAAATTATTTGTTTATCTGACAACCATTGAGTTTCAAAACATTGGTACGCAGATGTTTGATAGAATTTCTGTACTACAAGACAACGTCTGTCGGGAATGCTAATTAAAAATACAATTCAGTTCTATACTAACAATGTCTACTTACCGATATTACGAAGGTACAAGCATCGGGCAGTTGGACCATTATTGACAAAAGGGTCTATTCTTGGGAATCGTATTCGAGACCTGCCTGGTTCATAGGATTTTCCAACATATTGCACATATCAATGATTCCCATGGTGGGAATTTCACGTATTCGACGAATTTGACCATCTAAATAATTCTAAACGGTGAACTTGTTTACGTCGTATGTTTATGTAGTTGATCCTACACCCAACTAAACCTGACATTTTGTTTTTACAAATAATCTCAAAATTATATAGGAAAATATCAGGAAAAAGCTTTATATTGGTTGGTTCATTAGCTGACGAATTTGACGGATCAACATCTAAATATAGCCTTAGGAGAAGCAAACATTGGAATCTATCCATTTTGATTCTATTTAGGTTACAGCATTTAATATGAAACGCCAGTAGGTAGATACTCGAGATACCGACTAAGAAAATACATTACCTCTTTTTATAATAATTTTATTTCATATACTTAGCTACAACGAGAGAAATATTCGTACAATTAATTATGATACTTTGTTTTAAAGCTTATATTATACCTAGTAGTCCAGAACGCTGACCGACTAACGCTGGGGAACCTAAATATAACTCAGGAGGTCTCATAGACAACGTCACCACTAATATTCGACATTTTAAAACGAACTGTCATTACTGTGTGTTATTGTTTGAAAATACTGTTGTGCTGTATAATACGATTAATACCGACCTCGGTAGCCTAGTGGCAAAGGCGTATCTTAAATCAAGGGGTCTCGGGTTCGATTCGAGAGAAGTTTTCAATGTGTTTTTTTTTTTTCACTTGAAATTTCTACTCGGGGTAGGAAACCGTCTCAGATTGGACGGGACCGGTTGACTGCTAGAGAACTCTTCAAGAATTAAGTTCCGCCGGCTATACTGACACCTATGTATAGAAGAGTGTTATTTACCTATATAATAAGATATGGTGAATTTCGTAGCCCAAAATTGTTCCAATATGATATTAGTGTTAAAAGATAACAAGTATGACGAATTAAATATGGCGCCCATCCCTTTATATTAAGGTACCTTAACTATGACGTCACATATATACAATATATACATTATAGAAATAACGTTATATATAAAATACAATATATATATACGTTATAAAAATTAATAAACAACAGAAGTTGTTTGAAGCGGGCGGATACACAAGCAATAGGTACCCCTGTGGTAAAGAGTGAACATAATTTGCAGGACCTTTGAATTAAAATTTCTTTGTGTGAAATGAATTCTCACCATATTATAATTAAAAATCAGAAGATTTAAAGTTTCACCTCAACGAATTATTCTATATCATTGTGTAACCCTTTCAAGTCACCTGCTGACGGGTGGCCCATTCTATTAAGTATGAATGGGTTGTTGCGTAAGGTTTTGTTTGATGGAACTATTTTATTGAGAATAATGTTCAGCATGCACATACCTGTCTAATTATGTTGAAAAAGATAGAAAATATGTGGTACAAGGTTAGCCTATCACGTGGCGTCTTGCATTTTGATGTAAACAATGACCGGCTAGTGAATTGGTCGAAGTACCAGCTCACTCTATCATTCTTATGCTTACCACGCACATACAACTACATATTATATTAGGCTTGATCTATACTCACTACTCAGAGGCGTAACTAAAGGGTGGCCGGGACGGCAAATTGCGACGGGCCCCGATCCGAGAGGGCCCCGGCCCAAGAGACAGCGAGCTCAGAAGTAACATTTTTGGAAAAAATACCAATGCTAAGTTTTTTATTACATAAATCACGGCGCAAAACCCTTGATACCATAACATACAATTATAAATTACCTAATCATTTAGATTTTAACGCCTTCAATGTATGCATCATTTTTTTGTCGCGGTTTATCAGTGGGCGTGCGACTACTGATGGTCGACCGATTCCCTCATTTTCTTTACCAAAAAAGTTATTCTTTCGTGACGATTTTTACTAGAGGGTGGGAACATCCAAATAAGTTCCGTCCCCAGATAAAGTTACAACATTTTCTATTTCTAAAACATATAGCAAAGATATCTAGATATTATAAACGTACATCTACAATGAAATCACCCAACTGTTATTATTGTTTTTGGTGTCCTATAATACGAACACTTTATAATATACTGGATACTATGGATGATGAGGTGTTGTGCTTTGGCGGGATTATCGTTGAGGGTGATCTCTGGCATCCGACCAAAGATTTTGCTTTTGCTTTTTTACTTAAGCATTTTACTTTTTTTCTATTTAAATTTTGTCTATTATCCTTGTTTAGATCCTTTATTTCGCTAATACTTAAATAAATAAAAATAGTTGCTACAGGTCTTGGTACGGGCTTTGCTCAGTTAGGTGGATTCAAATACTTGTAAAAATTATTGTAATGCTATTATCTATGAATAAAGAAAGTTATTATTATTTCAAATCATTTATTCATTAAATCACAATATATCATATGAAGTATACATCATTGTAAAAAAAAATTAATAAAAATAAATTAAAATTAAATACAATGCTATATACTAAATATAAAAATATCGGTATTATCTCTCATGATACATCACGATGTAATGTAATCATGAGAGATCTTCGAACTACAGAGAAAGGAACCTTCTTAACATCCTACATGAGGACAACAGAACTGCCTTTTGGATGGCATATCTGAGACCACAACAGATGCCAAGTTTCCCTAGATTGTCTTTAAGAGACTTAGGAATAACTCCATTCGTCGATATCACTATAGGTATTATGTACGTGGTTGGTGTATGCCACATATCCTTGATTTCGTGAGCAAGATCAAGATATTTAATTATCTTATCTTGCTCGGCTTTTTTCAAATTTTCGTCATACGGAATAGTGATATCCACGAGATACGTTATCCCGTTCCTACGATCAACCAATACAATGTCCGGACGATTTGCGTTAATCGTTCGGTCAGTTTGTATTGGTATATCCCAATACAACTTTGTATTACTGTTTTGCATTACCGAAATTGGGGTGTACCTATAATAAGGTACTTCAAGATCGAGCAAACCATATTTCAAGGCAAGTTTTTGATGAACTATTTTAGCCACATCGTTATGTCTGTGCAGATACTCAGAACCACACAGGAGAGAACACCCAGACAAAATATGTCTGAGTGTTTCTCCTGTTTGGCCACATGCACGACATTTATCAATTATATCAGGTGCTTTAATAATATATTTTTTATAATTATTAGTGACGATGACCTGGTCTTGTATTGCACAGACAAAACCTTCTGTTTCGCTAAATAGTTCACCAAACCTCAACCATCCAGTCGAATCTTCAAGACTTACATGTGATGAATTTAAAGTTTCGAAGAATCGACCGTGGAGAGACTTGCCTTTCCATATATCAACCCGATCTTGTACCCCAATTATCGGTGGTGAAACAGGATTTGATAAATTTAAGGGCGTGTACTTCAAATCACACGCAATGAGGTCTTCATAACCCAATTTATTCCTTGATGAGATAAAGTAAGATTGGAGGAGGTTTATCTCTTTGTTATTCATGTTTTTGATGTTTAACATGCCTCTACCACCAATCTTCCTTGGTAAATATAATCTCATCAAGGAACATCTTGGATGATGCATCCTATATTGTGTGAGCAAACCACGTACCCTTAAATCCATCTTGTCTAGTTCCGTTTGGTTCCACTTAATGATTCCAAAAGAATACAAAATTTTCGGTACAACCCATGAATTAATGGCCATAATTTTATTTCTCCCGGAGAGAAAACTTTTCAAAACTTTTTTTTAATATATCGAATTGAGTTTACGAATATTACGTCGTTTTCAAAAGTATTCTATGCGTACTGAGTGCAACAAAAGCGTTCGTTTTTTCACTTCTCTCTCTCTTCTTCTGACTCGCCTACTTGCAAAACGTCAAATTCGGAAATTGCGCTCGGAAAACCATCATAACCAAATAACGGTCGGCGGTCCCATAAGTGTTGTGCACATCAAGTACATTACTGGAACCAGGAGTAAAGGAAAGAGCCAGCAAACAATCGGTGAGTCCCTTTTCAATACAGTCCACTTCTTCTTCGTTCGTCTACGTACTTCCTGCTTAAAGCTGGGAGACGTAGCGGACATATTATTATTATTATTATACTAGAGGTCCGCCCCAGCTTCGCACGGGTAGATAGATACTTAAAAATAATTTAGTTTTCATAAAGATCCCTAACTTTTTCAAAATATTTTATAGCATATTATATTTTTTTTTTTTTTTTTTTAGCTCTGCACTCGTTTTCGAGTGATTCGGCAGCATATTATATTAATCTGGAATAATTGCATTGCAATGTATCGTGTCACGTCACTTTACCACCGTGACTACTTTGCGCGGTATTTCTACTAAACTTGACATCACTCCCCTCAGTCCCCTCCCGGGCTCCCGTACGCACTCTGCATCGGATAAGTTGAGATGATAAGAGACTATGCTTTTTTTTTCCAATACTCACATTTTTAAACTCGTGATAACTTTCGAATGGAATGTCCGAATTGAATAATTCAAAAATGTATACAAACATATTGAAGCAGACTTGAATATGAACTAATTTATTTTAATAAGGAGTAATACCAAGATACTAATAAAGAGCCTTTTCTATAGGTGACATTTTATTGGGTTTTTTTTTTAAATAAAAAAACACTTATTGTGGCATAACTATAATAGTTAGACATATGCTGTTGCGATACTTTTTGTAAATAATGATGTCTTCTACAAAATTGTGGTACATTGTTTTATTCTATCATCGTTAGTTTTCACAGCGTTCGCGATAAAAAGAATATTTTAGGTAATTTTTTTACACCTTGGGTTACATTATTGAAGTTTTCGTAGGTTACCCACTTTTTTTTGGAAATTAAATATAGCCTATGTTCACCGCCGATATTGTAGCTTCCCAAAAGTGAAAGAATTTTTCAAATCGATTCAGTAGTTTTGGAGCCTATTCGATGCAAACAAACAAACAAACAAACAAACAAACAAACAAACAAACAAACAAACAAACAAACAAACAAAAAATCAAATCTTTCCTCTTTATATATTAGTATAGACTAGCTGACCCGTCGAACTTCGTATCGAAATAAATAATAAAGGTATTTCAGGTTTTATGTCACATAGCTGAAATTCGGTTTTTAGTTATACCTACAACACGGATGACCATTTACTGGCATTAGATAAACCTGCGTACTAAGCTGCATTCATTGTGTCTGAATCAATTTTTACATAAAAAATCTTAACCTATGTAAAATGTAAAAAAAAAAAGAATTTAGGTCATTATTTTCGATATTTTAATACTTATTCTGATCAGTTAAAATGATATTGATTGATCGAATATAGTGGAAATAATTAAAAAGCTTACTTAATGCAGTACCTACCTGTCATTTTTTCATATAATATATCTTCAATTTTAACCTTGTCAGACGTGTTTCAATTTGTTTTTTTTTCAATTAAGTAAATAATGGTAGATCATAAGTAAATTATATCCACCTTCTTTAACGTATCAACGATGCACATGATAGATACGTTAGAATGAAATTAGGTAAGCAATAGCGTAGGTACCTACATTTTGAAATCAATCGTTGTTAACATGTTACCAAGTAAATAATTAAGTTCTTATCTAACGCTAATTTGAGAAATTCACATTTGGAATAAAAATTATATTTTAAAGTAGTAAAAGTGTTACCTACTTAGAGTTATCTTTAATTTTCTAATATTCCACGCAAGTTTCCAAAAATAAAATCTATCAAAACAACCTTCTCCTGATAAAAGCATACACGACCAAAAAATAATTAGGGAAATAGCTCTCCATTTTTATAGTTAAATTAAATTAAATTTTCTAATTTTCCATGCATTTTTCTTAATTTTTTTCATCTGAAAGGACATTTTCCTGATAAAAGCCTAAAAATTAGCGAAATCGGTCTAGCCCTTTAGGCGTGATGCGATGACATCGGGAAATAGCTGTCCATTTTTATATATAAGAATAAGTAATTACTTTATTGCATTGAGCACCTACGGGTATTATTCCATTCCACCGGCATTTGGTATTTTTTTTTCAAATAATATATTAATGACTAGCTGACCCATCGAACTTCGTCCCGATCAATAAAATATTGCTGGGTAACATAACATAGCCAACTCATTGTGAAAAAACCAAAAGTTATGTGGTTATAATATTATGAATCAGTTATTTCAAAAGCACCAAAACTCACCCATTTCTATATTAGATATCTATATTGAATTTTCATCATCTTACTTATAAAAAGTCATAAATAGTCATATAGGTAATACAGACTTTTTTATAAGTCAGATGATACTAAATTAATTGCACAACCAAAACACCAGAAAAAGGTTCATTAATTGGTTTAAAATGCTTAAATTATGTGTGAATGTTAAAAAAAAGTATTTCTGAAGCATGAAAGAAAATTTATCAATAAAATCTGCGTACCAATGCGGAATGTTTGGAAACTCGATGGTTTGATCAGGTAAATAAAAATTATGTTTTAATGGGATTTTTCACAGATGGCGCGGTTGTTGTGAGGAAGCCCGTTCCATACTCACTTAAAAACAGTATTACATATTTTCATACTATTTTCCATCCATTTTTTTATTTTGTAATTATTCTTTTTTCCGGAACGGAGAAGAATCCAATAAATCAAACATCGGAAGAATCTGTTCAGCCGATCTCATATATATAGTAGAAGACACACATAAAATGTCGGTTAAAAAATAAATCATTACCGCCATCTATTGAATCTTTCTACCAAAATATCACTACTATTACAATAGATGGCGGTGGCAGTTCTGTCTAAAAATCCTTTCAATACTAACATATAATGTCTATTTCATATATTTCTTATTCATTTATTCAACTTTTTATTAGTTATTCTGTTATCCGGAGCGGAGAAGAATCCAATAAATCAATCGTGGGAAGAATTTGTTCGGCCGATCTCGAGTTATAAGTGTTCGCACTAACCCGACTTTCATTTATATAGTAGATGTCGGTTCAAAAATAAATCATAACCGCCATCCATGAAATCTTTCTACCAAAATATCACTACTATTACAATAGATGGCGGTGGCAGTTCTATCTGATAATGCTTTCAATACTAATTAAAAATGTATAATTTATATCTTTCTTATTCATTTATTCAACTTTTTATTAGTTATTCTGTTATCCGGAGCGGAGAAGAATCCAATAAATCAATCGTGGGAAGAATTTGTTTGGCCGATCTCGAGTTATAAGTGTTCGCACTAACCCGACTTTCATTTATATAGTAGATGTCGGTTAAAAAATAAATCATTATCGTCATCTATTGAGTCTTTCTACCGAAATTTCACTACTATTACGATAGATGGCGGTGGCAGTTCTATCTGATAATGCTTTCAATACTAATTAAAAATGTATAATTTATATCTTTCTTATTCATTTATTCAACTTTTTATTAGTTATTCTGTTATCCGGAGCGGAGAAGAATCCAATAAATCAATCGTGGGAAGAATTTGTTCGGCCGATCTCGAGTTATAAGTGTTCGCACTAACCCGACTTTCATTTATATAGTAGATATCAGAATTAAAGGTGGGTCAGACCCGCTAATCACAAACCTATCATTGACATCTGAATGATAGGCATTTTAATTGGACGAAAGTCCAACGGCGACCTTTTAATTGCTTGTAAGTTTCAAACTCGTATATATTTTTTTTGGTTCTATCTCTTCAGAAATAAAGAATATGTGTACAATTCAATTGGAACGGACTTCACAGATGGTTCAAAGACTGAGGATTGTCCAAATTTCGGTTGCTCAGTTATAATACCTCAACTTCAGATGTCTAAAATGTTTCTACTTCCACCCCCTTGCTCAGTATTTACCGCCGAATGTACAGCCATACTCCAGGCCTTGATTATAATTTCATCACTTAATCATAAAAAATTCATTATTTTCACTGACTGTCTGAGTGCTACCCATATCATTAAAAATAACGCGTTGAGATTCCCGTACAATCACTTATTATCAAACATTAAAGCTTACATATATAAATTGCACACCGAAAATAAAAGTGTTACAATTTGCTGGATTCCTGGCCACAAGGGTGTCGCGGGCAATGAGGAGGCAGATAAACTGGCCAAATTAGCCAGCACCATCGGAGAGCCTCCCGTGTTCAGGAATCTTCAAATTGAGGATATTTATTTAGAAATTAAGAAGCGCTTATTTGAACTGTGGAGAGAACACTGGGCGTCCAATAATAAAGGACGCTCATATAGGTTGGTTCAAAAAGATGTATGTTCAAGGCCATGGTTTGTTCGAATGAAACTGTCCAAGTATTACATTAGCACGATTTGCAGAATGCGTCTTGGTCACAATTGCCTCTCGAATCACTTGTTTAAAATTAACGTTAAAAACAGTCCCTTGTGCGAGTGCGGTGAAGATGAGGAGACGTTAGATCATATATTTTTCGATTGCTCGCTAAGAACTCCTCTGAATATCGTCTTTGGTAGGAAGCATGTTGTTGTTAATGGTCCTATAAATTCAACATATTTACTGAATATTTGTAATACAGACATATACAGGGACATCTGCCGATTTATTTCGGTGAACAACCTTAAGATATGACATTGTTTTGTTTTTTTTCCTTTCTCTTTTTTTTTTTATGTTTGTTTGTAGATTTGTCCTATGAACTCTTATATTATTAATCTTGATAATGGCACACATCACCCCCCTGGGTGGATTGCCTAATAAAAGAAGAAGAAGAATTGGAACGGAGACAAAGAGTATTTGAACGTTTTCTTTATCTTTATTAATTGAAGTGATTGGTAGCCTGGCGATTCAGTCACCAACTTTTGTAATGGAGTTTGTTAGTTCGATTCCCGGTGACGAGCATCTTCCTCTTTCAGAACACACGTTTTGTTTTTTGTGAGAATGGCAAAATAGTATACCAGACAATGTATTCACTTTGTGTGATCCCAGATTCAATAAAAAAAAACATATTTGGTTTTACCTCATATTTGGCTAAGTTCATGACACAAAATAAATCACATATCATTTATCTACAACAAAAAATTGTTTTACCTATTCATTTTGGTAAAATAACCACCAACTAGAATAATAATATGTTAATTGATATGTAAATAATTATAAAGAAGACGAGTTTTACCTCAAATATTATCTAGTATCCAACTAGTGAAATCTTTCTTTTGTAAAAAAAAATATTGTATTATTAGTAATGTATCATCAGTAAATTATACTTTGCAATTCAATGTTGTCAATATCTCGTAGGTACATATTTTGTAGGCGTTAAGTTTAGTTTAGCATAATAGAGAAGTGTCAGTGTTTAAAAAAATAACAATTTCAAGTTTAATGTTTAGATAAATTTCTTTACACGTGTTATTTGTAGAAAAATAATCATTACTTACTAAAAATCCACATTCGCTCCCAGTGTGGAACAATGACGCGTGAACGCCTCGAAGTTCCTCTAAACCTCCACACATTCATCCCAGCTTTGGGCCGCATCTTTCGACTGTCATCTCGATTGTTAATAATTTTGGTCTGCCTCATCTTCTTGTCCCATCTGGATTATAGTAAAGGCTTGCATATTCAAGACTCTCGGGGGACATACGAAAAATATAACCAAGCGAACTCAATCTGCGGATCTGGATGTTTGAAGTTGAACTAGAACAGGAGCCTTATTCCCGTAATCAATCGCATTTAAAAATCACTTAACGATAAGATTAAGACATGATCGCAATCAGGTCGCCCTTGAATTTGACGTTTGTAAGATAGTTACGGGAATGGCGATTACATAGAATTTCATACTAATATTTCAAACATAACGAATTTTTAAGATATCTGCTAGATATCTTGTTTTGTGAATACCAATCCGCCATTTTAATATTGTCAATCAAGATAGGAGCGTATTAAGACCGCTAGGAGAATAACCCTCCAGGGCCTAATAAAAACTTATGTAGTGCAGTATGGCCCGGCTTGTTGTTTTATTATACTTCCTATATTTCTTTTGTCCAATTTTTTTACAATTCGTCAAATTCGTTGCTCAAACTGCATTTGAAATTTAAAACAGTCGAACTACGTTCGTTAAAGTGCCCGTTTGAATTAGTAAGGGTGCGTTTACTCCAAACGAAAATAGAGCCACAGCTGGAAATCTACTATATAAATGAAAGTCGGGTTAGTGCGAACACTTATAACTCGAGATCGGCCGAACAGATTCTTCCGACGATTGATTTATTGGATTCTTCTCCGCTCCGGATAACAGAATAACTAATAAAAAGTTGAATAAATGAATAACAAAGATATAAAATATACAAGTTAGTATGGAAAGGATTTTCAGACCGAACTGCCACCGCCATCTATTGGTGAAATTAGCGAAATATCTGGTAGAAATAGTAGTGATATTTTGGTAGAAAGATTCAATAGATCTATGTTTCGACAGATGGCAGTAATGATTTATTGTTTAATGGTACCTATATTTAGAAAATTTTCATACAAAGTCAACAATATTATCGGGCACATGTATTGGTACCTACTTCATAGGCGTGGTAGGGTGTGTGCGCGAGCGAATTATTCTTACGTTGTTTCCGCCAGAGCTTTGAATACGAATGAAATATGGATGTTTCAGAAATATGTTAGTGTTATTATTTTATTAGCTTATGTAACTCAATCGATGTAATTTGTAATTTTGTATTGTTTCATGGGGGCGCAGTGCACATTATGTACATATTATATTATTAACGGACTAGAACCACAGGACAACGTCTGTCGGGAAAGCTAGTAGAGTATATTTTCTTGATCGTTAATGTGGACACCATGAAAACAACAACGAGAAAGAACCAGAACTCTGGCGCCGCCCATTAATTATTATTATTAGTTCTTGCTCGTTGTTGTTTCCATGATATAAATATCAACGATAGAAGAAAATATGGCTTACTTCTAGCTCTGACTCTATGTTCAATCGGTGTAAACGCACACTTTATGCCCTGTCTATTGTTGAATACTACCTATTATCACCTTTCGTCGGTTATATGAATTAAGAACACAGTAAAAATGTGGTGTTTTATGTATCCATATTATAATTTGGTATTTGATTCTAAAAGGTTACCCAATGATGAATTCACGGCGTCGAAGGAGATTGTGCAAAACTGGTGATAGTTCTTGTTGGCTACCGATTGTCTCTCTAACCTTGATTGCTGCGTCTTGATGCTCATCCAAGATGCGATTAAACCTATTGGCGACGATATAATTGGCTCAGGCGCATGTACATATTACACTTCGACCATAACACATATAGACATTATAAATTATACGACTATTTGATAATAATTTACTAATTTACTTGATCAGACGGTGTAAGTGTAGTCGTGTTAATGCCGTAGACATTTTTGCGTTTAACCATGCGTTTATCAATCAACATTAATCGAGTTCGTCCGTAACTTGATATCTCTATTTAAACACTCAAACCACTTGAATAATTTTTTTTTCAAAATTATAACAAAATCAATCTTAGTAATGCCTAATGGCATATTTTTACATTCAGTCAAACGGATCTTTCTGAATAAATTTCAGAACCCTTAAGATTCAGAAGAACGGAACCACCAATTTCAATCAATTCGACACTCCTCATATTATAAGAGCCTATATTTAAAGTTCTAATACTATGTTTTCTCTTCGATGACACAAAATGCGCAGTATTAAAACGTTGGATTTTTCCGCAACCTATATAATTCTATCTTGTATAAAATTCCATAAACTATACATATAGAAATAAAGATAATCTCGATATGTAATCTTTTTTCTCTTTTATTTCCAGGATCCACAACTTCGACCAGAAGCTCAATTCACACTCGGCGTGGCTGGAGAGAGGCGATTGGCCGCTCGTCTGGAAGACGCCAGGAAGACCAGGAGGGCTTGTAGACTATCTGCGGCAGCTTTGGCTTTGTTGTTCTTTTTACTTGCACTGGTAGCTTGTTCACTTCTCTTATCAAACGGTAGAGCACCGTTCGGCTCGATGACATGACATGAGAGTTGAAGGAAAATTGGACTAACGACGAATTCTTAGAAGTTTTTATCTCATATCATAAATTCAAACCATTTGGGGTAAAATAAATATAACTAAAAGGCCTTCTCATAGGTGGGTACAATTATGCAAAGCATCGACAGTAAGGCTTGGTGCAAATTGAACACAGCTATGTTCCTACACGCCACGTACATCGTACAAATCACGTCTGACCGAAACCCAGTCTAAGTACATGATTTTAACGTAAAGCATAATATTGCAGACAGCCCACACCCATGACTCCATGACTCATACCAACATCTCAATCACAATCAGTATGCAAGACGTAACAAGACACTAACTTCTTTTTCATTTCATTTAGCCTGAAATTGAAGATGATGAAAAATTAATAGTGCCGTAGCTACTAAGCAAAAAAGTGAAATGAAAGAATTTTGCGACCATGAGACTCGTGGGATTTGGGACTGAGAAGGGCTGTTTGCATGAAAACACCCAAATTTGGCACTTTTACTAAATTGTTTTCTCCGCTGGTCTTTAGCGAGGCAGACATGTTCTTTATATTTAAGGATCCGTCTAGTGCTTTGTAATATGAATATAATTTACGGATTGGATGAAATTACAAAAAAGGGCGTAATTGAAATTTGTCTTGTTTATCTAAACATGATAAGGTTTTATAATAATACGCCACACTGTCTCAAACCATGTTTCATACAATTTCATCCAACACGAGTGGTGTGTGTGGTGTGTATATTATGGGCTTCGTCCAATTTGCATCGGACCTAAATGACAAAAAAGTGGTTGTCTTTATATATTTTTAAGCGGTTTTAAAGAGGGCTTTTTATATTCAACACAATGTCTGGACCTGATGAGAGCCAACTTGTCTTTAACTCTATTTTTTTGTGAAATGACTTTAAATACACATCCAAAACATACTTACGCCGCATATTATATAATTATCCAAGCCAAAAAGACACTGTGAAATTGTTTTATTTTTTTTTTAATTATAACAAGTTGGCCCCAAGGTACAGGTAGGTATTTTAATCCTTCACCTTAGATTAAACATATGGTCACTTACTAAAATAAACTGATATTTTTTATGAGGTATTAGAAACAATCTCAACCAACAAAAATTCTATAAATTTCAATATTTTGACCGTAAGTTCTTGGTGGAACATACATAACTTATAATACACAAAATTTTAATATCATTCGAAAGGGCATACATAATATGCGAAATTGAAAATGTATTTTACACATGCACAAACACTTTATCCATAAAAATAGGATTTTTTTTTATATTCCATATCAAAACCAGTGGATAAAATTTAATTCATAAAATAACACACATCGTCTAAATTTTCGTGCGACCACGTTGATTGAGACAATGTTCGTATACTTTTAAATACTTAAACATTTAAGTATTTAAATATCAATACACCGCAAAGACCGTTGAAGAGTGAAAGTGTTACTAAATAAAGACTCTAAGAGACGCATCATTCACAAATACAAAACGTATACAAGAACCAAATAATAATAATCATAACAGCATCTGAGCAAATACCAAACCACAAAAAATGTATAGGTACGTACGTAATAGAAACCATCTTCTCCGGCCAAACAAAAAATTTAAAACGTTGTAACATTTTCAGATTATAGATTCTCCGTGTCAAATTGTTAAACAGTATGTGGCTCTCAACGAGATACTTCATATTATTATTGTAATAATTACAGTTTTGAAATCTTCACTGAATGTTAAGTGGTTCAACTTAAAATGGTTGTAGCGAATGTCAATGGTTTTTACTATTGTTGAATGGATATAGAAAATATTAACGAAGATACTCGGATGAGTTGACAGTCAAAATTTTAGCTTATCATGGGATGAAAGTCACATAATAGGTCAAAGTGTTCCGCCCACAGTGCTGCCAACAATATTTCTACTAATCAGATTATAACAAGAAGTGTATTAGAGCATTACGAAAAGCCTGTTAACATCAATGATGTGTAGATGTGGAATGTGCACACTGCACACTGACTAAAAAGAGGAATGCAGTGTAAATGCAGTTGAGAAGAGTGCTCTGCGAAGGATATATAGAAAGACTCTGTGGGACTTTGAATGGAATGAGATTCTTAAAAAGAGATTAACCTTAAAATACAAGGAATATTAAGAATCAACAGTGGAATTTCAATTTGTTGAAACTGAGAGAATTATGTTTGGTCCGATCTAATAGAAATTAATCACGATGGACTAAGATTATCATGAACTCCTAAAAAATACACCTGATAGTGCAACAACCTGATATGAATTTTGGATTTCTTCCATTTAAATCACGTACCTACTCCACCTGTTTTGGCACCATATTCCGTCAATAATCCAGCACCATCAGCTACAGATTTCTTCCCTTAGTTTGGGTCTTAAATAAAATATTTCTCTATAGGAAATGGTCAGTTTGCCGTTCTTAAAATGCATCAACATTATTTAAGCAGATTAATAAAATGTTATTTGATGACCTTTACCAAACTGCTCTCAACAATATCAAGTATTAGATATCTTTTTAGCAAATTTTATGATCAAATTGTCTTAAATACCATCAGGTAGGCTTAGGTACTAATGGCGCATTTATTTTTACTGCATACTAACCACATCTATCATGGAGAAAATATATCTCATTCTCCATTTTATCGACCATGAAAGCTTTTGTCGCATTGAATCGCCATTTACATTGTTGCCAAAAATTAGGGATGCCAATTATAATGATTATCTTACCCTGTCTTTAATTTCATATCATCATAAATACCTATGTTTTTTCCTTCTTTTTTATCATACCGTAATAATTCGGTAAAATTTGGATTTAATGGAGTCTTGCAAAATGATATATTGTAATAACGTACTACATACATTTCACATGTGACTTATTTCCTACTACACCGCCATCTCTTGAATTTTTTTTAAAGTTATCCAACTATAGAGGAACTATTGTTTTTATTAACAACTTATGGTCATGACCTATCGAGCTTCTTCCCATACAATACACTTTTAGCTAATTTTATTCAGTTTTAATGTCGTAAACTGTATTTAATTTATGTAATATGTCAAAATTATTTTTTTTATTCTGGGTTACATCGAATTTCGATGGGCGGGTCAGCTAGTTATCAATATTTCCATAGTATTTAAAATAAGTAATTACAGTTGAATAATGGTTCCACCCAAAACGCCCTTTTTAACTAAGTTCCAACCTTAACTTAACCTATTCAAATCGTATAGAAAATAACCTCAAAATCATTAGGAGTGAATAAACTAAAGTTTTGCTAAATAAAATCTTTCATAACAACAAAATGTCACTTGATAAAACTATAATAATAAAACTAACATCATTTACTACACATTGATGCTCTATCGCTAAATAAAAATGACAGATTGACAGAAAATCCGCGTAAAGAAGCTATGTTTCCCATAGATTTCCAGGGTAACACTACCAACTTTCAAATAATTTGTTGACATTTCAAACAACTAAAGTGGGCGGAGCTGTTTTTCAATGCAACGTGTCAACTTGTACCTACCTTCATTAAAGAGCTCTTTTGTTGCTTTTTTGAAACTGGCTAAAAAAATCCCAAACGATATGAGATAGATATTTTTATAAAGGTTGGTCCAATTTTCCTTCAACCTCACCGAGAAGGTTAAAAATGATAATTATTATTATTTACGAAAACACATTATGTAAAACTATGATGTATTTTTTATTTTATTTTTGAAAATCCCACTCTTGTATTATTTCACATTTATGTAGGTACCTATCATATTTTTAAGAGGCTTTTTTTAAATCCCCATAGAAAGTTTCTCTCAACTTTGTTCACATAATCGAATTTAAATTATTGTTTTCGTATATGTATCATTTTTTTAATATTAATAGTTGGTCCACTGCAATAATTATTTATATTTTAAATTTGCTATTATTTAACTTTAACGTACGCTTGTGAGTAATATTATTCTTTATTTTGTCGTTGCATATTTAATATTACAATGTTCCCCCTTGACCCGAGACTTGTCTCTATAAGGGGGATACACATAATTTTTCGTCATCTTATATCTGTGTACAATATTATATTGTATTCAATAAATAAATATCGATTAATATGATAAACATAAACGTAAGAGATAATAGAGATTCGTGCAATTAAAAAAAGGAGATGTACCACTTAGGTAGATAGGGTGTATCGTGTATATCATACACTATTTTGCAAAAATTTGTACTCATACCTAACTTTATGTACAACAAGAGTCATATCATAAATATTTTATGCAACGACAATAATATAAAAGTTGCAATCTATAATACAGTTTGTATTAAACTGCGTGTGATATATTAAGTTACCATAAATAATAATATGTTCTATTTAAATAAAATACATGTACTTTTTTTATCTATTGTATTTTTAAAACCCCTCCTGTCACATTGTTAAAATGATCGAAACACCTATTAAGTTTTACGTATTGAAAAACACCTTGCTGCTCTAATAACACATATTGTCGAAAAATAATATTTTAAGATATACTTATACAGCCGTACTAATAGAACGTTATTCATCGAATACACGCAGAATACGCTAAAGTGCTACTAATAAAGAATAAGCTATAACAAGCATAATTTCCTTGTCGACTTTATTTCTGAGACAGACTACCACTGCACTTTTCATATTTTGACACAACTCAAAGTTGCAACAAGTCCGAGTTGTCAATGAATCGATTCGACCTTCGGAAATATTCGCACCGATTCGTACATACTCGCGATATTCCGCACATGAACTTTCTCAAAGGCCCAATCGGGTTCGTACGGAATCCTTATGCTACATTTATATGCTTGCCATGGCTTGGCAAGCCACCACAAACTCCGAGCCTTCACAAACGCTTGGACGCCATTTACACGTTGGCGTGCGCGTCGGTATTTTAATACGTTTGCCGCAAATTCCTTTGATATGTGTCGTCGAAAAACCGACACTTGCCCAGATCGGGGCAAGCGTTGGCAAGCTCACACAAGTTACGGCAAACACCCCTTTTACACGTTATTGTTTGTGGTGGTTTTCCAAACCGTGGCAAGCGTGTAAATGTAGCATTAGAAATCAACCCCGTAGTATGGAACAACCACAAGCTTCATTGATAAATACGAGGTTGCAAAAGTATTCTGCGTTATAGTTATAACACGGTATAGGGTTGATTATTAGCAGCGCGTGGTTTAAACGTTTTATGCCGTCATAACGGTGTTATAACGCAGTTTCTATTAGTACCACTGATAAATTATAGTTACATTTTTTTATATCATTTTTAATATCTGAATTATTCTGAATACCTACAAACAATTAAGAGTCACGCCAACAAAGAGTGTCAAATGCAATATACCAACCTACAATTATTTGTTTTAAAAACAAACCATGAGAAAAAATACACAATGTCACTTATAAGAAAAAGTTAGATTTCGGACCTTATAAATGAGTAGTTTTCCTTATGGTTTTAAATTAAATTAAATAGAAGAAAAACTAATGCTCATCCTATCTTTAAAAACCTAGCTTAAATAGTAACTAAAAAATACCAATGTATTGGAAAACAATCTCAACAGACAATGAGTCTATCAGATCTTGGACAACAGAGCTGAGGGCTTACAACCTCCTAGGCCAGGTTAAAAGCGCTTTCTATTCCTAGGAAACATTCGCTGTTCTCTGTTGCCAATTGTCATTTCGTTGAAACGTGTATATATACAGTGAGTGGGGAAATATTTCAATTTTTAACGATTGATAGACTCATTGTCTGTTGAGATTGTTTTCCAATACATTGGTTTTGATTACCTATGTTACTAGGAAAAATCCAGTTTTCAATCCGTGAGGATATAAACAAGATATGTAAAACTAAAAAATAATTAATTGAACATTGAAAATAATAAAATAAAAATAATTGGTTCATTTCAGAATATTTCTAGCTAGTGTAGTTTACTTCTGAGTAATAAAAATATATCAACAAAATTACAGATATTCAAAAAGTTAAATACATGGTTTATTAAATGTAGAGTTGACTCTCAAATTAGTGACATTCGACAGTTCTGAATTTCAAAACATCTTCAACCCTAAAAAAAAAGAGGTTTTCAGCCCTCGGCACTGCTGCCCAAAATCTGACAGACTGTCAGTTAAGAAAATTTTGGTTTCAAATAATAATCTTAATTTTATAAAGGTATTCAAAGGAAAATTTGAAATACCTACTTATTGGTGGTATAATGACATTTTTCAAATAACAATAATTTATTTATTAGTCTAGTCTTACATATTGATTCAATTTCAAATATATTTTTATTGATAAAATTTATAGGGAGATATTTTTTCAATAATAATTATTAATACCTATGTACAGTTTTTGATGCATGTAAATTGTGAATAATTTAAGTATTAAAAATATTAAAATGCAATTTTAAAACCATTGTTTAATAATTTCTCCCGAGTATTTTCCCGACAAACTTCCATTGAGTAAAACCAGACAAACAAACAACCGAGTATTATTCCAAGGTTTTTGGCTCTTCCTTTTTAATTGACTTAGATGGGATTACGACATTATCAAAAGTGTCCTTATCGAAGTAGATTAAGGATACAACGAAAAGTAAGCAATCGGAAGTCATTGTTATGATTTAACATGAAATGAAGAAGTATTGACGAATTAGGAAAATAAATAAATTATACTCTTCTATACATAGGTGTCAGTATAGCCGGCGGAACTTAATGCTTGAAGCATTCTCTACCAGTCAACCGGTCCCGTCCAATCTGAGACAGGATTCCAACCTTGGGTAGAAATTTCAAGTGAAAAAACACATTGAAAATTTCTGACCTGACCGGGAATCGAACCCGGGACCTCTTGATCTGAAGTCGGAGCCTTCGCTACTAGGAACTTGGATAAGAGTAAAAATAAACACGAATACTTTGATCATATTTTAAGATCTAGGTAAGTAGGTAAGTACGAAAAGATTTTTTGGCAGAGTAATGGTAAGTTTAAAAGTAATCCCAGCTAAGTGTATGATACTTAAAGCCTTAAACAGATATTTTATAGACAGATATATAGGCTGACTATTTTTATTAGATTGATTAATTGCGATATTTTTTCTAATCATGTTTTTTTTTTTTAATTATTAACTCCTTTCTAAAAGCCAGTGGATGCCAGCCAATGTAGAACTGTTTTTTAAGATTATTTAAAAAAAAGAATGTTTTACATAATATTTCAAAATATACTAACTTTACTCAATCGAACTTAGTAGCTAATGGTAACTTACGCTTTTACCTACCGTGTCAACAGCCTAATAATAAGTGCGGAGTCGTATAAACGGCTATGAAAAATGCTAAGTGACAAATTTAAACGGCAAGATTGATAGAAAAATGAAATTAATTTAAATAAACTACTTCGAGCGGATGTCTGGTATGTAATTCATACCACCTGCATGCTAACACCGCCAACGGTTAATAAGCAAATTTAAACATGACAAGCTACCGAAGCAAGAAGTACAAGTACTAAGCGCGTGTAAACTTAGCATAAAAAATAATAGTTTCATACAAAATGTTTTTTTTTTTTAGAAAAATCATTATAATTATTCTAGTTTAAAAGCTATCACAGCAGATATTATCTAATAAGCGTTTTAATTTTAAGTTGAAGTTATAATAGTTTTGATCGGGACATCCTCGTCATTGATTGGCACTTCATCCAAGATCTGCTCTTTCAAAGCGATGGCGATGACATTTGGTTGTTTTGTTCCAACATTTTGATGATAAGCCTTTAATTCTTTGAGAAATTTGTCGTAGTAGCCTTTTCCGTGGCCCAATCGATGTCCTTGTCTTGTGAATGCTACTCCAGGACAAATGACTAAATCAAGACCTTCTAAAATATAAGAAACATACAAGTAGAATAAAGTAAAACTTCTAAACTGAAAGAAAGTAGGTTAGAAATATCAGAAAACAAATTAGACCTGTTTGTAATGCGTCCTCTCTGCCTTCCACTGGTTTTGGCTCTCTGATACCCCAAGAGTTCCTAGGTAAAGCCATCAAATCAACATCATCCTTAACTCTCAACATCGACATATGATCCTTGGTGCACAATGGGACGAAGCAATGTTTTCCAGCAGCTAAAGACGCCAGCGTGATGGCGTCCGTCTGAAGTTCCTCAGTTGGCATTGACAGATATACGGATATCCGTTTTGCTTCGATCCATTCCGGAGATTCAATTACCTACAGAAGAAAAGGAAATTATAATAAAGACTTTAACATTACCACCTAATAAAGACTTAACATGACCACCTAATGGCGAACGTTATTAACGTAAAGTGATCACACTAAGCCAGCCTTCGAAATAACAGTAGAAGACGGTCGTAAACCCGTAGTGGTTTGTTCCATTAAAAAATTGAACATTAGCAATGAATTGTTAGAGTCATTATAGTTATTACATATTCTTTAATTATAATAAACTCAAACATCTGTGTTTTTTGGAAGAAGAATGAAGATTTTTGGTGAAAAAAAGGACGTGAATATCGCAAACGTAGGTATATCGCTGTTTTTTTTTCTCTCTTAATTCTTGAAAAGGATTAACCCGTACCTAAGCGGAAAACCTTTTGGCAGTACCAAGCAGCCTTTAGAACAGACAGTACCTAGTATAAATTAACATATTATTATGAAATTACCTACTTATATTCATCAATCGATAAGTTCTTTTTTTTTTTTTTTTTTTAATTAAAATTAAACTTTTATTAAATAAATAAATATACACAAGCAAACAGAAAGATACAATAAGAAACTTATTTACACAATATTTTACACAGAAACAGTGCAACAAATGAGCGGAACCCGTTAAGTCATTTAAATGACTTGTCAACAGGTACCGCTCACTTCCACCCTCAGTTTACCGCATCATAATATCCACTTACATTTAATACTAATTATACTATGGTTTGGTTATACATACATAGTTTTATTTTTACACAGCCAATCCCTTAGCAACAATTTCAATTTTCCAATTTTTTTACATTTTTTTTTTTTTTTTTTTTTTTCTTCAATCAATCAATACTCACTTTTACACCCCACTCAGGGGCATAGGGAGGCAAGAATAGCTCTCCATTGCGCTCCATCTTGCGCAATGTTCTTACTCGTAATTATTTTATTTTAACGGATGGAGTTGAATACAGTACACCTATTCTGTAGCAAGTGTAGGGTAATCACTTGAAAAAAGTGACCGTTAGGCGATACATTTTGTATGAAAAACGTCTATACGTATCGAATGCGAGAATCGCATATAGACGTTTTTCATACAAAATGTATCGCCTAATATGTTGTCACTTTTTTTTCAAGTGACTACCCTACACTTGCTACAGAATAGGGGTCCAGGGATGACAAAGCATCCCTTTAGGAAACGTATTGATGACTGTCCCGATGTACCTAAATAATTTGTTAGGTATGCCACTAATTGCTAATATGCCGACCAATATGATCAACCCTGTCAAATACGTTGGTGAAATCGTTATAATTAACATCTACTTGGATTCTGTTGATGAAGATTTCCCTATCGCTGTGAAGCTTTGAAAATGAAAAAAAAAACGTGTCGATATGAAAAAGCTGCTTCATATTATTAAAAATGATGTAGGAAGGTACCATTGAAGGTACATATTACCTATACAAAATTTATCTATGCAGCTGAGCTGAATTGATGAAAAACAAGACAAAATAAAAGAGGTATGAAAAACATATTGTATTTGAATTCACTCATGACAAAAACTTTTTTTTCTTGATGAATTATAAAATGGAAAGAGCATGAGTTTCTGTACTTCCTTAACCGTTCATGAATTGACTGGTTCATGGTTCTTTAACTATCCTTGACGTATTTTTACTCCCCCGTTAAAGTTAAATTTTTATTTTTTAATTAAAATAAAGGTTTAAATTTGTTAAATAAGCCAGCTAGCAAAAAGTAACACCCACATAAAAGAAGCACTAAAAATCTTATGCAGTCAATAAAATTGGTTGTTCTTTTATGAGTTTTTTGTCCTTGACTATGCAGTTACGAAGTCATTGTTTAAAAAATTAATATCTATTTTATGTTTTAACGACATTTTAACATAAAGTCATGATCGGTGATCAGAAAGACAAATTAAACATTACAGGACTGTATTACAAACAGTGTTGGTGGACATGCAAACTGGTAAAATCAAATTTTAAATAAAACGCGTAAATATGCCTTAAAATCAATACATACCTGAATAAATAAGAATAAAATTAATGTAGTTATTTGTAAAAATTTCCTAAAAAATATAATTAACTTACAAGTAAATATATTTTTAAATAAGTTTAAAGCAGAGATAATTATTTAACCCTCTGGAAAATGTTGAGTGAGATTGTTTCGTCATGAATTTGATAAATCTAAGCTGGTAAGCACACGACACAATAGCGCGATAGAAAATACATTTTATATGAATGCCTTAATATTAAACCGAAAGGCATAATGTTTAATCGTGTGTTTAGTCTACATTTCGATTGCTATGCTTAAAATATTTAAAAGCGTTCGCGCGTCGCGTGTTTATCCCGCTCTAACCCAATTAGATATAGTAGGTCTATTCACAAAACTTAAGCTACATAAAATAGAAAACAATACAATATTATTTTTATCAAGCCAAATTTATTCTCCTTTGACGTCTGCCAAATTCTTTCAACCTAGACTAAGCAAACTCAATGCTGTTTTAAGGTTCTTCTCTGATACCTACTGACTATACTGATATACTCATCGCACTCAGAAAAAGGCATATTAATAACTAGCTTATACCCGTCTTGCTTCTCTTTCCTTATACTTGTCTTGCTTGCTTTCACAATTCATAAAAAGAGAGAAGAATGACACTTTTAATGTTTATTAAAAAGAAAGAAGAAAAATTATACATAGTTTGCCACTCACATAAAAAAAAAACTGCATGTATCATAATATGTTCTCACACTTGATTCAATTTCACTGTTTAATCGAACCTACCTACATAATATTATGCTAGTTTTACTCTCTCTATGGTTTGAATCTTAGCTACATCCCTCTATGTGTGGAATGGTACAAATTTTAGGTGATTGACTAATGATGAAGGCAGTTGTTTTACCGACCCAAATAATATTATACGAACCTACCTACATAATTTTATGCTAGTTTTACTCTCTCTATGGTTTGAATCTTAGCTACATCCCTCTATGTGTGGAATGGTACAAATTTTAGGTGATTGACTAATGATGAAGGCAGCTGTTTTACCGACCTCAAATGTCACTAAAATATGTCAAACTTCAAAATGGAGGAATTATTTTGCAATTTTTTTCATTAAATCTTTATTTATTGAGAATAATAAAGATTTGAATAACATTTATATGTATAACATTTATTTTATTACATTTTCATACCGTAATACCAAGATTCCATTCAACGTTTACATGAGTAATTTTGTTTCCAAAAGATGGCTTACTGTCTTTTTTGAAAAATTTGTATGAAGATCCTAAAAAAAATAAAGTTTTTTAAATAGCTCTAAATATATTAAAGTTAATGCAGCAAATTGTATTTAAGAACCTTCTCCGGCATTTTGCACGGCTCTGCGCAGATTCATATCTGACGTAGCATTTGTATTTTGAGCGTGATGCTCCGACATACGATAAAAAGCAAATATACAAACATTTCTGAATTATTATGTAGATATGCCTTTTCGCTGCATAGTATGCTGTTACTGAGTGTTACGTTATTAAAGTAAAATAAAAAAATACTGACACCCCTAATGGAGTATCCTAGCAATTTTCACACACTTATATTTGAAAACTAGCTAATACCCGTCTTGCTTTACGTTTTTAATTCCGAATGTCAGGCTTGATCGGTAGGTAATTAAACAGGTTCTATTGTTCTAGTCTAGCTTCCCATTGCTTAACTGACATAAGCACAGAAAAAGAAGAATTACACTTTCACAATTCATAAAAAGAGAGAAGAATGACAGTTTTAATGTTTATAAAAAAGAAAGAAGAAAAATTATAGTCTGACACATACATGGAAAAAAACTGCATGTATCATAATATGTTACATCTTACACTTGATTCAATTTCACTGCTCAATAGAAGGGTAAAAAATTCCTTTAATAGTAATATAATACGAACCTACCTAAATAATATGAAAGTTTTACTCTCAATATGGTTTGAGTCTTGACTACATTCTCTATGTGTGGAATGGTACAAATTTTATGCGATTGGCTAATGATAAAGGCAGCTGTTTTACCGACCTCAAACGTTAGTCGAAAAGTAATCTGAAAATGTACTTTCATTTTAATGTTGATAAAAATAAATGTGTTTTATATGGTTTGAATTACATTTATTTTTATTTCAAAACAATCTTGAATCTTTTAAATACATTTTTATTCTGTCAAACTTTGGTTCCATGCAACATTTACATGAGTAATTTTGTTTTCAAAAGATGGCCATCTGTGTTTACGCAGATTTTACTATGAAAATTTTGTAATTTTAGAAATTTATTAATCACATTAAATATATTTGAGAAATTGTAAAAATTTGTATCTATGATTACCATAAATTTCATTTCCATGTCTGGATACATCAAACTCAAAATAATCGCCAAAAATTGTTGAAGAGTTTTGCATGTAACTTGACATCAATGGTTGATGTGTTATAACTTCAAGATGCAAGTAACAACATCTGGTAGATTATTACTGAGCGAATAAAAATCAACTTGATTATGCAAATAAACTCACCTACATAGATTAACAATACTCTCTATTTTGGTGGTTCAACTTATAAATCTGCAATCCCCAGACTCGTCACAGGAAGTTGAAGAATTAATTGCCCATAGTAGAATTCGAAACCTACCGAGATGCTCACTTGACGTCAATAGATGTTGTATTATTATTATGTTATAGGTGAAAAATTCTATGGCAATTAGGCAAAACTATTTAATATCATTTTGAGAAAGGCATTGGAATCAAAACAAAACTACACCACTACAATATAATTTTAAAAAATATATGAAGTTACCTATAAGGAAATTTTCAATGAATCAACGCAGGTATATCAATATCCAATTTAGGTATTTCTTCTTCTCCTTATTGATAAATGCCATTATCTATTAAAATTAAACAAAATTTGAACCAAAATGTACATAGGAAACAAATTCAAATTTAAGTTATTGGCTTCTGAAAAATGTCAAGTTGTTCAAGGTAGAACCATTTTAGTAGTAGTATCATTTCTTATGAGTATATGAATGAATGAATGAAAGAATTTTTATTTATTTTTTTTCCAATCATTATTTAATTCATAAAACATAAAATCAACAATTGAAAAGCTATATAAATAAAATATGTATAATCTCAAAGTTTTATTGTTAAATCAGCAGAGTAAAAAAAATATTCTCCCAAACAAATGGAAACCAGAAAAGATATTCCGACCCACCGTTATATTAGTTATTCACTTCTTAACCCAACATTATATCATTTTTATTCCATAACCGAAATCAAAAATTTAAAGTTTAAATAAATCTGATGCTAGAACACAGAATTCTATACAATAACGTAGAATCCCGATTCGCATTCAAAAATGAAGCCGAAATATTGCAACTTTTGACAGTTTGGTTCCCAAAAGAACGTGGTATGGTGTATATTTATTCAGTCGATTTCTTGTGTTTTTTACAATAAAACATATTTTTACATTGAAATACCTAAGTGAAATTTGATCATTTTTAAGTATCTTTATAAATGTCAACATCATTTTTTACGTTCCGTTTTGACTACAATACTGTCAAAATTGCCGGCCAAATCGGCTTCACTTATTTACTATGAAGAGCTATTGGAGTACTTCATCTCGGTAGTTATATATAAAAATCTATTTGCTAGAAACACACTAATTGTATCAGCTTGTGTTGTGTCGAGCCAGAAGCATTATTGTTTTTATATAATATGGTTTAAGATACATTTAGACTCTGTATGAAGCTGATAATATGCTTTTAGCGGGCCACAACACATAAGAAGAAAGAGAACTTATTTATAATGATATGTAGTAAAAATTGATAAAATCACTGGCACCCGCAAGAGTCTGTTATTGATTATGGTCAATCTTCTTTACATCCCAGAAGCTGCCTTTGAATATTTTTTCAATATAATTATTTCCCTTCTCAACTAAATGGGAAATTTGAATGAACACTCTAAAATTGAATCTGCAACATGTTTCTGAATTAAAATACACATAAAGAAATTCAAGAAACATAATTAATGAAATTCTTACATAGCTTACCATTTTGGTAAATAATGTTGTCTTGCAAAAATAAAACTTTTGAGTTTGTTTACATAGAAATGCACTTTTATCAATCAATTTGATCTTTAGAAGTATGTACTTAATTGCTATGTCAAAAAGGTGGGATGAAAGCAATTAGTCTTGTTGAAAACACGTTTGCCACAGGAACCTGAAAAAATATAAACAAAATTAATTACTTTAATTACTATTAAGATCCTGTAATTTCGGTAAGACACTTCCCGCCTTATAACATAACTGTTTTAGCAACGCATAAATGTTTTAAGTTATGGCATAAGCTTACAAATATTTTAATCAATTAATGACTCACCAGTTTTATTTTCATTAAACTCAATTGAAAATAATTATTTTCAAAATCGAACCGTAACTTTCGTTTGACAACAAAATACGATTTATTGTCAAGTGTCATCCTGTCATCCATGGATAACAAAAGATAATATTACAATTCAACATAGTTAGAATATAGGTATAGGTACTATAAAATTATTTTATGATATATAATAATATTTTGATTTACTTTTATAATGGCCTCTTAAAATACTTCATTCATTCAAAAAAATATTTTTTACACATAAACCACCTTAAATGTGAAAAAAAAAATAAAACATTCAATAAATTATATTTTTTTTCGAATTACTTATATAATGGCCTCTTTAAATACTTGATTCATATAAAAAATATTTTTCACACAAAAACTACATTATTGTATAAAAAAAAATTATAAAACATTCAATAACACGCACTATGAAATAAAAATTATAAACGTGATCTATGGCGGCCGCAGACCGACTGTCATTTGGTCATAAGATTCTGACAGCTCATACAAAACAAAACGAAGCAGTGATGGGATTCGAAATTCAAAAACATTGTAAGTTTTTTAATATATTGAAATATATCTTTCTAAGTAGGTACCTAAGTTATTTAATTACTATTAGGGTATTCATGAATAATTGTAAAGATATAGGGGCATAAAATGTGATACTTTTTGAATTTGCTGTCCCTGTAACTAAACTATGACAGGTTTTGAAGATTATTTTGTATATTATGTTCTAGACATGGAGTTGCAGCTTGAAATTTTCTCTATCTGAAATAATAAAACCTGGAAGATATTTAAAAGGTTTAAATGCTACACTTTCAAACAAATAATGAAAGATTCCAAATGAAGGTTTTATGCAGAGCATATATCAAATATGGTACATTATGCAGTCTAAATGGATTTTATGAAGATCTTTAAAAGGTATAAATGCTACACTTTCAAACAAATAATTAAAGATTCCAAATGAATGTTTTATGCAGAGCATAATATGCTATTGATATTAATATTGGCAATCCACCCCCATAATGGAGTGGTTTTTTAATATATTTGATATAATATATTATATCAAATATGTATCGAGCAATTGATTGTTTTATTCTAATATATAATATAATATGAAGTTCTTAAGTAGTTTGATATACTTTCTAAAACCTTAATATTGATTCTAATCAAACTCTCACAATACGTATTTTTAAAACAAATCCCTGAAAAATGCAAAATTTTCTAATGTCGTCATATATTTGCAACCATGGCCATATAATCACTTTATTTTGCTTTCATATATTAAATGAATTATGTTTTTTTTCTAGGTCAGAACCTTGCAATGGTTTTGGATATATCAAGAAACGCTACCAAACTTACCAAATGCTTCAACTTTCAACAACATGCTGTGTTTATTTAAAATATTACCCACCTTGTTTTGTGATGAATATAACATTAAATAAAATAAATTAAAGGTAAGAGAACATAAGTTTGCATTTATCTACATTAGAATTTTGAGCTCGATACAGGTTCGTGAATACACATTATCTAATATCTGTTATCTTTGAAGAAATTTTATGCGTACCTGCTTTATATCGCTTAATTTTTATGTGGATAAATCAAATGAATTTTATTACCAAATACCTACATATCTGATTCTTTTCCAAAATAAACAGGAAGTTTTGTTTGCTGTCAAATTCATTCTGGTAATGTTTTGAGATTCAGATGTGGGTAAGTACCTGTTTTACCGTTCAATTCTTGCTATTATCGATGTTCATACAAATTTCAAAGTAAATCTTCATTCATAAATTTTATTACCTTAACTCTTTCATAATATTTTCTTGAATCATATTACATCAGTGTGTATTATGAATTTAATTTAATGTATATTTATTATTTTTACCAACATTGCAATATGATTTTATCAGGTACTTACAAAATTACTCATCTATGCTAGCTACGACAGATGGAAAATCTGTAGCCATAAATTTTTTGAAATGTGTCAAATTTGCAAAATGGAGAATTTATTTTGCAAATTTTTTCATTAAATCTTTATTGATTGAGAATAATAAGATTTGAATAACATTTATATGTATAACAAATCAATCTCCAATTATTTTATTACATTTTCATACAGTAATACCAAGATTCCATTCAACGTTTACATGAGTAATTTTGTTTCCAAAAGATGGCTTACTGTCTTTTGTGAAAAATTTGTATGAAGATCTTAAAAAAATAAAGTTTTTTAAATAGCTCTAAATATATTAAAGTTAATATATCAAAGAGTATTTAAGAACGCTCTCCGGATATTTGCGCGGCTTTTCGCATATTAATATCTGACCTTAACGTCTGTTTTCTACGATTGATGCGCATTCAAAAATATAAACGGACTAAAATATTATGTAGAGATTAAGTCGCACTGTGTTATTACAAAATTAAGCGTTAAGGGCAAAAAAATATATAAGAAAACACGACAGCTGATGTGGAAAAAAGATTAGATAGATAAAATAAATATGGTTCAAGCAATGGACCAATATTTAGGGAATAGAGATTTATAGTTCGAAAAAAAGATGATATATTTCGAGGGAGAGGATAACTAATTAAGGTTCAAAAAGTTTCTATAGTTGTCTTTACTAATCGCGATGGTTAGACAGATAATATACCTTTGTTATATAATTGAGATTAAACCATTTTGTCAGTAAGCCACTACATACCTATATAAAATCAGTTTCATTGGTTAAAAACAGTGTGAGAAGATAATAATATCAAAAAAAAGTCCCTTTTTTCTTATTAACATCAGGGTTCTCATACATTTTAATAGTTATGTACTTTTTTATACCTACAAGGGCGTCTTGCTCGTAAAAATATGACATAAAATTATCAATTTAATATTTTATGGTTTCATATTTTTTTTTATAATTTATCACTCTTTTGTATCTAGGTTCACAAAGTTCCATGATATCACTGCTATAAAGAAAATACTAATTGCCTACCTACTTTTAAGAAAATGTAAAAAAATGGCTTAACTTAGAATATATTTTTTTTAATTTTAATGGCCTTCACCTTGTGGTGTTCCTGGCCAAGCTTAGAATAGTTATTGGTATAACAACGATGGGTTGACATGCTGAGAACAATTATTATTGGTATAACAATGATGGGTTAAGTTAACATACTGAGAATAGTTATTGGTATAACAACGATGGGTTGACATGCTGAGAACAATAATTATTATTGGTATAACAATGATGGGATAAGTTAACATACTGAGAATAGTTGTTATTGGTAGAAAAATGATGGGTTAACATACTGAGAATAGTTATTGGTATAACAACGATGGGTTGACATGCTGAGAACAATTATTATTGGTATAACAATGATGGGATAAGTTAACATACTGAGAATAGTTGTTATTGGTAGAAAAATGATGGGTTAACATACTGAGAATAGTTATTGGTATAACAACGATGGGTTGACATGCTGAGAACAATAATTATTATTGGTATAACAATGATGGGATAAGTTAACATACTGAGAATAGTTGTTATTGGTAGAAAAATGATGGGTTAACATACTGAGAATAGTTATTGGTATAACAACGATGGGTTGACATGCTGAGAACAATTATTATTGGTATAACAATGATGGGATAAGTTAACATACTGAGAATAGTTGTTATTGGTAGAAAAATGATGGGTTAACATACTGAGAATAGTTATTGGTAGAACAATGATACAGTTGTTGAAAACCTTAATAGTTCTACCGAGGTACCTACCCTTTTTGTCACAATTTCAGATTGCCTGCGGATTTCTTCAGCTGGTATGTCTCTTAGAATTCCTGACATCTTCTTCCGCAATGCTTTTTTAGAAGCGAGAATTAAACTGGTGTTTGCCATGTCTTATAGTTCTAAAATTTAAAAAAGGAAAGGTGTAAGAAAGCGTGGACACCCAAGAATGAGGTGGATCACACACATCGATTCCGTCCTCAAGAAAGGCATCAGAAATAAGAGATATAGGAGAGGTTGTATGGGAAATGGCATGTCGCTAGAAGAAGCGAGAGAAGTGTGCTTGGATAGAGAAGATTGGAAGTCCGTTCTCTCTGTCTGTCTACCCTTCACGGTGCATGGGGTAAACAAATGCATTATTGTGTTCGTTTTAATAAGCCCAGCTGCGTAAAAAATAGTAAGAAACTACTTGAAAAGCTTTGAAAGCAATAAGTACCTATCTAAAGCATGTCACAAACAAACAAACAAACTTACTAATCGAAACTAACCCTAAAAATTGAGCAAAAAAGGTTAAGATTTGGTACGGCACATTTACCTTTTCTGAAAGGATATAAGTACCTACACTATTCAGTTGTTGTTTTAAGCCAAGATCACTAAAAACAATGGTTAAAAATTAAAAATTATTATGTAGGTATCTAATTGTACCAATATTTAAATTCTACAAAATTACTTCACCAGAAACACGTTAAACATAACAAATTAATTTCAATATAATTTAAAAAAAATTAAATTGCTTACACCAATTAGGTACAGACTCTAAGAGACGTGAATTATTTTCACTGAAATGATAAAAAATAAGCGTGGAATTTATCTCATGTTCGTTTGGTTTACCTAATGATAATACCATTTTATTATATTTGTAAATGTTTACATTGCGATTTTGACCTCAGGCATTATCGCTTTTTCAACAGCCGCGATGTAAAAAAATTCATTAAATTGATATTGTTATCTGCAATACGAAAGATAGTATTTCAATGCAAAACATATAAATATTCTTTGAAGTTTCGAATAACAAAGGTGTGAAATATCTATCTTCTATGTAGTTAAGTAGTGTTGAAGATAGAACTTTTTCTTGAATACAATATTGTGTTAGAGAATAATTCAGTAAAAATGAACACAGTACTGCCATCTAGCGATACGCAGGACAGCCTCCACTCTCGCGCACTATGGAAAAGTTGTTTCAATTCAACTATAGATGTCGCTATACATTAACTTTCATGACGATAAAAATGAAACTTCGCTATAATAATTATTTTGTAAAATAGTGTAACAACGTTTTACTGTAAATTAAAACTGATTGTTTCTCTACCTATTATAAATAATAATTAATCTAATTATTTAAAACATCGACATTGGGGCAAGCTAGACTATCGTCGCTTGATTTAAATCGAATCTATAAGACTATTAATGAAGGCGGAAGATGGCGAATCTGGTGTAGAAAATAATACCAATATCAATTTCGCCAAGAAAATTACTCCCTCCAAAGTAACCTTTGCATTAGCGTGTTGAAAGAATAGTTTGTGACACTATTTTGTTAATCTAAAAGTCTGTATACTACGTACGCGTGCTCCTGGAAGGGACGTGGACATGAAGCTCCACCAAAGACACCAACCGAGAGGAATCAATATAAAAATGAAAAAGTCTTATATAGTTCTATCACAAAAATTTATTAGATATTGTTATCTGCAATACTATATAAGACTTTTTCCTTTTTATATTGAAATGGACTATCACCAAGCACCATCTGCCCAAAACATCGAAGATCGAGAGGAATCAATCTGGCTGCCGATCAATCCATGCAAAAAAGTCATATCCGCCGTCATGTGCAAAAATATACAAATAAATATGTATACATATCAAATATACCGTCTCCGCTAGCTAGCACATGGAGAGAATGGATTAATATAATAAAGGAACTCTGCACTAACTGAAAGAAGAATAAGTACCTATAGGCAGACCGAATTTGCATGGTTCGATTGCGAGAGTAATCGACCACCAGAGCACCCAAATAAAAATCGGACTCGACACACGACAAGTGTTAAAAGGCTTTCAAAAGAGGTTTAAATGTTGACCCAAAAATAGGTAGGTAGGTGCATGTACTTTATTGGCCCATGCACAAACTTATCATGAAAAATAACTACTAAAACATGATTTTTGAGAAGCATCAATTGGTTTTAATGAATCCGTGAGTTACGAAAAAAAGTAGAAGAGTTTCGTTAGATGGGTCGGAGGTTGGTTGGATATTACACGGGTGTAATTCCACTAGAGACCAGGTGATCAAAGTTTTAATTAAAAACACAATTTATCACGGAGTTTTAAATTTATATCCTTCCCTCGGTAATACAATTTACAGCAAAACAAAAAAAAAAAACAAAACAACTCTACCGAAAGTCTTTTGTTTTATACAACGTGTAAGCTAACAAGCACGTGGATTGGATATCTGGTGTTTTTTTTTTGTCTATTTTAAGGTCTAATCGGATTTTAAAGATTGTGTCACACTTATTCGGATTCGGATCTTTCGTTTAACTTTTGATATTTTTAAAGGAACCGTTTATAGGGTGGGTATAAGAATCGGTTTTTAAAGCCAAGGCTGAAGGCATGGATAAAACACACAATATATGAGTAAGAATCAATTTATATATTGTATACCTATACGTATAACTATAAGATAACCAATTTTACCGTGAAAATATCTACAGCAAAAGAGGGTGATTTTTTTCGAGCTAATGTTTAAGAAAATGTTTCATTGGATATACGACGCTTGATTTTTATTAAGTAGCTACTGGTTATTAAGTACCTACTATTAAAAGATCGGTTCGTTTTTTTTTTAAATACAGTAACATGATTTTTCACTAAAAAATTAAGCTTTTGCGTAATTTAAAAGCAGACATATTTACAGGAATTTTTCATTATTATAATATTTTGTCATATTTATTATAGAACGTTAAAAACATCCACTCATATTTTTCGATTTTTTTTTTCCAAATTTCATTCAACGACAAAACTTTTCGAGGTAAACTTTCCTTAAATATTATGTACGGTGAACAAACCCTATGTACTTAGTAAGAAAATATTCTAATCTCTTATTATAAAAACGAAGCCCTATTTTCCTTGATTATTGCATCACGCGTGAATTGCTGGACCAGTTGGATCAATTTCGCATTTTTTGTCGTGTTTGCTTAGGTCAGGAGAACATTCTTATGAAAGAAAAAAATAAGAAAAGTGCGCGGTAGGTAAATACAGAATTTAAGAAAACTTTAAGTGTAGGTAACCTCTAAAAAATGAAATTTACTCGTAAAATGCATTTGACAGAACTGTAGGAAAGTTATTTGATAATTGGTGTGTTTGACATAATGCGCATGAAAAATATTTGGTATCAAACACACGCATCAGTCGGAATTACATTGGTTAAATAGGTATTTAATTTATTAATTAAATTACTTATACAAAATCGAATTCAATATTCATAGTTATACCACAGGATAGCGTCTGTCGGGAAAGCTATAGTAAGTAGGTATTAGAGTAGGACCTACAGATGCAGTAGGTATGTAAGAAATATTGATAAGTAGAAATATTTCGGGTTAGATGGAGTTTTTTGGAAGAAACAAATTGAAATGCTGATCAGATTTCTTGTATGATGCATGTATCTGGGATGTATATCTACCTATTGAGTTAATTTGGGCGAATTTGACTGTGATATAAGTTGAATTAGATTTACATAACAACATTATTTTACATATTCTTAAATCAAGGGTAAAAAAATGTACATTATTATAGCATCAAAAACATTAAGACAATGCTAAAGGTATACCACCTATTACTATATTTTTTACAAAAAATATTTTTTTGCTGGCTGATATACGTCTTTCTTTACATTTTCATAAGGTGATTTATTTTCAAAAGACGATTTTTACTATGAAGATCTTTAGATTTAAAAAAATTATCATACTATATTCAAACGAATCCCCCTTTACACGAGACTTGTCTCTATAAGGGGGATACATATAATATTATGTTTTGTTCAAATTCTTCTTGTTCATCGTCTTATATCTGTGTAAAATATTATATTTGTATTCAATAAATAAATTTAAAAAAAATGGAAAAAATTGAATTTATGTCATTGAATCCAATTCAAAACTACAACAAAATATGTCACATAATGAATACATCATTGATTTGTTTGTTCACCATTACTACAATAAATTGCAAGTTTCAGCGATTATTAAAATCGAACGTAAAATCTCCGGTTTATGCGCGATGCAATGAAATGAGAAAATAAGTAAGTACCTAGGTACTTAACTGAAATATTATGGAGAAGATTTCTGTCTAATAGTCTGAGACTTTGTTTTAGATATCATGCCGTGGAGTTTTGGCACCAAACCAAATGCCTAGACACAAAACCGAATTTCAGCGTTTAAGTGGGCCTGATAAGGGAGGGTAACTCTCGATGTTCGATTCCGATTTCAATGTCGACTGATCAGGTTTAAATATATTATGTCGAGATGTAGTAAACTTTTTAGTATTGTAATAAATGTTATCGTTTATAGAAAAAGAATCCACCAATATATTATGTGAATATTCTCAAATGTGTAACTATGACGCAGAGTAAGTCATGGTAAAGATCGATCAAATTGAAGGAATAGTTTCCTTTTAATCATTCTTATACTAGTGAAGCCTCAAAGAATGGAGATGATTTTTATTAGATAGGTAGGTAGGTACCTACTATAAGTTTAAATTATACATATTTTTCTTTTTGGCGAAAATATCCTAGAAAAATGTTCCTTCACACAAATTGTTTGTTTTTATCATTTTACCCTATATTGTCATTTTTACTTATTTTTTTGTTTTGATTGTTTTACCTGTTCGCTCTTTTAATTTCAATCTCGATGACTTGTCGATTTGTGCGTATTGTTTTTGCTATCATCTCATTGCATGTTGAGTATTGTGAGAAATATAGCGGATAGAATTATTATTCTGATTGCTTGTTTTTATCTAATTTGACTTCTTGACTGTTTACTATTTTATTATTATATTTTAATCTAATTTGACTTTTTATTTTTTACTATTTTGATGTTATGTATTTATATTTTGATGTATTTTATATATTACGGGTAATGTTGGGGTCTTCGCTGGTCCATAATATGTTTCTATGTTATTGATTTATATGTATTGTTATGACTGTCTGACCTCTTGAAAATTGTAAAATGAAAAAATAACAACTAATGACTCTAACAATTCATTAAATACTAATGTTCGATTTTTAAATGGAACAAACCACTACGGGCTTACGACCGTCTTCTACTGTTATTTCGAAGGCTGGCTTAGTGTGATCACTTTACGTTAACAACGTTCGCCATTAGGTGGTAATGTTTGTCTCCGAAACTCCTAATCATGAGAATTCTATACATGTTCAACATGTCGAAAAATCTCATGTATGCAACAAGTAGAAATTAAATAATAAATGAAATGTAGAGATAAAAGTTGGAAATTATTGAGTACCTACAAGAGAGTAACCAAATTTAAAGACAGCGACTGCTGTCATGTGTTTGGCGCCAGGATATGACTATATCCATTTTTGTTAAAAATAAAGTTGTTAGGCGTTTAGTTTAGCACATAGGTTAGTTGTTAAAACTGATGGGTTATTACAAGCGACGATACAGAGTTTCAGTGAATTTAAGTATTAACTTTCTCATAAATGAATTATTCATCATTCGAACAAAGAAAGAATTATTTTATTTCTTTCACCCCGATTTATCAAGCAACTTATCAAAATCTACATTAAAACGAAACTGTTCAAAAAGTCTCATAAAAGATATACCTACCTAACTGAAGGCTTGACTAGATACAAAGGAAATGAATAACGAAACTATACTGTTTAAATTATTAATTTAGTTGTTTATCTATTATAAACTCCCATACATACGAGAAGCCGTGAAAACAAAATAATAAAGAGGGCTCAATGAATTAATTAATTACCAATATATCGAGAACATCTCTATAACTAAAACGGGACACAACCAATTAATTAATAATAACTGATGCAAATTGATTAATTCTTCAAACATTTATACATTATATAATATACAAGTCATGTTTTATTGATATCAATACCTATCTCCGTCAGTAAAATTGATGCAACTGGATATCATTGTGATGAAATTATTTAGGTACCTAGGTACTTACATAATATGATACGAAAGCATGTAGTGCATTTAGTTTCTATGCAGTAGTCGTAAAAATACAGGTGGAATTAAAATAAATAAACTAAAATATCACAATAATAATAATAATTAAAATCGTACTTAACTATTGCCGTTTCGTTCTGACAAAATGTTTCCGGTCCACAGAATACCTGTGTATTTTTATTTTGCCATATTTCGCTGTGCAACATGATACCAAAAGGATGTATTTCCAAATAAGCGAAATTTTTGTAAACTATAATCTATAAATAAATAAATGGCCCAACCTCCGCGAAAGCGTTCCAAACTTATACCTAAGATTTTTTTTTTAATTTCGTAATGTACCTATCCATAATATCGCTACAAATGTGTATAAATAAATACATATCGTTTATAAGAATAATAATAGTATGATATAGGTATTTACTGTAAGAATTCGTACACAATATAGGCTGTTAACACACCTCCGCCGCGAATCGCGGCACACGAAACTGCAGAAAGCGAAATCGCAGGCAGTGTTAGTACACTATAGTAGTATTTTTTTACTGGGACAGTTCCAATAATAAACCGATTCTAACTCCCTATCTCTTTCGCACTTATTATGCTTATGGCAGGTAAAAAGAGGTAGTGATGTTTATCATTAGATGACTGCATCGAGTGCATCGATGCATCGAGTCATTTCTATGAAAAAATCCAGGTATAAAACAAAAGTTTAGATAGCATTATTTTTGTAATGTTTCTGAGATAAAAGTAAGGAGCATTGTTGAAATAATTATAAAGCCCATCTTATGACTAATCATATGGAAACTATGAAATAATAAAAGGTACAATACCGAACATTTTCTTAGCATTAGTAGGTATTTTTAAATGATAACAATAGGTTTATTCACTGTAAAAAAATATTATTATAAGTTAAAGAATTAAGAAATGATTTCATAAAAAATATATATATTATTAAAAATATCGATGCTTTAGAATTTTAACATTTTCCTAACCTATGCCAGGTAGAACGATTTATTGCTCGGACTGCCTCGCAAAATAAATACTACTTTAGCAACACCACCTATATAAGAAGGCCTTAGCGCTACGTCACAGCGTGAGGCCCAGCATTTGCTCTTCTATATCTGTATGTACTTACCTGTACGCTATGATATCTGTCTACACGCAGGTGGCCGTGACGCGAGAGGCCGAAAATGGCCGCCAGCATTAAGGCCTTCTTATATATGTAGGTGGTGTTGGTACACTAGCGGGTACACGACTAGTGAAAGAGAAAAATGCACATAAGGTTATGTTTTGTTGGGAAATATAAATAATAAAAACCACAATATTATGTCTCATTTCATATACTTTTTTAAATATTTAAACATAAACAACGTTTTTACCTACAATTTAGAAAATTTGCACATCCAACTTCTGCAAACCATCCCACAACAAAACGCAATTAACGTTTTCCATCTGTGATTTCTGTAGAAAACACGATGTTCGCTTCAATTTCGCTCCAAAATTCTGTCGATTTTGACAGCTTCAAAAGCAGACGGAATGCGAAACACACGGGTCCGCGAAATAACAGACGAAGGTGTGAATACTATTTGAAGTTATCTATGGCGAAACACCGCAAGAGAGAGATGAATGTTTAGAAAACAGTACGGGTTTGAGCATGCTATCCCACTCTCAACATGGCGCGCAGAAACTGACAAATATGACCGTCGGCGTCGTCGCATCGGCTAATCCGCAGCGGAGGTGTGCTAACGGGGTTAACATTAGATATATATTTTTTATACTGATTCCACAGAAAAAAAAATATAGGACGACGGACGGCGGAGTAGGAGGGCAACAGATTAGAGACCAGCGGCTGGCAGAAGAAGTGTTGGAAAAAGTGGCTAGAAGACAGTCGATGAGGTGGAGCGACGACATCGTGCGTATCGTTGGGACAGAGTGGATGGGGATGACCAGAGACAGAGAGGAGTGGCGTGAGCATGAGGAGGCCTATGTCCTGCAGTGGACGAGCATGGGAAATTATTTTAAGCACAGAAAGATTAAAGGTACATTATAAAAAATACTGAAAAATTACAATATTTGCATATTGAAAGAATATCTAAATAAACTCTTGTTCTTCCTCCCATCAGGGTCCCGGAGACCAGGAAGACCCTCTCATACTGTGTTCCGCTCCTTCGAGGCAGAGCTGAGGAATCTGGACATGGTGTGGGAGGAGGTCATCACCGTTGCGCAAGATCGAGCGCAATGGAGAGCTCTTGTTGCCTCCCTATGCCCCTAAGTGGGGTCTAAAGAGAGTTTGGATTATTTGGATTTTGGATCTAAATAAACTAGTGGTCGGCTAGTGCTCGAAATTCGACCATTACTAATTTAGATTATAAGTTATTAAGATTCCTTTGTCAAAGACTGAGCGAGCGCTATTTCACAATTTTCTTTCAAAAATAATGACATGGATACGTCAAATTTGAAATGTTCAAAGTTTTTTCTATGGTTATTTAATACAAAAAAAATATTAATCTATTCGAAATTTGACCACAGATGTACAAAAGATCTGTGTGATATATTGTCAAACACATCGAATTCTGTGTGAGTATGAAATACATAACATTACAGTAGTGTGCGTAGTGTTTTTTTTTATTGATTTAATCTTTTTTTCTGCATAATAAAAAAAAATATTAGCTTCGCCACCTCTCCTCCATATAAACTATAAGTGGGCGAAATTTCATACTCCTCCGTCCGCGCAATTTTCGTATAATTAGTCACAAAGTTTTTCCTTTACGTATTAATATATAGATATAATAAATAAATAACCCAAATCACTCGACAACGAGTAAATATATATATTGGAGAACTAGGTACCTACTACGTATAGTAATTATTTAAATATTATTAATGAAGTATAGAATAAATAAAAAAGTGAATAGGCAAGTATTTAGTTACCAATAAAACAATATCAAAGTTTAAAAATACTTTTAGATTAATAAATTAGTAAATAATAAATATCTACCAACTAATTAAGCAACAAAAATGAATACATCGGAAATGGATTTGCAATGCTTTGATTCAGCGGTACCATTTTTGCATTGTTTGCAAAAGAAACAAGTATGCGCAGTTTTGTGCGCACAATAATAATATTTAACCACGAATGTGAACATAGCAACGAACGCTTGATACAAACTTTTCTATTCATAAACGGGACAACGCTAGTTTTTGTTGCGGTTGGATGGGGAATGGTCGCGCGCGTCTGTCCTCGCTTATGTCATTCACTTGTGTTATATGTCAAAATTTGAATACGAAAGTGTCGTTTAAATAATTGTTTTCTTTCATCAATATCTCTCTAAATTACATTTAAAAAATACACAGTGTAGAAAATTGTTTTGCCAACAATTTCATTATCCTAAATAAGGTGTAAAAAGTTTATAAACAGTGACTTTGTGAATGAAAAATACATCTACCGACACAATCATAGGTACTTGATCTGTCATTTATTTTTAAAACTTTGTTTTAAGTAGACCATGCACTTTTATTTTGTACTCAAATTAATTGTTTTGAATGAATAATAAACATAATTGCTAGATGTTTATTAATTTGAATACGCAATTAGTTATTTAAAGTTATATTATTGTAATGTATATTTGTTATCTTGTTTGTTTTGCGTTCTTACGTGTGTATAGTTGTTTGATATAGTTTAACTGTTTTGTCAGATGTGTTCTTGATGTATGTAATAACAAAACAAGCAAGTATCGAATAATTATAAAACAACATATCCAATACATATAATGACAGTTGTTATAACTTCAAATTTGCAGCATGCCGCATTTCCTAATTTATATGCATTATTACGTTAAAAACCAATTGAAAATAACTATGAATTACCTTTAAATTTTGTTAATTATTATCGCTATGATGTTGAAAGTAACATTTTGGTACTAGCAGTCCACGTGTTTTTTTAATCTGTCAGTAACAAAACGCTGTTCGTTGTAAACATTGTACACAAATGACATTCAGCTGTCAAACTGCTGTCAAATAAAAGCGCGCGCATGTGTCATAGAGTGAAAACTCTTTACTTCAATATCTTTACACTTTTATTTAATTTTAGTTGATTTATTTAAATTTGATATTTAGGTTGTAAGTGTTTGAATATTGGCGATTTTTTTAATCGTCTTGCATTGTCCCCTACGTTCAGTATGACCCTCCTTTTATGAGTCATTCCACCCCATCAGTATTGACAGTAGGGGTGAAAAAACAAGTCGATTATGAAAAGGGCGAATTCACATGGATATGGATTGTATAAGATAAAATACATCTCACTGATATCCGTTGAATGCTATGAACAGGATACATTTTATTTCTGGTGTAAAGTGTGACGTCATTTGGCAAAACCGTGGTCCAATCTTCCATACATTTGTATGGAATTAGTTCTAGTTCTTAACATTATATTCCGAGAGAAGCAAAAAAAAATAGATTTTTTGTTAGGATCATTGTAGTTGAAACAGCCAGAGGCAAAATACGTCATAGAAACGCCAGGTTTTAAATGGTTACAGAGGCACCAATTTTTGATGTAGGTACATGCATATTATTTTTCTGGAATTTGCCGAATAATTAAACCTAGCAGATACAAAAAAAGTTATAGGCATATCTATATCATTGTGCCAACAAAAAATGTGGGACCTCAAAGTAAGCTACAATTTAAAATTTCACAAAATATTTGAAGAGATATAGGTATTTTTACCTTCTGACTATTTTCAAAAACTTGCCAATTTTATCAAACTATGTATCTACTCTGTAAATTTGCAGAAGAAAAATAATGCATGCACCTCAAAAATATTGTCTCTGTAGGTACCAAACCATTTAAATCATCCTAAGTCAGGGTTTGACAAAAAATGTACTAAAATAATAAATTATAACTCGAAAACTATAAAAATCGCTTAACATATTATTATTATGTAGTGGTATTTTGTGAAAGTCTCATCTTTTGAAATGAAGTGCCTTAGGAGAATTCTGGGCGTAAGATGGTACCACCGCATCACGAACGACGCTATACGCCGGCGCACCCAGCGTGAGCCCATCACCTCTACTATTGTGGGGAGGAGATGGACATGGCTGGGACATGTGTTAAGGATGCCGAATGACAGTTGGCCGAGGAGAGCGCTGTTTTTCCTCCCATCAGGGTCCCGAAGACGAGGAAGACCCTCTCACACTGTGTTCCGCTCCTCCGAAGCAGAGCTGAGGGACATGGACATGGTGTGGGAGGAGGTCATAAACATTGCGCAAGATCGAGCTTTTGTTGCCTCCCAATGCCACTGCGTGGGCTGTAAAAGGGAGAATTGATTTATTGATTGATTTGGATAGCCCTAAACGTGTTTTATCTCTGGACTTCCCATTAGTTGTACTTTCTGGGACACCCTGTATAAAATGGAGCCCTGATTTCTCTTGGTCATCGCTTCACGCGTTGACGGCTGGACTAATTTCAAGACAAGGTTCTTGTGAAAAAAAATTAAGTGTCCAAAAGTTGCGCGAGACGTTAGAAAATATTAGAAAACTTACAAAAGGGAACTTTTATTGCTTTTGAAAATGTAGATTTTCCTATTTTTCTACATACGAGTACAACGGGCTATCGACAAACTGAGAGAGGAAATGAAGGAATGGCCAGGCGTTATATACAGGGACAAAAAGTAGATACGATAATATACGCCGACGATATTGCACTGCTGCAGAAACGGAACAAGAACTTAATGAGGTCTTTAGAAAAATGGAAAATATTTTGAAGCGTGAATACAATATGAAAATTAATAAAAACAAGACATGGTTCAAATACATGGTTGCCGGAAGAGAATCCACCAGGCTTGAGTTGCTTTTAACAAAAAATAAAAAAATATTTGAATCACCTAACATCAACATCCAAGTAACGAAAAATTTGGTGAAGACACTTGTCTGGAGTGTGCTGCTGTATGGCTGCGAAACTTGGACAATCAGCCAGAGCGATTTGGGACATCTAATGGCGTTTGAGATCTAGTGCTGCAGACGCATGGCGCGGATCCACTGGACAGATCATATCAGCAATGACGAGGTACTGGACAGGGTCGGAGAAACAAGATAGCTCCTAAACCCAGCTCCCAACAAAGAGCCAATTGGATAGGCAACAACATCAGGCACCTGGGCCTAATCATTACCATCGTCGAGGGCATGATAGAAGGCGTCAACCGCAGAGGTCGCCCTAGGAAGAGCTATATAGAACAGGTGATCGGCGACATGCGATGTAGCGGCTATCAGGATATGAAGAGGATGGCGTGTGACAGAGATGAGTGGAGAGAGGGAATTAAAATGCTTGGGACAGACCAATCTGTGGATTGAAACCCAAAAGAAGTATTTCAATTGACGTTTGACATCAATCTGTCAATTATTGTTTAGCACTCGATTCGATTGTCATATTTGCCTAAAATAGTATGAACATCGTCTTTATATAACCCACAATAAAGTTAACCTTACCTAAATATCACGTATTCAATATCACGTAAGCAGATAAACTTAATCAAAGTATTCGCAGTTAACCTAATACATATTAATTTAGTTTACTTAAGTATGAATCATCGCTTATCTGCTTGCGTAAATATTAAATTCGGCGATTACTTACTAACGCGTAACATTGCTATAAATCTAACTGCTAAGCATGATTTATTAATCCTTCATTATTGCAACCCTAAGCGAATCAACGTTTCGTATGGAATTATTTCAATTTGTTTTTAGAATTTTATTAGCGATTAAAGTTGCCAGTTAAAAAGATGTAAGAGATCAATGTGTTCGTAATAATACCTACATGCAGTACCTCGTGGGTACCTACCTACTTTTACATTCAAATCAAAGCGATGTCCGGTAAACTTGAATTCTATGGCTATCAGTTGGCATGAGAAGTCCTACTGTAAACAAATGTTTCATTAATTGTAAAATTTTGCAGTATTTGATGTTTGACATAATATCTACCTTTTGGAGAGAGAAGTGTGTATGTGGTGATTTTTTTGTGGTGTATTGAGGCCTGCCAAAAGCATATAAGTTTCATATAGGTACAGAGCCACAATACAACACTCCACGAAGTTTCTCTGACTATACAAAATATATGAACTGGATGCTTCCGACACAACACAATAGTGTCTAGTTTTAAAAGTAACTCCCTTAAACTCGCACATGACTCAAATTTTTCGTACGACTATAATATTCCAAATTTAATGTTGTGCCATATTAGGCTTGTATCTTACTCCAAGGAATGTTTCTCTCAGTACGGATTAGGATAAATAATCCATGAACTCACAGGCACACTCCAGTAAAGGAAACATTAAAAGGGTGAACTCTGGCTGAAGTCTAAGGAATATCTCTGGATTATGTCAGTGGCGTGCAACTCATATAAGATTAGAGGATTTTTGTTGGAGACAATTTTGGGAATTTTGTCATCTCCCATATTCAATAGCCTTCTACTTTGATGAATTACAGATTGCAAAATTTTTCAGGAGATATTGACCTCTCTTTTGTAAAAAGTGTTTTTTTTTGTTCTATAACTTACAGCAACATTTTGATTTTTTTAATAAATACCAGTTAGTGAGCCCACATTTTGAGGAGTTTTCTACTTTAAATTATTTTTTTAAATAAACCATGAGTAAGCACTTATTTTTTTTCCGTTTTGAGATATTGGTACTTTCGGGTTTATATTTTTGGGTAGATATTTTGTCAGTGTTTTTGTCATCATGTAATCATAAATGCAATGGCATATTGGGGATTACATAGCTGAGCAATTTTTTTTTCAAAAGTGAAGAAAAAATTGTTCAGCTGTGTAATCTCCAAAATGGCATTGCATTTATGATTATTGAATTATTTAACATAGCATGCATTCTCTAAAATGAAGCCCATTTCTAGCTCTATAGTAAATTTCCAACCAAAAAGTTTACATTAAATCATATTTATCAATAATCATCAACCATTTTTTTTATTAAACATGCGAGTGTTGTGATTTGATAAAATGACGTTTAACTTTCAGTGCTACTCATATCATTATCAGCTATTCCTAGTTGGACGCTACCTACTGCTTGTTATGAATACTGAAAAGTAATCTTTGGATTTGTAATGTTTTTTTTGCTGTTGATCTTTTTGCCAAGGTTTACTTACGTAGAACAAACCTCTGTAATCTTTGATTGTTATCCATCTGCATACCTCAATTTAACTGTTATCTACTGTAGAACCTACCTACCTACATCCGACTCTGTTTATCCGCGACAGGGGCGCGGTGGCGTTTAAATATTGAAATTATTCATGAAATTTTAATTAATTCCTGTCTTTATTCATTAAGATCTCACTCGCTAAACTCGCTCTCAAAGACAAAATTCTCACTGAGCATTGAACAAAATTTGAATACATTCATTTTAGCATACAAACAGATGCAATGTTCAAATTACAAGAGAGAATAAGAATCATCTGACATTTTTTATCAAATGAATGTTCTCACTCAAAGCGAACACAAATAGACTCTTTGACTCGTTCACAGAAAGCTACTAAAAGCTTGTGCCGTAAAAGAGGAAGATAGTCGACATCTGACATCGAAACACGACCTTCTTTGTGATGTGATGTACGCCAGGAGATTGATGTTGACGTTAACTTTCTGACAACTTGCAGTGCTAGTTCATTTAGCGTTTATATATAATATTTTTATTACATACTTACAATATAATTATCTGAATTTTTTCTACATGTAAAGATGTGTTGTACTCTTGCATTATATGAACATACGCTAAATAAATAATTATAACAATTAATATTTTTCTAGATTACAAATATATAGACTTTATATAATGATTAAGTATATAAATCTACAGATAACGTTTTTGTATTTTTAATAAATGCATTTAATGACAGTTGTTATCAGTAAGTTAATAAGAGGGTCGCTTTAACCTTGGGTAGTGCAATGATAAATAAATAATGCAGAAAAGTTGTTCGCATCAAGTGATCGCCGATCTTAGATTATTTAACTATGCTAATCATATCCGTCTTGCATTTAAAATTATACGTTCCAATAATATGTTGCAAAAGTGTACTTATGTGTCGTAAATTAGATCTTCTTATATAGAAATCAAGCCCTATTTCCCTTAGTCATCGAGTCACTCGTGAACTGCTGGACCTATTTCACTAATTCTTTTTTTATGTGTTTGCTTTTGTCGGAAAAAGGCTTTATAAAAGAAAAAATAAGAACATTTGATAATTTAAGAAAACTTAACGAAGGGAACCTTTGCGCTTCAGTCACACTAGTTCCATTATGGAACACCGTAGTAAATACAATAAAAACCTTTGTGGTGTACATTATTAATTTTTCTATTATTGAATTTTGATTGGCGTTTGTTGACGTCTGTCAGATGTTTGACAGTTGGTGCGATTGACTGAATGTGCCCTGCAAACATCGTTTAAAACAGACGAATCGATTGAAATTATACTGGTTAATTTGGTAATTAATTTATCATATATTAGTATCGTAGTGTCTAAAATCGCAAATTGAATGTTATCAAAAAATTTGTAGGTATAAATCACTCTTCTTGTTGGAATCCCATCAGCTTCCTACCTTAGGTATACGTACCTGGAACTCTCCAATTATTTGAATCTAGGAATTTTTCTTTTCGCTTCATTGCCATACCGCTTCTTTCCTGTTGAAAGCTGTGAAAGCTATATGGGAAGAAGAAATCTCATTCTCTCACAACTATGGAATTTATTTGATATTTAGTAAATATAAGTAAACCTCCATATTAAAAAAAAAGTTCTATGTTTGTCTGGATTCTTGTGTCCATACTTCAGGACTAGATCTTAACGATATAATATCAACAACTGATAACTGTTTGATTTTTAAATGGTATGAACAAACCACTACGGGCTTACGACCGTATTCTACTGTTATTTCGAAGGCTGGCTAAGTGTGATCACTTTTCATTCACAAAGTTCTCCATTAGGTGGTAATGTTCAAATTCCCGAATATTATGAGAAATTTGGAAACATGTGGGCAGAATTTGAACCTGCGTCCAGGTTATATCTCCCTATTTCGACTCGATATTATAAATACTCGCTGTACAAATCTCCACTGTTTTTAGTAATATTTGAGAAAAGCTAGTACCTACAAATAATTTCCGTCTTCTATAGAAAAATAAGTAACGAGATTTCGATAAAAACATATATTTTGAGGAAGAAAAACAATGTTTCGTCGATGTGACGAATGATGTGATGTACGGCACATGTATAAATGTTTAATAGTTTGTACAATGTTTCTTCAACAAGTGCTGAACATAACAAACCTTAAATCAGAATCAATTTCAAATTAATTGTGACATGTCCTAAATGTTTGATGTTCTTGCAAATTAAATGCTTAACTACCCGTGTTGTTTACATCTTAACGTTCTGGGGGTGCATATTAATGAATTTAAACAGTCTTTGTACAGCATGACGCGGCTTGCTCGTTTCACCTACTCACCCTGTGAATGAACACAGAAAATGAGAGAATATACCTATGGTGAACGATAAAATTATAAGGCCCAACGCACACGGTGTTGTAGCATAAGGGTGCGTTTACACCAAATGAACGTGATCCAGAGCAAGAAGTAGATTATAATTTCTTTATCGTTAACACGTTGTTTATAGATGAGTATCTGGTTGAACAAAGCTATTATTCTATTGACGAGATGTTAAATCAAACTTAGCCTTATTTGTATTATTACAGGGTTTAACTACACTACTTGTTTGCGACTGGGCTTGCCCTTGAACTTTCCGTTTATCCATTGGTCCACATTGAATTCTCGTTGGGATGGCCCCTTGGTAGAGTGCTCTCATTTTTGTTGTCGGTCAACCAACCTTTTTAATCTCGGTGACTCTCCACGCTATTATGGTATATATATATATATATATTTTTTTTTTTTTTTTGTTGATTGTATATATCTTTTTACTACATTTACTGACAGGAGACTGAAAGGCTCTTTACACCTTTTCAGCCTCGCCCACTTATGTATTTTTCTATTTATATGCATTTTTCTGTACTATAGAATATCACCCTTTTGAGATTTTTGTGACTTTCAAGATGTTTACATAATATACCTATTTATTTTTATATACCTAATTACACTTGCTGACAGGAGGCTGTGAGGGCCATTTACACCTTTTCAGCCTCGCCTACGTATTCATTTGTCTATTTCGTTGTGTGCTTTTGAAAATTGTTTCATGTGTGATTCTTGTTTTTTTTCTATTATTTTGTATCATTTTTGTTTGAATTCATTAATGTAATGTTTTGTATCATTTTGACGACTCCAAGTGCCTGAAAAGGCATAGGGATGAGAATGATAAATAAAATAAAAATAAAATATATTGCCACCAAGGTAATAACAACGAGAAAGAACTAGAACTCTGGCGAGAGTTGTTGTTCATTGCTATTTCCTTGGTAACATTATCAACGATAAAGAAAGTATACTCTACTAGCTGATCTGCTCGTCGGACTTCGACCTAACCCAGAATAAAGTAACGATTCTCACTTATTAGGTAGGTACATCAATTCAATACAGTTTACGACATAAAAACTGAATTAAGTTGCGTAACTTTCTAAAAATCCAAAAGATGGCGCTGCAGTAGAAAATATGTCACAATTGAAACATGTTACGTTATTGTGTATGTTCAACATGTTAATCATCATACATGTTATTGTATATTATGACGTTGCAAAAATAAACTCCGTTATAACCAAATTTTACTGAATTATCATGGTAAGATTTCTATCTCTGGCTGTGCGTTTGGTGTAAACGCATCTTAATACGCATATTTAACGAGCGCAATGCTCTTATAAAGGTGAGTTTAGACTTAAAAAAAAAACGAAGAGTCAGAGCTAGAAGTAGAGTAAACTTTCTTTATCGTTAACACTTTGTTTATATTGGCACCGAGAACTAATTTAATGGACAGATTCCGCGTGCCAGAGTTCTAGATCTTTCTCGTTGTTGTTGACACTCAGCGTGCAATTATCTTTCGATAAAACTTGTACTAGCCACACGGAAGATCTTATGTGAAACAAAAAAAAAAGATTTTTGGTGGATTTGGAACCATTGGGGTTTCTATGACCCTTGAATTGGTGGCTGGTTATAAGAAAACGATATATTTGTATTTAACATATAACTATACCACCTCTTAAAAATGCTAGCTCCCCCCTTAAGTAACTTAATCTAGATGTTTAGGGTCAACTTGTATACTACCTATCTTTACAAAAACACATACCACGTGCTTGCGATCAAACATGCGTTAGTATCGTATTACCTTTAAGTATTGTATGTGAGTTTATTCACCTCACTTCAGTCCTTTCTTGGTTACAACGTGGGAAAAACCACGGTGGTGTAGCTAGAGTGTAGACTAGATAAATAATTCCCGATAGCAAAGTGCGTCAGTTACGGATTTCATCATGAGAATATTGAGTGTGCAAATATACTATGTATGACCTGGCTAGGATACACGATAAAAGCCTTAGTAGGAGAGCTGTTATACTTGTATAATACCTACTGGCTTCTTCGAAAATACCTAAAAAAGAACCGTATAACTGTCTGCTGTCTGGGTGAGAGAGGGCAAAGTCAAGATAATCTGTTTCATATTATAATATTTATATAATGCTTTGTATAAACTTGATCCCTCCTCCCATACCACAAAATTTTCTTGAGGGGTTTTCAAAATTTATATACCCTTAAATTTGACATCTCAGTCAATGAGACGTTCATTGAGACACCAGATCCATTAAATCCATCAAACAGTTGTTATGAAGAAAAAAATGTCTTATGTTACGCTGAAATTTTTATTGACTTACCTATACCTACCTTATTCAAAATTGATATACTAATAAATACAAATTATTTCGATGGGACAATCTGCTTTCTTGGGGATCAAGAAAGTTTTGAAGAGCATAAAGCTGGTATTGACCCGCTCTCCAGATCAGCCAGAGATTCTGTGTTACCCCAAATATCTACCCAAAAGCTTTCGGACTATAAGAAGGTATCTTGATTCTAGACGAAAAATCTAATAAAAGCTTCATAGGTTAGCTGGATGTTAGGTCTCCCTGGTTTGGTTGTAGGTTCTTGCGTCGTATTAACACTTGCGGGGATTCCTTTTATATAAGATTAGTACAATGTAGGCTGGGAATTTATAGTAGCCCAGTGTCCGTTATAAATACGGTCATGAATGAACGGCCTCCAGGTTTCAATGAGCGGTTTAGACGCTATAGCCTTCCCTTCTGAAGGTTCTCATACAATTCATTATCACGGCAAAATTTCAGTCTAAAATGTCTTTTCAGGGTTTAAATTGGATACAATCGATTTTATAAATTTTATAAAAAGAATAACGATACAAATATTATTCGTGTCTGATTGCAACCTCAGAGCGTACGAGGGACACCCCTCTGACTTGAAAACGGCGACCGAATATCTGAGCAGGTTTTCATGTATTCGTTATTAACTTTTAAATTTTGAGAAGCAAGAATATAATTGATTGTGCAATCTGTTATATTATGTTGAATTTGATGTGATGTTATGTATAAATATAAAAATATGGAAATCACATATTTTCTTCACTTAAACCAAGTATATTGCCATTGGGAATCCAAGAAATGCAGTCTCCATAACAAAAGCTATAGGTACATATATAAACTGGGTGGGCGGAGAACCAGGTGGAACCATCACATATTGAATGAAGCTCAGCAGCCTATACATATCTCTGTAATCCAGAATCGCAGATTGAGCTGGCTTAGCCTGGTGATCTATACCTAATACTAGAATATTAAAAATGCAAGCCTTTTTACAATTTGGAAGGAACGAGAGGGCGAAGCAGGTCAAAACTTAGGTACAAAAAGAAGATAATGAATAAATGAGTTACGATGGTAGTTATTTCATCCGCATATCATTGCTTTAGCATGCATGAAGGTAATGGTAAAGCCAGATTAAAAGTAAATGTTGAATTTTCTGTGTGAATGTGTGAAAGCGCCTTCTGTGCAATAATAAGACAGCGCATGCAAAGCTTACATTGACTGTTGAAAGTGTGTTCCCGCTTGAAGCTGTGGTAATTTCGTATAACTCTGTTACACAGCTTCATTTTAAATCATACAATTTGATCAAATCCTGAAAGCTGAACGTGTTTTCATTACAGGAATACACGTCCATCGATTAGCATATTACATGTAACACATTGGCAAAATGCTTGGAGTTCGTTCAGAATATTTTGCCCTTGCAAAACATAAATAAAATTTACATAGTACTTAAATGTTGCCAGTATGCAAAATATCAACTTGAGAATTGGTGTTCTAAGTTCTAAAGTAACAATGCGAATTACGTAATTGATTGACTTCAAAGCCAAGCTTATCAAAATCATTTTTCAGAATTCGTATTTCACCCGAAAATATACCAGCAAAATTGATGCAGCTGAAGTTGATGTAAAAAATTTACGAAACAAGTTCATTGAAGGTAACATACTCAACTAATCTCTGTTGACAGAAACGCGTATAAAAGTTGCCAACATGTGCGAGCTTATTAGGATCGACGTAATTTGTGAACAATTAATTGTTTTCAGTTATGTAACTTAAGAAAAGGAAAAACGAAGCCGTCTTGCAAATGCAAATTTGGAAGCAATTCTACAGATCAGACAAATCAGAAAATTACAACTTTACTAAATCAGAAAATTACAACTTTTAGTGATAAATTTCTTTTAAGGGGCTCTTCCTCGGATCATAATCTTCTCTAGAGGCCCATATTCTCTGCTAATAAGTCTGTGCATCCCTGTTATAAAGCAAATAATAAGTAATTAAACAAAAGAATACAATAAGCGTATTAGTCGCCTACAATCCACTCTTGAGTTTGTCAATCCGTAAATGCAAACCTATTCTAAGTTGATCCATTCAATTTGGATTATAAAACTGTTTTAACTTCCCAGAATTTCCAGGATGCAGGTTAAAATGACACCATCATTTATGTCCTATGTCAAAGTTCTTCAGGCTGAAAATAGAGTTGAAATTTATTAAGGGGTTAAATCATTTATATAAATTGCGTTGTAAAAGGGAACTCGTGTACTCATGTTAAATAGAAAATGCGTACAAACGTGATAAGGGGGTCCGTGTACGTGCATATACTTGCCTCTCTGCGCGAAACTACGTGATCTTAAGATGTTTCCACGCCCAAAAAATACCGTGCCTTTCTTTTCATACGTATTATTAAAATGAGATCCCCAAAAATTTCCTTACAATATTAAAGTTCGCAGTTGTTGATGTTTTTTTTTTCTCGTATCGGTGCAATTTTGCGAGCCGATCCTCTAGTACAGGGGTGCACAGACTTATAGGGAGCAGGGGCCACTTGTGAAGATTATGAGCCAAGGACGGGCCGCTACAAGGAAAATAATACTAAATTAACCTTACGTTTTTTTACTTTGGGGGGGGGGGGGGGGGGGGTGATCTTTCAGGGACACTCTTACCGGGTAAAACTCCCTCGCTTTCTTCCTGACAACCGCCGAGTACCCCCTGCTCTAGGGCCTTGTCACATATTATTGTCTTCGCTCTTTCTTTTTTCTCTCCTAGTCTTTCGTATTAATTTTGTCAATCTCTTTGGTCTTTATGATACCTTCCAAAAAGTCACCAATAATTGACCGCTTTCTCTGATCTTTCAGCATTTTCGAGACCATTTTTCCCGGAGTCAGCCTCAGGATCTCCAGGCTTCGTTCCACATCTCTCCGTTTCTTCTCCCACCTCGGGCAGGAGAACACGGTATGCTCAGCAGTACCCGAAGGGTCATTGCAGTATAAGCAGCCTGCAGACTCTGACATTGATGCTGTTTGTAGAAAACGCCGTGTCCGTTCAAGCACTGATTGATGCGGAAGGTCACAAGTTCGTGTTGTATCTCATGCCAGGGCTTAATTTGATGTATCAGCCTGTAAGTCCATCTTCCCTTCGCTGATTACTTCCAGTGCTCTTGCCATCTGGTGAGCGTTTTATCTCTCCCTTAGGTCTCCGTATCTTCTGTGGCTCCTCTTTGGTTGTACAGAATTTTTCACTCTATCGCCACCAGGTCGATGGGCACCAGACCGGCAATCACCAGCGCCGTTCCTGCTGACACTGTCCTGTATGCGCTTCACACTCGCAACGCCATAGTTCTGTATGTGCTACGAACAATCTTGTCTGTATTTCGCAGTTTCCATGGCGTGAGCCCAAAGTGGTGCGGCGTACATGGACATTGCCTGTATCCTCCTTTTGCATGAGCTTGGACCTCTTGGTAGTATTGTTCTGTTAGTATTTTGAGCTTTTTCACACACTTTGCCATGACCTCTCTGTGAGACTTCTGTATATAATGACTCCGAGGTATGTCACGTGGTTCGTCGGTTTTACAGTAGTTTCATCAATATAAAACTGGATGCCTTCCACATTTCTACTGATCAATACAACTGGTTCGGCCTTCTCAAGGGCAACTTACAAGTAATTTATTTTCATCCACAGATCTACAGCGTGAAGAGCTGCATTAGATTTTAAATGAGCTCTTTTTTGTAGTCGCAGTTACAGACACTGTAAGATCGTCGACATAGCCGATCAAACCAACACCCCCGCATACCTTAATATCCATTATATCGTCCTATAAGACATTCCACAGAGTTGGGCCCAAGAAAGTGCCCTTTACGTTTTTACTAGTTCCTGGCTTATCCATATCGAAATTGATGTGCTTGGTACGACGAGTAGAATAGGTACGTAGTAATGCAGTCGACATTTCACGCAAGAAACGAAAAAAAATTAAACAACAAACAATTGTTTAATAATCCTTCCAAAAGCTACAAAGGTTAGCACCAATGCACACTTTCGCCACATCTTCTCCCTAACGTAAACACAAACAAATTGTAATCATTATTAAAATTAATGATTTGAACGTGCATTCTTGGTGGACTTATTTATTTTAATATCGTAATTTAAATAAAACAATTATTTATTTGTATTTTTTCACAAATTTAATAACCCGACTAGTTTCGCAGGCACAGGTCCTGCATGGTTACAGGTGACTTAAGACACATTTCTTTTTGATTTGACTAGAAATAGTTTCTAAGTCACCTGTGACCATGCAGGAACTGCGCCTGCGTTCTACCCGAATAGTTCCGATCGTAAGTGCGCAATTCTGGCGTCTCCCCGGCACGGCAGTGAGGTAAACGTACAAAATTATTTACTTGGGTATATTTTAAATATTCTTTTGATTTTTCAATATTTTAATTCGTCGGCGGGCCGCAGAAAAAATGGCTGCGGGCCGCGGTATGTGCATCGCTGCAGTAGGTACTTGAATACATTTATCCTGCGATAAAAAAGAGTTTTTGTAATTTTTTTCAGTAGGTAACCGCTTAAATAATTTATTCCATGCTTTAAACCAGCAAACATTTATTATATCCACGTGTTTTGTTTTATTATTTACATATATATGTAATATACTAGCATTCCCGACAGCAGACGTCGTCCTTGCATTACTATGGATATTTAATTCGAATTTGTATACAGAAAAAATAATTACCTATTTAATCTATATATTAATACGTGGAAGTAAAAACTTTGTGACTATTTTTACGAAAATTACGCGGACGGAGGAGTATGAAATTTCGCACACTTAGTTATAGTTTATGTATAGGAGTGGCGAATGCTAATATATATGTTTTTTAATTATCTATAAAAAATACATTGAATCAATAACAAGAAATTACGAACACTAATGTAATGTTATGTATTTGATATTCACACACACTTCTATGTAATTGACATTGACACAGACGCATATATTCTTGGTTTATCTGTGGCCAAATTGAAAACAGATTAATATGTTTTGTGTTTAAAAAAAATAGATTTTTTTTGTACAAATCAACATTTCAAATTTGTCAAATCAGCCATGTCATTGTTCTTGAAAGAAAACTATGTATAGGGCTAGATCAGTCTTTAACAATGGAACCTAAATACTGTTCAAAATTATAATCTAAATTAGTTATGGTCGAATTTCGAGCACTGGTCGACCACTAGTCAATATAATTTCAACCAATGCATCTGTTTTAAACGATGTTTACATGATTCTGAAATTCGCATCAATCTTCAAACAACTGATATATGTTATTTTAAATTTTCGAACTTTCCACACAAGTTTCGTAATTTTTTATTTCATGAAATCCTTCTCTTGACAATAGCAGACACATAAAAAAAGAATAAGAGAAATTGTACAGCAGCAGCATTGACTAAGGATAACTGGGCTCAGGGCTCCATTTTATATACCTAGATCATGTCATTGTACGTACTCGCTAAATAACGTTGTTCCACTTTATCTCTTATTCGGGGCTTAACAACGTTTTTTATGTTTTTTTGATGAAAAAAATAATGTAAAAACGTTTATATGTACGTAATAAATGTTGCCTAATCTTTAGTTAATGTTTTGGCTGTCCAAAGTGTTTTCAGAAACTCCTTTTAATAATATAACATAATAACCTATACATACCTACCTATTATTTATGCGCGTAACTTTCGCCTTATTTGAAAATACCATGAAATTGTGAGAAATATTTTTTTTCTATTCTATTCTATTGCCTACGTATCTAATACCTATCAGATTATTTTGGTGCATGTAATGGCGTATTTGACGATGTCACGGCTATTCTGCTACGAAAGCTGTTTCTCAGACCATCTTCAGTAACTAAATCGGTCTGAGAAAGCTGAAAACATCTTACGATAATTTTAGTTTCAATTAAAGTATTGAGAAAGATCCCGACAGACTGAATGACACAAATCTTTCAAATCTCGGATAGAGAAGTTGGCAGACTTTCTTTGCCAAATTAAAACTGCTTTTTTCTGCTGTGATAACTCATTAATTGAAATTCTGGTACATTGCAATGAGTGATATCATCTCTTCTTTACTTTACGCATTTAACTCATCTTAAAGACACTAAACTCTACGTCGTTAACGACATGTTTCACCTTTTCATCCAAAGGGTTGAATTTTGTCGTTGAATATTTTTAAAACGTGGCGAATATTGAAATAAAAATTATGCCTTATTTTATTTCAATATGTGAATAAATTGCTTTTGTTCAATCCTACACGAGACGATATTTAATTACAAGAAAACCCGTGATATGCAAATTTTTCAAAGCCCGTCAGCATTAGTTTGTTGTATCGGCCTGACAGCCATATGGATGACTATTTGTAGATGTGAATAATTTAGCTCCTTTGACGGATGAACGAACGACTGTAAAAATTCACGGATTATTCAAATATCAGAATATACATATGACTTTAATAAATATATGTATTCTGCAACTAGATTTCCCGACAGACGTTGTCCTGATGTGGTCCTAACTATGAATATTGAATTAGATTTTGTATAATGATAAAATAATTACCTACTTAACCAATGTACTTCCGACCGATACATCTGTTTGCAAATCATAATATATTATTATCTATCCGTATTGTCTCAATCAAGTTTGTGTCAAACGACAATTTGATTTCAAAATGAGATTTATTCACTTTTCGCGTTTTTAATTTATAAAAAAATGCTCTTCAATATTAACAAATTAGAAAAAAATCTTGAAAAATAAACCATCAGCAATTTATCGTGTTGCTACATTACAAAAAAAGCCAACATATACCAACAAAAATGTAAATTTTTTCAACTGTTGCTTACGTATAATTTTGTATGCAACCTTAACGTTATATTTTGCTCGTTGGAAACACCTCAATGCCAATAATTGTAAAACATAAGTCTTATTTTTGACGTTTTAAATCATTTATCGTATGAGTAATTATACCTATAAACAAAAAATGTTTGTTTACGGTCCGTAAAGAGTCATGAATTTCATGGAAATATATCGTCGTTATTGTTTGACAAGTGAATAATTGCCGACATTACGTAATTCAATTATTCGGAATGTCATTATCGCTAGACGTCAATTGTTTTGACAAATGAACGTAGGAATATCCGTGTATTCCACGTTTCAGTATGCTTTGTTAGTATTTTGGGTAAACAATTCGCCTGTTTTAGGATGTTATGTTACGGGGTCACAGCATCATACATTTAAGCCATGTTTTGTATTTGTGTTTGATTTTATTGGATTTTATCACATAACTGTTTTTCTTTTAACTATATTCATAAACTTGCCGATTTATCAATCTATGTGCTTTGTAAATTTCATTAAGCTATCTTTATTGTATATCGGACGGAATGCCATATTTATGTAATAATAATAATAATCTTTATTGCATCATACCTCGAAACTCTTTCAAAGCAAAAAATGCGGTAGCAAACGAAAAGAAATTTCATACAAAATGTATGAGGAGGAAATTTCACAAATTAACGTTCTCTGTTTGAAATATTCTACCCGTACATTTTGTATGGAGAATCATGAAAATTTTCATCGCCTCTTTTGCTTTAAAACAATTTTTAGGTAAGATGCCCTTGAAAAATGCTTAATGAAATTCACAGTGTAGATAGATTGATAAATTGACAAGTTTTTGATAAAATCGAGAAGAAAAAAAGTGATGTCATTGTGACAATTTTTGTAAATTGTTTCCAAAGTTTTTTTTAAATTGGACCTACCCTATTTTGAGATTCAACATTTTTTGTTGGCACGATGGTATCAGATAAATCAATCATTGTTTTTATATCTACTATATATGTTCAGCTTTCAGAAAAAAATATGCATGTACCTACCTCAAACATTGTGTTCTTTGTAAACATTTAAACCTGTAAGTGAGGGTTTAATAAAAATGTACTATAAAAATTATAACTCAAAAACTTCAAATAAGTTCTTCAAAAACGTTACTTGAAACTTTGTAATACTTAGCCATTATACCGATTTCAGGGGTTAAATAAAACTTTGCAGTATTACGATATTTTTTTTTTATCCGAAATATATCGTAATACTGCAAAGTTTTATTTAACCCCTCAAATCGGTATTCAAATAAGTAATCGCTAATTAAGGTATTTAAATAACCCTAAAGGTGTTATATCTCTGGACTTCCACTTAGACGTACTCTCTGGGTCTCCCTGTATACATACTCCCGTTAAGGTCCCCCACTCTTCGCAAGCCAGCCCGGAGGGGACCAATCCGCAGCAAACCCGACCCGCACGAAACCGACCCCCCAGCTCGATCAAAGCAATCAAACGGAAAAGCCGGCCCCACACGAATCTAGCCCTCCGCGGACCACCCCCCCTCCCCAAACCCACCCACAATGCGGGAGGCCTAAGCCCCACTCAAGAGCATAGGGAAGCATCAAGAGCTCTCCATTGCGCTCGAATGCTTCCGAGGCTCATGGTGCCTTTTCTGACCATTTGAGGTTTAAGGACGTGAGGTGGTCAATCCCACGGTTCCGATCTGATTTTTCGATTTCCTGCCTCTTACAGGATGCTCGAAAAACGAGAAAAAAGAGCAGAGGTGCTATTCTTAGCCGGCAACTAACTCCCTGTATAGTAAGTGTTAAACAAATACAACCAATAATAAATAATTATAACTTATTTTAAAGGACAAGAGAGACTAGCGTACTGCGTGGAAAATCTCTAATGTTATTCTCTAGTTATATTCGTGCCTTTATACGCAATTCCAATGGGTAAATAATATTATCCATTTTTGTATAACGCCTAACTACAAAAAATGCCTACTTTTTTTACCATGTTCATTTTTTATTTTACCATTGAGAACATTTCGGACAATAGTTTGCTTTAAGTGAATTGTATAGCCATTTAACATGATAGGTCCGTTACAAAAAGGTGTTTGTTGGGAGCTCCATACAAGGGGTAATGTAAAACGTGATATTTTATTTATTCATAAAAATCTCAAGCTTTTTGTTTTTTCGTTAGATTATTATTTTATACAATATAAAAGTAATAGAATGACAATAGCATTTTTGTATTCATTTGTTTTGCTTTCATTTGAATTTAATTAAAATGATTTTATTTTGTATTACTTCCCTCCCCCCCTGCCTCCCGAGTAAACACTACTGGACCCCTATTCTGTAGCAAGTGTAAGATAGTCATTTGAAAAAAAGTGACTATTATAAACGTCTATATGCGATTCTCGCATTCGATACGTATAGACGTTTTTCATACAAAATGTATCGCCTAATAGTCACTTTTTTTCAAGTGACTATCCTACACTTGCTACAGAATAGGGGTCCTGATCAGTAGGCAAGTAATTTGACTTCAATTTATAGTTTCGATTATAAATCACTCTCCTTTTACTAAAAACAAGTTTGTGAGCTAGATTTGGTGTTATCTACATAAATTCAACAAACAAATACATTTAGTAAAACTAAATTCAAAAGATCGAGTGCAATGGACAGCTTTTGTTGCCTCCCCATGTCCCTATTAAGTGGGCTTTTTTTAAGAATCTGTGCTCACTCAAAGTGAACATGCACAAATACACTCTTTGACTCTGTCACAGTAAGCTACTTAAAGCTTGTGTCGTGAAAGAGGAAGATGGTTGGCACCTGGGATCGAACCCACGACCTCCGATATGAAAGCCGGCGTTGTAACCGGTAGTCTACCAACCACTTCAAAGGGAAACTTTCTTTATAGGGAGAATAAAGGAATAACTGAATTTTACCATCTAGAAAGAGTCCTTTTAATTGAATATGTAATTATTATCCCTCGCATAGTAAATACAATCTTCAACATTTTTGTAGTGAGAATGTTTGTAAAATATTTTTTGTCAACTTTTTTTATTTTTACATAAGGGTGGTGCATGTCGAAAAATCTCATGCATACAACAAGTAGATATTTAATATTTAATGAGATATAGAGATAAAAGTTGGAAATTATTGAGAACAAGAGAGCAACCAAATTTAAGACTGCGGCTGCTATCATGTATTTGGCGCCGGGATATGAAATATGAATACATCCATTTTTGTTAATGTCTCAATAAAGCAACACAGATTTAATAGTTAGTTTATACCACTGGCTAACTGTGATCAATTAATTTCATGTGTTATTTTTTTATTGGCTAGCTGTTACAGACACTGGGTTAGGTACTGGGTTCTGTTTTCCGACAAACAAAAACTAACCACTTTTACTCATTTCTTTTGTTTCAGGATCCGTTCAGAAGAATTCACTGTTTGTGTCGATCGAAAAGTTTTTTGTGAGATAATTTTTGTTCAAGCGTGTTAGTAAATTAATATAAGTGTTGTGCTAAAGAGGTTGTGTGTGTGAAGTGGTAGTGAAGTTGGTGGAGACAGTGTCAAGAATAGGAGGTCGTTGGAGGGACAGAGAGGGATGCCAGGTGCGACCATGTGATGTAGGAGATCGCTGGCCGCTGTACCACCAGTCAGCGGCAACCAGCGAAGACGTTCAACTTTTGTCATGATGAAGGCTGCTACGGCAAAGCCACAGCCTGACGCCAAGGTAACTTAAATACTCTACATATTTAATAGCCACTTTCAATTGTTTCAGAGTCGCCCCTTAGTTTTATTGTAGTACCTATTGAATTTATTTAAACGGACTTCGACAATAATGTTGTAGCACTTTTACAAAATAACACGAGCTCAGTGCGTTCCTCAATTATTTCTCAGTAACCTACGAAATTGTTATCGCGAGATTGACGAAATCGCTAGAGTAGTATTTAAGTATATTTTTTCTATAAATTACAACATCGCTCTTAAATCAATTTAGTGTTATAAATTGGGACCTTTTCTAATAAAACAGGATTTAATCCTTTACTGTAATCCTAGTACTTTGTCGCATCTCGTACACTATGCCGCGCCGCCGTGGACAGTTGACCTTTATTCTATCTAGGCACTCATATTATTACGTTTGATGCAAAACGAAAAATATATTAAGACTTATCTCCCCTTAAACTGAATCTTTGACAAAACAATAAAACAGGTGAATTTTTATTTTAAAGGAAGAATCTATATATATTAATTTACAGCTTTCTAACTTTATTTATCTAAGAGATATGGTTTTTCGATAAAAACCACCACGCACCCTAAATATGTTTTACTTTTAAAAACGGAATAATACAATTTGACTCTTTCTGAAGAAATTATTTTTTTGAAATTTCGATAAAACCAGTTTTAAGCTTTTTAGGAGCCACATAAAAATCATCCCTTTTTATATGTGCCCTTTTTCATCTCTTTTAGTGAAAATTTGGAAAAAAATGTCTAAGAAACCTACTACTCATTTCTATAGGAGAATTCATATTTTTATTTTTATTCATATACCAAATCTCAAGAACGTACCATGTCTTGTTTCCGAGATATTCGTATACATTTAAAAACATTTAACCCTATTTTTCACCCCCTTAGGGATGGAATTTCCAAAAATCCTTTCTAAATAGAAGGTTTTGTATTAAAACCTACCTGATTTCCAAATTTCACTTCTCTACAATTAGCTGTTTGGGCTGTGCGTTGATGAGTGAGTATATCAGTCAGTCAGGCACTTTCCTTTATTATTATTATAGATTAAATTGAAAGTCAAACCACTATATACGAAAAAAAGCCGAGGATTACCTACTGAACGAGTTCATGGGAACCTCATTTATTGTATTTAAAATTAGGTTCATATTCAATACAATAAATATTGCTTGCTATACTTACAGATCTGTATAAAAAAAAGTTTTTAATTAACTAATTGTTCAATTTCAATCATTGATCAACTGCCAGGTACAAATTGTTACGAGTATTATTATTAAGGTCTCCCTTTGAAAACCGTTTGAAACTCAATTAAAAGTTTATCCAAATATTTTTAAATCACTTGGGTTTGACTAATTGAATATCAACAAAATGAAAAAAAAAAAAAACACAAAATACAATCTGCGGTAGACATTTTATTTGATTACCACGTACAAACCCCCGTGTTTTTGTTTTGCTTCTACCCAAAATACAAATAAACATATTAGTGTGCCTGAGTTTGATTCTGTTTATACCCGGTGTCCATCATGTGACAGCATTTGTCTTGCAAGCGGAACAATAGAAATACCACAATAATTGTGGAGAATAATCTGTATGTATTTCTATTAGAGATGAAACGGATATCCGGCAACTAGACGGTATCCGGCCTATCTGGCGGCGTAATCACTATCCGGCCGAATACCGGATAACTAGCACCTATCCGGCCGGATACCGGATAGTAAAAAAAGTAATATTTGGATAACTAATTGATTTATTTGTAAGTAACACTTACGCCTTTTTTTTTTTTTATTTATTTTTTTTTTTTTTTTATTTTTTTTTTTTTTTTTTACCCATCACGCCGTGTCCCGTAAGGGGTAGGCAGAGAGAACGGACCTCCACTCTTTTCTATCCAAGCATACTTCTTTCGCTTCTTCCACCGACATACCATTTCTCATACAGCTTCTCCTATTTCTCTTACTTCTTACCTGGCCTTCCTTGAGGACGGAATCGATGTGTTCGATCCACGTCATTCTCGGTCGCCCACGCTTTCTTACACCATTCCTTTCAGCCTTATGAATTTTCTTTGTCATTCTGTTTGCATCCATTCTTTCCACATGCCCAAACCATCTCAACTTATTAACTTTCATCTTTGTCACAACACTTACTTCCATACCACATTCTTTCCTAATATTTTCATTCCTTTCCATATCCCATAAAGTTTTTCCACATATTCTTCGTAGAGATTTCATCTCTACTGCATTTATACTACATTCTTCTTTTTTCGTCCATGTCCACGTTTCACAACCATACATCATCGATGGTAGCAGGATTGCGTTATGCACTAGTTTCTTTGCTTGTAGTGAGACGTTGTTGTTTCTCATTATAGGTCTTAATGCACCGCCCACCCTGCGACCAGCAACTTTCCTACGTTCGATTTCTTTTTCACACTTTCCATCACGACTAAACATGCTTCCTAAATACACATACTCATTCACTTGCTCAAGACATTCATTTTCTACGGTTACTTTGCAATTCGTTCTTGCTTCATCCCTTTCAAATACCAACACCTTTGTTTTGCTTACATTCATTTTTAGACCATTTTTTGCACAATTTTCAAACACACTTGACACAAGTTCTTGCAAATCATTTTCACACTCAGCCATAAGTACTAAATCATCTGCATACATAAGCGCACATACCTTTATTCCATTTAGTTCAACCCCTATATTTATATCTTTTAACCCACTGACGCAAAAATCAAAGAACAAATTGAACAACCAGGGTGACATGACGCACCCTTGCTTCACACCTTTCGTAAGATAGAACTCCGGTGAAAGGTGACTGTTCACCTTCACACACGCAGTACTTTCTGAATATAGCGAAGCAATGGCACGAATCAACCGGTTATTCACTCCATAAATTGATAGAACTTCCCATAATTTACCCCTGTCTACCCTATCATATGCCTTTTCCAAATCTACGAATGCACAGAAAAGCTTCTGATGTTTACTCAAAAGCTTCTCCGTAATCATCCGCAGAGCGAAGATCTGATCGGCACACCCCCTCCCATTCATAAAAGCCCCCTGTGCATCCCAAACTTTATTTTCAGTTATTGTTCTAACCCTGTCTACTAAAATTCTACTGTATAATTTACCCACGTTGCTCAACAAGCTGATTGCACGATAGTTGCCACAGTCCAACCGGGAGCCCTTCCCCTTGTACAGAGGGCAGATAATGGCTTTCCTCCAGTCACCTGGGGTACGGCCTTCCGTCCAGCACAAGTTGAAAAGCTCCAGGCACCACTGCAGCGTCACTCGGCCGCCATACCTGATAAGCTCCGTTGCTACCCTATCGTAACCTGACGCTTTCCCATTTTTTGCTTTTTTAAGCGCATTCATAAGTTCATTCATACTGATTTGCTGACTCTCATCACCCTGTCCATTTATACTTACTTGGCACAAACTGCCGCATCCATCCTTGGTTTCAAACAACTCTTCAAAATACTCTTTCCATCTCAGACCTATATCCTTTTCCTGTGTCAGCATACATCCATTTTTATCTTTCAAACAATTTACTTTCTCATCCTTCCCAGACCTTTTCCTTTTCACTTCCTTCCAAAAAAGCTTTAAATTGCCATTCACATTCGCACTTAATTTTTTACATTCATTATCCTCTAATTTTTTCTTTTTCAGGCTCACAAGTTTCTTAACAGCATTCTTCTCTTTCTTATATATATCATACATAACTGTTTTGTCGGAGTCATTCTTCGCACAAACTACATTCTTCCACGCATTCTGTTTTTTATCCACAGCCGCTTTCACTTCTTTGTCCCACCATGCATCACCTTTTTTCCTACCCGTTTTAGATTCCCCACATACTTTAATCGCACTATTAACTAAAGATTGTTTTATAATTTCCCATTGTTCCTCTAAGCTATAATTGATTGATTCTAAGTTGTTCAACGTGCTTTCAATTAATCTTACATATTCATCCTTACAATTATCCTCATTTAACTTTTCGATTCGTATCCTTTTGGAGCTTTCCACTTCTCTCGGTCTCGATCGCCAACCACGGAACAGATCAATTCTTGCAACTACAAGGAAATGGTCCGTCCCTAGTTCAGCACCTCGAAAAACCCGAGTATCCGTGGTCAAACCCCTCAGTCTAGAATCCACGCACACTAAATCAATCATACTTTTTTCATCCTTTCTTTGCCACGTGTATCTGTGGATCTTTTTGTGTGCAAAAAAGGTGTTTGCAACAAAGAGATCCATTTCTAAACATAAATCCAGTATCCTATTTCCATTGTCGTTAACCCGTTCATCCCCATATGCACCCAGAACCCTTTCATAACCCTGTCTTCTAACACCAACCCACCCATTTAAATCACCCGCTAAAATTAATCTTTCGTTATCCCCTCGGTTTTCTGCAATATCACTAACGTTTTCCCAAAACTCATCCTTTTCAGCATCAGAGACGCCATCACAAGGAGCATATCCTATTACTAAGAAAATCCTCGTAATGCCTATTCTTAAACGGATCCAAATAAGCCTGGGACTAACAAATTTAAAATCTTTCATACATTCACTCATTCTTTTTGATAAAATAGCCCCCACACCTTGTTTCGCATGCTCCGACTCAGGCACACCAGACCACATAACATTCAACCCATTTTTATCAATCATACCACAGCCTTTCTTCTTTGTTTCATTCAGACATACAATATCCAGACCTTTATCATTCATAACATCAATAACTTCATTAATTTTAGCATCCATGCATCCCCTGATATTCCACACACCAAACCTACACTCGTCCGCTCTCCTCTTTGCGCCTCCCCTATTTGACACGACATGATGGGTGGCGAGCCTCACCGATGGTGGGATTGTCAAATCGGGGTTTACTTAGAGACTAATTACAAACTAAAAACATTCGTCATACCTCAAACTTACAACTAACTATATATACAATTGGCAACTAACCTGCTCAGGAGGTCAAGGTCAGGCATGTCAGGATAAAAGTTCAACGAATTCAAGATGGCCGGCACGATGCGATGTATGAAAACGAGAATCTAAGCGCCGATGTCTGTCAAACCACACACGCCGGATAGTTAACACAGACTAAACAAGAAAACCGATTTTAAAAAACACGATGCTATTCACGAGCAAGGCTACAAAAAACACACGGTATGATTTACGAACAAAAAACGAATTCAAGATGGCCGGCACGATGCGATGTATGAAAACGAGAATCTAAGCGCCGATGTCTGCCAAACCACACACGCCGGATAGTTAACACACTTACGCCTTGTAATCACAAAAAAATTCTACAACTTAGAAAATTAATAAATAAACAGATTGGGAACCTCTGCACAAATGCTATCCTGGCCACGGCCTTGGTTCCGAGGGTAAAAGTTAAAATCTAAACGCTCTAATCATAGGAAAAAAATATTATCACACCACACTAATCCAGACTAACTAATGGGGTTGATGGTTTTTTCGACAATGTTCCCAATGATCCCATATGGAAGCACCAACCATACAGAAACATACGCCGGATATCCGGTATTCGGCAACTTAGTTGGGCGAATATCCGGTATCCGTCTAAAATGCTATCCGTTTCATCTCTAATTTCTATACCAGCACACTAACCTAAATCAAAACAAATGTACCTACTTATATGCTGTGCTATTATGAATGCTACTGCATTGTTTGACATTACAAAGTGCCCCAGTGACACTTGGACGCGATGCACATTCATTAGATGGCCGGTGAGAATCTCGGTTTAATGTTTATTAAATCCAACCTTCGTTGTTTTACTACATTAAGCTGTAATGGTAATAATATTACGGAGTTTCTTGCAGTATATGTAGGTAGGTGCAGATGCGATTTCACAAGCAGGGTAATGCAAACATCAGACTTTATGTATTAGATTTGAAACAAATAAGTTTGCTTTTATAATAATTTATCATTAACTGAATGACTCGGTACCTGAACGTCGTATAACTTATAGCCTTAGCATACTTTTACATTATTTCCGGTAAATCGCAACCAAAAAAATTTCCTTTGTTCTAACACATCTGACAGGCAGGAAGACTTTGTATTGGAAAACAAAATTGTTATTTTTTCAATTTTCAAATTGCCATAATAATTTTTTAATGTCTTGGATGGACATTTTGAAAAGATAACCTTATTCTTATGATTTCCATAAAAATAATATTGAGACAGCAAATAGGAAATGCCAAAACGAAATAACCGGAGATAACGGAAGTTGGCAAATCATCTAAGTCTACTCCATCTTCGACAACCTACTAAATTTGAAATATGTTGGATTTCTTGGCGCTGCCTTGGTTAGCATGCTGGTGGCAAGAGCATCTGGAACTTGTGCGCCATTATTGGTTGTACAAACTGTTATTACATACCACACACATAATAATATAACGTCAACAGAACGCCATTCACGTTGTACGTTCACCTCAGCTGTACGAAGCAAAGAGCTAGGTGATAATTACTTTGTGGAATTCCCAAGATAAATAAAGCAATATTTCTTTAATGGATGTGCGCCTTCTACGTGCCGCAAATACGGGATTGAAATATTAACGCTTTCTGTCTACGAGCACGTCTAAGCGAAGAGATAGAAACTAACCTGAGACACGTACCGAAATAGAACGCACTCTCTTTGCCTTCATCGTGTATTTTTTACGATCTTGTTCTCGACATGAAAAGTTTGGCCTTTCGATGTGCCTGAAACTATACGTCACTTCCGCATCACTTAATCGAAGCAAATCGGTCGATTGTTGATTGCACAAAATTTAAGCAAAGACGAGCATGGAAAAATGTTACAAAGTTGATCGCGATGCGGAAGATGTGCATATTAAGATTTCTGGTCCGCCTTACCAGTAGATTCTCAAACCCTTTCAGACGCATGTGTTGTTTCAGTATTTTATCATGTTGAAGACACTCATAATGAGTGTCTTCAACATGATAAAGTAATAAAAAACAACAGTAAAAGACTGTCTTAGCTTATCATTTGTTAAAAAAACGTTCGTGTTGGATTATTTTGACCAGAGCGCAATTTAGATGTCTTGTCGCTTCCTCTATCCCACATTTTGGTTCATAAAAGACTTTATGTATGTTGTATATACGTCGTCTGCAATAATTATGCAAGTGGTTTTACCTGTCTTCACTCTAGATAGAAAACCAGTACAAAATCAGTTTGTTTTGTCCAAATGTGGTACACCAGACCATATTATGGTGTCTTATCTTTCCTTGCTCAATCTTGAAGGTCATATTTATTCAACATATCTAGTATGTTAGAATCAATAGATTCTTCCTATCAAATGTGCCAAAGTGTGCATAGGTACAAATCATACCATCCATGTGTGTTCATCGTATAAAGATTAAACGCTTTTAACATTTATTTTGTACGTTCGGGAATTTAACGATACTAAAACTATTTAGTTTATTGTAATGGATTTTTGATTATCTCATGGCTGTACTTAAAAATTTCATACTTTTAGTTCTGGCATTGAAGTATGAAACTTCTTTTTCGAAGTTCTTAATAAATCTATAATAAAATGCTGTAGAAATTATCTTTGAATTTTCTTGATGTTTTAAAGTTTATGCAAAATTCAAAGAGGAATCTCTTTTATATAAAGCTTCTTGAACTGAAAAATGCTAATTTGTAACGTATCTTTAAATAAAAAGTCTTATTCCCCCGTTAAAAGTCGACCTACTTTGATGATTTGGCACACGTTCAAAAATTTATCTTCCCTAATTCAGGCTCCAACTAGAAGTCGTTTTGTGAACGCAGCTCCAGAGTGTGAATTTTTTTGGGCGTGTTTGAATTACACCATTATTGTTTTTTTCAAATTATTAAATCCTATTTCATGAAAAGGAGTTTGGTGGAATCGTGATTCGAAATGTTCTGTGGAATCTGCCCCCTAAACAATTTGAAATTGGCATTTGACTACAAACGAAGATTTCGTCAATGTAGAGTTCGAAAAAATGAACTGTCCTCTCTAGAACATATAAAAAATTATTTGAACCAATGAAAGACACTAATACAAAAAAAACACAGTTGCACTTTCACACAATTTGTATTGAATCTTTAAAATTTTGTGAAAGTGCAACTGTGTTTTATTAAATTCATAATAATGACCTTTCACTACGTAAATACACAAACCCTCCAAAAAATACTATATAAAAATTCGTTTGCAGTCGATCGCCAATGCGATTTGTTTAGGGCTGTGGGTTGCTTATCTTGCTTATATTGTTGTAATGGGTTACTATTCACGTTTCCATACAAAATTTTCTTTCTTTACGACAGCGTAAATTTCAGTAGAGGTACTCTGAAGTTAGAGAACAGACAAATAAAGCAGCTGTCACTTCTGGTTGTCTAAGAACATTTTTTCTGAAAGAACAAATACACGACAACTGAAAACAAGCTCAGAATTTACAAGATGGTTGCTAGGCCAATCATGACATATGCAGTAGAAACAAGAGCCGACACGTCCAGAACTAAAAACCTACCTTTAACCTCAGAAATGAAGGTCCTTAAGGGCAATCACAGGGAAGAAGCTGAGAGAGAGATCACTTAGACTTAAAGTGAGCTCACATTCATTGAAAAACACCATTACCGTTTCTCCTCTGCCGAACCTGGACCAAAGAATGATCAATGCCGTCGATCTGCTTCAAGTCTTACTCACAACCCAGCCTCATATAATTTCTTCCTTCTATTTTTATGCGTTGCACACTTTATTGTATTACCAACCCAATGGTAACCTCTGTCGCTCTTTTTTGACATGGATATGCTATAGTAATGTGATTACCAACATTCTACATATATTAACTTTTCGAAAAGATATTGTAAATCTTTATCTTAAGTATAAAATCGTCACCATTGTTTCTCAATCAAATAATATTTAACAAACTAAATAATGTTTTTTTTTTTTTTTTTTTTTTTTTTTTTTTTTTTTTTTTTTTTTTTTTTTTTTTTTTTTTTTTTAGAAAATTTACTGTAAATTGTTTTCAGTGATATAGCTCTCATTTTGATTCTTATTGTAATTTTCTCCATTAATTTTACTATTCTGACCATTTTCTGTTGGTAGAAGTGTTTTTTCCGAATTAATCCGTTTAAATCGTTAAAATTCAAATGTAATCAGCTGACTCATCATCCGCTGTGACAGAAGTGTTTTGTCCTGCTCACACACTGCAAACTGAGCATTTTGAGAAAGAGAAGGACTATTTTCACACCTAATAAGGCTTTAAAAGGTCAGAAAAAAGCTCTTATATTATTTATCATAATTTATAACACGCTCTGGAATAAATAAATATTCAGTCTGAAAGATCCAACGTATTATTCAAACACACACATACACATCCAGACAGTATATTATTGAACACACGACACCTGTCAAAACGCTCCGCAAGCGATGTGTAATGTCAAAGTGATATTCTGCATAATAAACAAACTCAACACTTAAATTGATATCCACAAAGAACTTCATAGAAGTTCATCTCCAACCAATTACTGACATCACAATTTGGCCGACAAGCTGTGGAATTACTAATAAAACTCGATATAAGTATTCAGACGAGAAAGACAAGCCAAGGCTTTACATATCCTGAAAGGGTGAAAACATTCATTTTCCAATTAACCAACATTACGACAAGTCTATCCACTTTAAATTGTTCACGGCTCAAGCACAAAAACACTGAACGCAACACAACACGACGCACGACATTACAATTTAATTATCTTTTCTATGCATAGCTACTATCAATGCTACTATATAGTAGCTGATGACACCTCCAGTTCCATAGATAATAAAATCAATGTAACAAGACCACAGACATTTTATAATATTTAACAAAGTTGAAGAAATCAAAAAATTATTATTATTCTATTATTAAGTGCCCACCTATATTTATTTTGACTCTACATATTGAATATTGACAATTTTTCTTAAAATATAATAAATTCTTTAATAAAAAAATGGCCAAAATTATGACTAGAAGTCAGAAGGATAAAAAAAATATTTATATTACCATGATAGATAGCTCAATGGAGGAGAGCATAATTCAAGAAACAAGTCCCATTAATGTTTTAAAAAATAAATCAGAAGATGCTAAAAGGGAGAGAGATGAAGTGAGACAAAAGTTGGCGCAGTGTCAAACTGAACTTAAGCTAAAAAGCAAACAGATAACCATACTTAAAAGACAAATTAAGAATTTGGAAAAATATGAGGATACTCTCAATAAATTTAAAAATGATTATAAACATTTAAAACATACGATATCAGAGAGGGATGATGAAATTCAGAGAATGAAGCTAGAAATGGAACAGAACACGAAAAAATGGCAGATTCAGCTAGATAATTACCAGGAAAATAACAGAAATATTACCTCCAAACTAGCAGAGGCACAGAACTGCAATAAAGCCTTGCGAGCAAGCTATGATGATAATTACGAAAAATTGCAGGTCTACAGGAACTATGTTGGAAATCATCTGGACCAATCAAACTTACTCCAAACTGATGACGTTAAAAACAAACCCACTAAGTGCTTTCTTCAAAATAAAAAAAATCAGGAACCTGTGCTATACATAGTGGGCGATGAATATGCGAAAAGTCTTGGAACCAAAATGTCACACAAGAGTAAATATAAAATAAGCTGCGAGTGCAGACCTGGTGACAGATTGATTAATTATAGAGATATCGCCATGAATATGATACACAAGTGCACCAAAAATGACGCACTGGCATTGATTGCCGCCAACAGTATAAACCTAAAGGACAGGGGGGCATTGAAGGAGGCTATCCAAGATATCATCAAAATGTCCCATCAAATGAATGTTTTTCTTTATATAGCGTCCATAAAGTATGGAAATAACAGGAACATAAATAAACAGATATACAACTTCAATCTGGAACTCTACAAAATGACTAAAGAATTTAAAACTGTAAATGTTATTGAAACCAATGAACAAAATATATCCATATCAGAACAGATACTGTTCAGACTCAAATTTAGACCTATTGGAACGTCTAATAACCATGTTATTCAGGAATCAGGGGAAAATGAAGAAGATAAAAGGAATTCAAACATTACGGTGATCCAATCAACTCCAGGTTTGCATAGACCTAGTGCATCTTTTTTATGGAGAGGAGCGAAAGAAAGGAGCAGAGTTTTGGTGGAGCTGGCTTCAGGATAGCACATCAAAATGTTCAAGGTTTAAAAGGAAAACTTCACGAACTGTGTACGTCAAACGAATTGCTAAATATTGACATAATCTGTTTAAGTGAAACGTGGTTAACCAACGGTGATATTTTACAATACAGTGTTCCAAATTATAGATTATTAAGTTATTTTAATAGAATGAAAACGATCAGGGGAGGGACATTAATTATGGTGAAACACGGCATTAAAATGAAAAACAGACAAGATGTGGTGGATGCCTCGGTGGAAGGTGTTTGTGAACTGAGCTGTGTGGAACTGAAGAATGTTGTAATTGTTTGCGTCTACAGACCCCCATCTGGGAATTTTAGTACCTTTTTAATTGTTTTAAATGAAATTCTGACAAAGATATGCGACAAGAACAATAAGTATGTAGCTTTATGTGGTGATTTTAATGTTAATTTTGACAATACCTCAAATGAGAGTTGCCTTCTAGTAGATTTATTAAATAGTTTTCTACTTACAAGAAGCATCTTCAATGCCACTAGAGTTACATATAAATCTTCAACATGTATTGACAATATTTTTACAGACCTGAAGGTATACGACACTAAATTAGTAAATTTTGTTAAATCAGATCATTTCGGTCAATCAATAAGTGTAGAAATTGCAACACAAAAAAAAAATGTTTGTAATGAAGAAGCAATTTACAAGAGAATGTACAGTAAAAAAAGTTTGGATAACTTTAAATCCTCACTATCTCAAATTAGAATGGAGAATTTTTCATATAACTGCAACAATGTAAATGAGTCTATTAAAAATGTACTGAACTCGTTTTATATTGAGTTGGAACATCACCTCCCATTGAAAAAAATTAAACCCAAAGCTAAGCAAGCATTTCAATCATGGGCCACTAAAGGCATCAAAATTTCTCGAGAAAAACTCTTCAAACTCTATAACATAAAAAACTATGATAATTCCAAAACAACTCAAATCTATGTAAGGAACTATAGTGCAGTTTTCAAAAGAGTATGTAGAGAGGCAAAAAAGATATATTTGAGTGAACAAATATTAAACTCCGATAACCCAATTAAAACAACTTGGGAAATTATCAAACAGGAAACTGGAAGATCAGTTAGTGACGATTGTTCATGCAAGAAGAAAATTAACCTTAAGGAAACTAACCACTTAACTCCTGTAGATACAGCTAACTTTTTTAATAATTACTTTGTAAATATATCTAATACACTAACAAACTCCTTTGTACCTTCTATTGACAATGCCTTAACACACCTTATTAACACTCGCCCAATTTTGACCACAAACTTCAAATTTACAAAGGTTACAGACAAGGATATAATAACAGCATGTAAACAGTTGAAATCGAAAAATACTGCTGATCTTTGGTACATTTCAACACGTCTATTGAAAGAAATAATTGATAGGCTAGCCCCTCTACTTACACATATTATTAATATTTGCTTTGAAAATGGAATATTCCCAGAGAGTCAGAAATTTGCTAGGGTCTTACCAATTTTTAAAAAAGGAGACAGACTTGAAGCAAATAATTATAGGCCAATCTCTATACTTCCAACGTTAAGCAAAATAATTGAAAAACTTGTCTTTAATCAGCTAAAAATGTATTTAGACAAAAACAAATTAATAAATGTAGCTCAATCCGGTTTTCAAAAAGGAAAGAGCACTTCAGATAGCATTGCTTCCTTACTCAATACTATCTTAAAAACGCTGGATGATAAACACAATGCTTATGGCATTTTCTGTGATTTGTCGAAGGCGTTCGATTGTGTAAATCATGACATATTAATTAAAAAACTGGAATTTTATGGTATAAAAAATGTAGAAAATAAGTTTTTTCAATCCTACTTAAAAAATCGTCAACAGTGTGTTGAAATTAATGGAGTTAGATCTGACTCAGGTATGATAAAAAGTGGAGTTCCTCAAGGATCTATTCTGGGCCCCTTATTATTTATTATTTATATAAATGACTTGCCTAGTATTATTAACACGGACGCCGATATTGTTATGTTTGCTGACGACACCTCTTTAATTTTAAAGGATGGAAATAATTATGATTTATCCTATAAAAATTCTTTAGACACTCTATCTAACTTGGAAAATTGGTTTGTTGATAATTCTCTAGTCCTTAACATGACAAAAACGAGTGCCATTGGCTTCTAACTCTGGGAAGATCTGATGGGACTGATGCAGTTAAAACTGCATTAATTGAAAAAGGAATAGACCTGACAGATAGCTGTAGGTTCTTAGGTGTCACGGTTGATAAAGGTCTTCAATGGGATCCCCATGTGGATCAGCTGTGCACAAAATTGAACTCGGCAATTTATGCCATCAAAAAGATAAGGGAAATATGTGGAATAAGCACCGCTAAATCTGTGTACTATGCCTACTTCCACTCGATTATGTCATATGGGGTGATGTTCTGGGGTATGGGATCTGGTGCAAAAAGAGTGTTCATCCTACAAAAGCGAGCCTTAAGAACTCTATTGGGTATGAGCCCTAGAGAATCATGTAGGGACGCTTTTAAAGAACAGCGCATTTTAACATTGCCTGGTTTATTTATATTTGAATGTTTAAAGTATGCTCATAAAAATCTGTCAAACACTCCACAAAACTTGAACTTTCATCACCACGACACCCGCAATAAAAGTCTACTGAGGCCTATTGAGCATAGACTAACAAAACTGTCAAAGAGCTTCGTTTGTATGAGCGTGAGGCTTTATAATCGCCTCCCTCACGAACTCAAATTATCTGACTCTGTTTGTTTCCAGAGGGAGGTCAAAAGGTATCTTGTTGAGAATGCTTTTTATTCAACTAATGACATGTAGATTAATTTTACCTTCTGTGTTGACAATTTGTAATATCTGTTTCTTTTTCTCGACTTTGTTCTTGTCGCTGCTGCATGAAGTGGCCTTGTACATTGACGAGATGCCAATGGGACCCTTTACACCCCTTTGGCATCGAATTTACTTTCTACATAATATTGATGTCTTTGTATAATGAAATTTATTTGTCTTTTATGTACTATTAAATTGTAAATATTTTAATGAACCCGAGTGCCTCGTGAGGGGCCTATGGGGGATGTAATAAAGATTTGAAGATTTGAAGATATGATCATGCAAAGATATAGGTATTTTAGGTATCGTACCTATGTGAATTTTTTTGTTGTATAAAACTACACTGTTTTTTTCTTCTTGATAGAATATTTTTTTCAGAATAATGAAAATATATTTTCTGAATAATTTATAATATCTGGTTCAAAAGATAACATACGCATACGCGAGGTTTTACATAAAATATAAGAGTAGATATGTTGATAAGTTTTGTCTATTTTGGGTTTCAAAAATTCGCGTCCAAAGAAAAAATGTAATTTTTTTTCTTCATTTGACATTGAACAACTTATAAATGTAACTGAAACGTAACCAGGAAAAATTGTGAGAATATAGAGAAACTTACTAATTTAAGCTTTTTTTAAATTTCGACGGTCAAGTTGTTGCCCGCAAAGTTTTTTGTCACTAGAAATAGTTTATTCGGTGGCTTTTCGATATAAATAACGCATTAATAATTTGAATCCATAAAAAAGAGGCTAGTTTTGGCTGGAGAAAGTATGCGTTAGTGTTACTTCTGATTGAATTGTATACTGTGTACCTAAGTAGGTATATATTTTTTTCTGATAGCAAAACCATAATGAAATTTTTAATTTATTTAGTATCCAGTTTTTTTTTGCAAACGAACTAACCTTTTTTTAAATAAAATAGAGCTGGATGGTCTAATTGTTTAAAGCGTTTAAAAAGTTGTTTGCATATTTCGCATTGAAAAGGAAATTCTCTCAAACATGTAACATGCGCACAATTATCGTCCTATTTCCTGTTTGAGATGAGAATTTAACTACGAGTATGCTGGCACCTACCTGTAGTGTTAACCGAGAATTCCATTCCTCGTTAATTAAACAGTTTTATTTACGTTAACGTAGTTTTGAACAGGCGCTCCTATGGAAATTGGATCAACTGTGTTCTTCCATTGAAAAATTAGCATTTGTTTTGTTTTCTATAATGTTTCTTCTTCTTCATCGTTCCCTCAGTGCTGAGGATCATGATTTTCAACATTAACGCCATAAGCCAGTTCCCTCCACTCACTCCGGTTCTCCGCCAACAAAAGGTCTCCCAGTCGCAAAAAAAATTTCTACCTCTGCTGCCCTCCACACTCCCACTCATAAGTATTCCCTCCAAGTTGTCCGCTCCTCGTCGTGCAACGTGTCCAAAAATTGTGGGACTCGACGCATACAGACAGTGGAGAGTCGATCTGTAACATTTAGCTCTGCCAGGATCGATATATTTGTTCTGTGAGCTGTCTATAATGTTTATTCTCAATAATTTCCCGCTTGGGTACCTACTTGTAAACATTAAAATGTAATTGTTTCCATCTTCAACCTTTAGTTATTTTAAAATTAAATAACTTTTCCATGAAAATAATATCTAACGAAAAAAAATTAGAGAGATCAATAATTAATTTGATATCTTAACGGTGTTTCGTCTTTCTAACGTTGGCGTTTTTACCACATGTCTACTAAATATTTCTCTATATCGATGATAAAAAAACAAGGGATCATCACATGCCCCTTTTGTCACTGCGGCTAAATTGGATCTTTTTTACTTACTTACTTAATCCTCGTTCGCTCCCAGTGTGGAGCATGTGGACGCCACGAAGTTCCTCCAAGCCTCTCTATCTTGCGCCAGTTGCACAGCTTCATCCCAGCTTAGTCCAGCATCTTGCAGAACCGCAGTGAATGCCCGCTTGATTGTTAATTTCGGCCTGCCTCGCATTCTTGTCCCATCCTGATTGCAGAAAAGACTTGCATATTCAAGTCACTACCCAAAGTTATGGCTCCCTGGCTTAGGATTTTTTTAAACATATTGAAATTTGCTCATACCTATGCCTCATATTGGGCCTCGTCTCCAGAAGCCTCTTGCTATTCAGAGAGTCAGTATCTCCTTCCGACTCTTGCCCCAAGAAATCTTCTTTACCGTCTCTTTGCTGTTCCCTTAAGATATATTATCTCAAAAGGATTTCCATCTACTTCCCAATACAAGCGACGCGCGATCATTTCAAACAAGGCACCGATCGGACGATCGAATTTAGGTCTCTCCGTCTGCCCAGTAAGGACACGTTTATACCATGTTATATGTATGTTTGCACAGGGCGTTCGCGTTCATGCGATCATCGCAATCGCACGATCGTGCGATCATGCGACTAGTTAGGACAGTTTTTTTATGAAATATAAACGAAAAATGTTGATAAGTACATAATGATATGTCATCTTTTCTGTTTTTACTACAAGTTGATTTGTGATACATCTGTTTTTGCTACAAGTTGATTTGTGATACATCTGTGCACAGTACGCAGTTGAATTCGACCACGATTAAAATAAATTTGTATCATTATATTTATAGTATACCAAAGTTTAGAGCGCATTTACATAAACATAATATTAGTCGCTTTTTCTTGTAACATTATTTCAGAATATTGTGCAAAAGGCTAAAGGTTACCAATTTATTATTTATAATCATTAATCCATTACAAAGAGATAATCCCGTACGGCTTAGCGTTGATTCACAAAGAGGAGAATCATTTACATGTTTCATATTTTTGAAATCCGCTGTGTGACTACATGAATAAGTCAAACTCATTTCAATAGCATTATTTTTATTTCAAAAAACAATCGTATAGGATTGAAACTATAGAGAGCGAATGCTCACACATCTGCATATAACGCGGTGAAAAATTTTTCTGAATTTGGGATTTAAAAGCTTTTAGTAGCTTACTGGGGAAGAGTCTGGGTGTTTTTGTATTCACTTTGAGTGAGCCTAGATACATTTTACAAAACAAAAAAAAAACAGAAAGCATAATATCAGGTGGCAGTTTCCATCTGTCTATACCTACTGTTTTTTATCCCCATTACGGGTCATAGGGAGGCAACAAGAGCTCTCAACTGCACTGGTTGGCAGCTACAATGAATACTAGGTATATAAAAATGGAGTCCTATTTTCCATGGCTATCACGCCTGAACGGCTGGACCAATAGTCAGTAGAAGGTTATTATGAACGAAAAAAATAAGAATGTTGCGCAGAATATTAGAAACTTTAAGTACCTAAACTTACTAAAGTAAGTAACCTTCTTAGTGCCTTTTACAATATAATTTAACAGACGTTTGACAGTTGGTGCGATTGACAGAGTATGGTTGAAAACAGATGCATCGGTCGGAATAACATTGGTTGAAAAGTTATTAATTTATCATAAAATACCAATTTAAAAGTTTTCTTGAGAAATTAAAGCGGGTCTTTAAAAATGTCTTCCTTCCAATGAGAAAAGTTTTCCATCCAAATTTAAAAAATGGCTGCCTATCAGGTGGAGACTAAATATTAAAAGTCCGCCATTGTGTAGGCGTGTGCTTGACGCAAACAAGCGAATACTAGAAATAAAAAAGCCCGACTTTCTTGAACGAAAAAAAATTTGTGTTTAAAAAAAGTAAATGCATTTTGAAAAATATTAGCCGTCTGATTTATAAAAAAATCATTAATAGTTAGATTACATATAATTCACTTATCAGTTTTTACTTTATTGTAAAAAAAATATTTGATCCGCGTTTGTTATGTATGAAGATGCCATTCACACGAAATTTTGTAAAAAAACAAAATAGTAGCCCGGCAACGAGAGTGCTTACAGCCGAGATACGTTATGTCAGATTTGAATGATTTCGAGTAGGTACAGAATAGGTGCCAGACCTTATTTTTTAATTTTTAATTTTATATTATCAAAATATTGTTAAGTCCTTATAAAATCACACGAAACCTTTATGTTTTGGCCAAAATGACCAAAATATGAAGGGAGCACCTAATTGGACTGGAAAAAAACTTGAAAACATTATAAGTATTGATTACAGAAAGCGTTGTTGTACACTCGAAACCATTGTCGGTTGACATAAAATCCAACATGGTGGGCTAAATTCTACAGAGATCAGCTCGCAATCAATCGATATGGGTTAAACTATCTCGACGACGGCTTGATCGCAAATTTTCTACCGCTGAACTCTTTTTTCCACTGCTCAGAGTTTTTAAATAAATCAATAGGACTTTTTATTTATATGTAGCTACCATATTTTAAAACACGTAAATATATTTTAAAACAGCGTGTATTAATTACAATATTCAAGTCTCCATAAACTATTTTTTTTTAATTTTGCCCGTTAGTCCTATAAACGTTGCAAATGATTATGTATTAAGCCGTTATTTAACACTGGCGGACTAGGGGCAGGTCTTATTGATATTCGTAATATGAATTGATAATTTTTGTTATCTCCGGTAATGGAAGGTTAAAAATACTTAATTGTTATTGGTAAATATTATTATAGTCGACGCCTCAAAAGGGGTGTGTGTGTTCCTGTGCGAAAAAAGTCATTCTCTCGATGAATTGCGAATACATACATACATATTACATACATTCTCCCTTTAAGGCTCCCCGCAAACCACAAGCCAGCCCGAAGGAGACAAATCTACAGCAAACCCGACCCGTACGAAACCAACCCCCTAGTTCGATTGAAGCAATCAAACCAGAAAGCCAGCCCCACACAAATCAAGCCCGCCGCGGATTCCCCCCAAACCAATCCGCAATGCGAGGGGCCTAGACCCCACTTAGGGGCATAGGGAGGCATCAAGAGCTCTCCATTGCGCTCGTAGGCGTCCGAGGCTCATTGTGCCTTTTCTGACCGATTGAGGTTTAAGGACGTGAGGTGGTCAACCAAAGCGAATAGAAGCTTTATATTCAGTTATAAGCTTTCTTGTTGATTACATTAATTGCTAAGCGAACACTTTGCGATGCATACTTATGTACTTTGTTGTAGAAAATAGGCTTTCTTAAATTATACAATCAGGTTGTATATAAAGTTAACTGCGATGAGAAAAACATGAACATGGTCATAAAAACATACTTTGTGCGATATTTTACTGCCTATATAATTGCCAATAACACACTGCTATCCCACTGTTAATATTAGTATCAAATCATTATTTTTATTACCTCGCCTATGATTTGATTGGCCCTGTTTAAAAAGTTTTTAAGTAGCAAGTTTAACTCATTTTGGGTCTTATTCTTCGACGTTCATAACCTTTCACTCATGGATTATGGACTCTCATATTATTTCCAAACATTTCTGAACCGATCGTGACATATGCGAGGGGAAGTTGTCAAGCGGGTTGGTTGGCGAGGGGGTCTTTGCACGTTGGCCCATGGGTCTACGTTAAAGGCGGTTTGTTATTAGACTAATATATTGCATGACTAGCACACACCCTAAATATTTTTTACTTTTAAAAACGGAATAATACAATTTGACTGTTTCTGAAGAAATCATTTTTTGAAATTTCGATAAAACCAGTTTTAAACTTATTAGGAGCCATTTAAAAATCATCCCTTTTTTATGTGCCTTTTTTCATCCCGTTTAGTGAAAATTTGGAAAAAATGGCCAAGCAACCTACTACTCATTTCTATATAGGAGAATGCATATGCCAACTCTTAAGTTCGTACCATGTCTAGTTTCCGAGATATTCGTATACATTTAAAAACATTCAACCCTATTTTGGTTTTGTATTAAAACCTACCTGATTTCCAAATTTCACTTCTCTACGATTAGCCGTTTGGGCTGTGCGTTGATGAGTGAGTATGTCAGTCGGGCACTTTCCTTTATATTAATAGATGAGGAAAGGTGGATAGGCACCTTCTTAAAATTAAATAAATTCTTGTGTGCAGTATGGTTATAATATGACCAAATATCGAATTCTCCACATTCACATAGTCGATAAGATCCCCTTTTCTCCCACGCTCATCTCAGAAGCTCATCTAATAAAATATTTAATCGCTTGTTAGCTATTTTTTGGGATATGATTTTGCTGTTATCCTTTTTTTTACCAACGCCACATTTTGAGATGAGGTTCATAATGTATCAAAACAATTAATTATTAGCAAGAAAAAATAACATTAATGTATTCATACGTCAACAGTACTATTTATGTTCTAGACTCGTTAGAAGACATCTATTTCTAAAAGCTAAGATTTCCAATATTAAGTTATACTCGTAAAAACTTTAATAAAAACGTGATTTAGTATAGATACCTACTCATAAAAATGTTTCAATATTTTCTACATTACGTAGATATTGTCTGAGTTAATAAGATTCCTTTGTTAGTCTGATTTGATCGCATTATTAGGAATTTATTCGAAGCGTTCGTTCTCCCTTAAAACAAAACGTGCTTTGCTATTCTCAAAACTTTACAGAAATGAATATCAGAATTACATTGTTCGTTTCATTTTGAATTTTCTTTTCTCTTTCGTTCGTTGGCCCTTCTGTAGAAGGATTGCGTTCGTTAAACTTGTATTCAACAATTTAGTGGCTAGACAATCGATTGTTCAAATAATGTCTTTGTAAATTGATTTAAGTGACTCTTAATAATATTTTGAATCATTTTCAAAACCTTTTTTATTTGTTAGTATAATATGAGAAAAACTTATCTGGACATGAATATGAATGAAGATATTTGGTACTTATGTAAAATTGGAAGAATTGAGAAATACGCAAGCCAGTTTGGGGCAAAAATTAAAGAAACAGGACAAGCTGTGTTAGAAACAGCATGTCGCTGAGAGAAGGGAAAAAGCGTGTTCGTTCTCTCTGCAAACCCCTTTTAATACACGAGGAGATGAGTAAACAAATCTTTCTCTACTGTAAAACCATAAAAAAGGGAACCTCAGTGAAACTCGATGCTCAATCCAGAATCTCAGAATCCCAGTGTCTTTCTGAGTCATTAACAAAAATGGATATACTCATATCCTGGCGCCAAATACATGACAGCAGTCGCAGTAAATTTGGTTGCCCTCCGTTTCCGTTTTCGTCGAACAATCTTTTCAATTTCTCACATTGGTCTTTTAATTTTTTGTCTGTTCCCTGACAACTAGATGAAAGATTTTTGAAATGAATGCGTAGATAATGTCCAATGCAGATGTGGAATTAAGAAATTATTTCTCTGGAATATTCTTAGTGTAAATAAAGTTAAGTTAAATGCTTTATGTAGAAAATCATGTTTTTGGATGATGAACTCCTCGGAAATTTAAACAATTTCGTTTATATTAACCTTTCGCTGCGAAACTTTTCCTTTGAAAGTATTAAAAAGTTTAAGAGACGAAGACCGTCTGCATTTAAAACTCCAAGACGGTCGAATTACTTGAATTATTGTTGACGAAGTTTTTGTGGTTTCTCAACTTGCTTCTGAAGAAAGGTGAAACTTTTTACAACTCTGTAACACGTTGCAGTGTGAAATCAAAACAATTACGAACGAAATGACGTCTTCAAACTTATTTCATAACTATTATTATTATACAACCTTGTTTCTGGCCTTTACAGTTCCGAGCTTATTTAGAAATTCGCACAGATAGAAGTTTGACCAATCTCGAGAGTGGATTGCCAGTTGCCACATTGGAAGGAGGAAGAAGTTTGACCAATCTCATTTAGACTCATCACCATAGACAAGTTAGAAGTTAAGATTATTGTTTGAAATTTTAACAGCGGGAACTCACTTAAAGTTTGACATTGTTATTTGCCCTTAGTTATTATATTTTCTGAAGTTCAAATTGGAAACGTCAATATGTGTAACTGTTAACAGCTTATTCCGTGTTCATTTGGTTGATTAAGTTGGAAGTATTTTAGACTGGAGTCTTTTGTCTAGATTCTTGTGACCCTTTTTCAGGATTAGATCTTAAAGAATTATCTAACAACTAATGACTCTAAAAATTCATTACTGATGTTCGATTTTTGAATGGAACAAACCACCACGGGTTTACGACCGTCTTCTACTGTTGTTACGAAGCCTGGCTTATTGGCGGTTCCATATAATTCTTTAAGATCTAGTCCTGAAAAAAGGGTCACAAGAATCTAGACATAATTAGAACGTTGTGTACCAACAGAGCCAATAGGCAATAAATATGAGACATTAACAAAAATGGATATAGTCACATCCTGGCGCCAAATACTTGACAGCAGTCGAAGTCTTTAAATTTGGTTGCTCTCTTGTTCTCAATAATTTCCAACTATTATCTCTATATTTCATTAATTATTATAAAATATCTATTTGTTGCATATATGGGATTTTTCGACATGTTGATCATGTCGAGAATTCTCATGATTAGGAGTTTCGGAGACTCAAACATTACCACCTAATGGCGAACGTTGTTAACGTAAAGTGATCACACTAAGCCAGCCTTCGAAACAACAGTAGAAGACGGTCGTAAGCCCGTGGTGGTTTGTTCCGTTAAAAAAACGAACATCATTAATGAATTGTTAGAGTCATTGTTGTTAGATAATTCTTTTGGAGTCTTTTGATTCGGATTGCTAGAGTTTACAATTTTTGGAGTAGGAATATTGTTCCTAATTGGTTATACTACGGTTATCTGAGAATAAAAAATGCTTTTTACCAATGAAAAAAAAAACATGGATATTCTTAAATAATATTTATTCAGTCAGGGCTATTAGAAGGCTAGTCGTGTAGTAAAAATTAAATACGACAAAACTATTTTTTGTCAAACCGAAAGCTCTATTGCCATATTCTCTGATATTTTTATGAAATGATAAGCATTGATTTTATTGTTATGTAGATGAACATGAAGAAAGGACGCAGTCCAAACAGAAAGAGTCAAAGAAGAAGTAAAGTAAAGATTTGTACAAAATATACCCATAAAATACTATCTAATTGATTTTACATGCATTTCTTGTGGTGGCCACCATATTCTCAAAGTTATTCAGGACTTGATGATATTTCTACCTTAGATTTATAGTTGTCTATTGACAGGACCAATTGCCCGGAAAACATATCCACATGGTACAAATTGATTTACCCTTATATACCATTACCAAATAAAAAAACCTAAATACAAAAAAGTACGTAATTAATTAGAACATTAATTGAAAACAAATGAACATTTCACAAATCCATCTGTTGTAGTTTTTTGTTTTCTGGTAACCTTTCAATTCAAAAGTTTCGTGACATTTTTTTAGCGTTCCCATGGAACTGTTTTCGTTTAAAAAAGTACGAAAATTGATTTAAAAAAAAAAAAAACACCGATCAAAAGAAAATGTTTGTAAACGTGACGTTGTCACACATTTGCGTTCCGTTTGTACCTCCCTTGTAACAACAAGACTTGTAAATATTTGTACAATTTATTCCGTTAGTAATTATTCTCCTTTTTTCCTGAAAATACACAGAATTCTGAGTGAATTTACATGTTTAAAATATGACCGATATACAATGTGTTTTTTTCGACACTTTGATAAAACAAAATTTACCATCAACAGACAAAAAATTATCGATTAAAATATTTGGAAAAATTCGCGATGAGTTTTCTGGTTTTCAAATGAGATTTATTCAAAAAAATATCTCGCTTAGCAAAAGAAAAAAAATTTTAAACTCCATGTATGAATTTTTCAATTACAATTTGTTATAGGGCATCCATAAAAGAAGTAGGAGAAATTTTTGTCTATTATTCGCACACTTTGTTTGAAAATTTGTTGAAATAATACATTGTATTATGTAACGTAAAGAGACATTAATTATTAACAGATTTACGCAGACTTGGGAAATGTAATTATTTGATTTGATTATCATATTCATTTGAGGTCTCCTTCAGACATGTGTGCACGTTTTCTTGGTAGTTTTTATTATTCGTATTAAATATGGTTGTTCTTGAGTGTAAGGTTTATGTTTAGCTTATAAGGGAGACTAAGGCTGTGTCCTAACAGAAAAAGATCCCGCGACCATGCGATGAGCGATCATACAATGTTCTTAATTTGAACGATCCGTCCACGTTTGAGTACACGAAACTCGTTTTCCAGTTAGGACACAAGGTAATACTATCCCTTTTCAGAAAGACCATAGCAGTTCTTACTTTGCTGTTTGCTACATCTCAGTTGTCAGCCACATATCTTTTAGATTCTGGCATTCCTCACTCAGTCTTCCAAAGATTTGCTGCTGGAAGTGTTTGACAGTCTCCATATATAATATTATGCTTTCCAAATCCTTCACTTCACAGACTAATTTGTTTTCGACACCAAAGATTAGACCTAGTCTTACGTATGTACGAAAATTTTTGTTTTGATATTAGTCATGCCCATAATTTTGTTTTTGAATATTTGCTTGAAGCACGCTGCTACTTAATTGTCGTTTACGCCTTAACTACACAACACACATTCTTATATTATTTTTTGGAAGCTTTCGCTATCAAATTGTTGCGGACAGGAGATGTATATTATGACCAATTAAATTAATATTGTGATTGTTGTACCGTCGTGCTCCCGTCTCGGACAAATAATAAAGGATTAAGTGATATCCCTGTGGTACCGAGACGAGAGCCGACGTTTTGTATCATAGTGTATGGGGCATCGCAGCGCATACTGTGTACGGCTGCGATGTCCGCGTAGTATTGTGATAGTCTGGTCGTTGTGTGCTCAGGTGGGGGTATGGACAAATGGGCTCGCGCGCCGCCTAACCCGGGTCTTTTATACAGACGGGTGCCGCGTGCGAGCATTGCCCCCACCAGACGATGTCCACTGTATACTCGCTCCTGCGTGAGCGCGAGCGCACAGCGGCCAGTATATAAACGGGTCATATTGAATACGAGAATATATTCCTGCTCTGATCTACCTGGCTTTTTACTTCACCACCTGCTCTCTCAACTGGACCTTGGAACTGGACTTGGAACTGGACTCGGAACTTGACTTGGATTGGACTACTCTTGGCAGCTGAAACCGACTGAAGCAGACAACCTGCGCCGGCTGAGAACCACACACACAGTAGCTGATAACAACTGCACGCTACAACGACTGGTCCTTCGAGCCGGATCTCTCAGGATGGCGAGGAACCTGCGTTCAGGAAGGAGCAAGGAGGACACCGGAAGCAGCAGCGACAGCGACGCCAGCATCAGTAGCCAGCGCACGGCTACCGATGAGACCCTGCGCCAGCTGAGACAGGAGTTGCTGCAGACAAGGAAGGAGCTCCAGGACGAGCGTCAACTGCGAGCCGATGCGGAGCAGGCGGCCCAGCAGCAAGCAGCCCAGCAGCAGGCGGCCCAGCAGCAAGCAGCCCAGCAGCAGGCGGCCCAGCAGCAGGCGGCCCAGCAGCAGGCGGCACAGGTTGGAGCGCAGGAAGCGCTCCCTGTGCCCCACCAGCAGTGGCAGCAGGCGGCCCAGCAGCAGGCAGCCCAGCAGCAGTCGGCACAGGTTGGAGCGCAGGAAGCGCTCCCTGTGCCCCACCAGCAGTGGCAGCAGGCGGCCCAGCAGCAGGCAGCAGAGCAGCAGGCGGCACAGGTTGGAGCGCAGGAAGCGCTCCCTGTGCCCCACCAGCAGTGGCAGCAGGCGGCCCAGCAGCAGGCAGCCCAGCAACAGGCAGCCCAGCAGCAGTCGGCACAGGTCGGAGCGCAGGAAGCGCTCCCTGTGCCCCACCAGCAGTGGCAGCAGGCGGCCCAGCAGCAGGCGGCCCGGCAGCAGGCGGCACAGATTGGAGCGCAGGAAACGCTCTCTGTGCCCCACCAGCAGTGGCAGAACCAGGCGGCCCAGCAACCGACGGCACAGGTTGGAGCGCAGGCAGCGTTCCCTGTGTCCCAGCATCAGGCGGCCCAGCATCAGGCAGCCCAGCAGGAAGCGGCCCAGCAGCAGGCGGCACAGGTTGGAGCGCAGGCAGCGTTCCCTGTGTCCCAGCATCAGGCGGCCCAGCATCAGGCAGCCCAGCAGGAAGCGGCCCAGCAGCAGGCGGCCCAGTACCAGGCGGCACAGGTTGGAGCGCAGGTAGCGTTCCCTGTGTCCCAGCATCAGGCGGCCCAGCATCAGGCAGCCCAGCAGGAAGCGGCCCAGCAGCAGGCGGCCCAGTACCAGGCGACACAGGTTGGAGCGCAGGTAGCGTTCCCTGTGTCCCAGCAGCAGGCGGCCCAGTACCAGGCGGCACAGGTTGAAGCGCGGGCTGCGTTCCCTGTGTCCCAGCAGCATGCAGCCCAGCAGCATGCAGCCCAGCAGCATGCAGCCCAGCAGCAGGCGGCCCAGTACCAGGCGGCGCAGGTGGGAGCGCGGGTTGCGTTCCCTGTGTCCCAGCAGCATGCAGCCCAGCAGCAGGCGGCGCAGGTGGGAGCGAGTACAACGCTCCCTGCGTCGCACCACCAGGGGCAGTACCAGCACCAGGCGGAGTTTCCTCAGGGACCCGCAGCGCGGAATGGCGGGAGCGGGTCGCCATGGACTGGCGCCTCGTTCACCCCGCCGTCCTTTGACGAGTTCCGGCCCGACTCCTACACCCGGGACTGGTTGCAGCAGCAACGACAGGGAAGCTACAACGAGGATGGGCGGATAGCGGCGCTGGTGGCGAGGGGCAGCCAGTCCTCGCAGTTGCCGCGCTTCGACGGAGACCCGTTGGAGTGGCCAGCTTTCAGACAGCACTTCGTAGACTCGACGAGGATGTGCCGCATTGGAGATGCGGAGAACCTGCTGCGCCTGAGGTCGGCGTTGCAAGGGAAGGCAAGAGAGACGGTAAGAGGCTATCTCATTTCCGGCGATCCCAGCAATGTAGGGTTCATTATGAACTCCCTACAAGAAAGATTCTCCCAGACCGAGAACGTCGTGCATCACATCGTACAGCAGTTCAAGAGGACTCCACCGCTGCGGGAGGGCGCGGCCCTCGCCGAGATAGCCGACCTGCGTGCGACGATCCACGCGATGCTGACTTCTGTTGCGCTGGCGGACGCAGATTACCTGCACTTCAACAAGAGACCACTGTTGGAGGCGTGCGTGGACCTGTTGTCACCGTCTATGAAAACGACCTGGGTGTTCTACAGGTCGTATATCAGCACCAAGAAAGAGTTGAGCATGGACGAATACCTCGACTTTCTCCAACGCTTCGCCTCCAGCGGGACAACGGCGGCCATATCAGCACCAGTAAAGGGACTCGGCGCCAAGAAGAAGCCGGAAGCCAAGCAAGTGTTGTTACTTCACGAGGACGCTCCCCGTGACAAAAGTGATGCAGGGTGCGCGTTGTGCGGCGGCGAACACAAATTAGTAAAGTGTACGTCATATCTAGAAAAAACAGTACGTGAGCGTCGCGAAACCCTGCGGGGACTAAAGTTGTGCTACGCGTGTGTAGAACCGGGACATATATCTAACAAGTGCGGGCGCAATAAAAGGTGTGGACTTGGGGGGTGCAAGCGGTTTCACCACAGGACTCTGCATGAAAATAGCCAAAAGGCTGAAGAGAAGGTGAGCCAGACGGCTACAGTGACAAACACTTGGTTACCTGAGTGCCCGGTCTTACTCAAAGTGGTACCGGTTGTGGTTGGTGGGCCTGCGGGCCAAGAGACAGTGTATGCCCTGTTGGATGACGGGTCTACAGTGACTTTGATAGACGCAGATGTGGCCGACCGCATCGGAGCCAGGGGGCACGCGAGCGGACTGAGAATAAGTGGGGTAAACGATATGACATCAGAAGACGCCACGTCGCGACGAGTGAAGTGTACAGTTCGGGGGGAGGGCCTGACGGCGAGTTACTCCGTGTTCGCGAACACGGTCCGGGACCTGGCCCTCCCGGAGCAGCTGGCAGCCCAACGCCACGAAGACCTCGAGAGGCCCGGCGTCTCGGCACCAATGGTGCGGCCAAAAATGTTGATCGGCCAAGACAACGCCTTTCTGGTGGCGACCCGAGAAATCAAGGAGACACCGGGGAGAAACACTATGGAATCCAGAACGGCCCTAGGCTGGGCGGTCCATGGCGGCACGGCGGCTGGAAGCTCCCAGCGGGTGCTGCTAACCCGAGACTCGGCGATCCACGATCTGGTGAAGGCTCACTTCGAGGTCGATTCCCTGGGCGTTTCACATGCCGTCCGAATTCCGAAAGAAGAGACAGCCGCGATTGCAGTGATGGAGTCCACAACCCGGCAGACTCAAGATGGCCGGTGGGAGACGGGACTGATATGGGTGAACAAAGACCGGGCAGTACTGCCAAACAATCGCCCCGGTGCGCTCAGCAGACTACGCAGCTTAGAGAAGAAACTAGCCAAGGACAAGCAGTTGGCCGTGGCCTACCACAAGAAGATCGCGGACCTCATAACCAAGAGGTACGCGGTCCCAGCCACGGTCGAAGAGGGAGCGGCCAGAAGGTGGTATCTCCCCCACTTCGCTGTCACCAACAAACCTGGGAAGTTAAGGGTGGTTTTTGACGCGGCCGCAAGTTACAAGGGGGTCTGTCTCAACGACCTCCTTCTCACTGGCCCCGACCGACTGGCCATCTTACTAGGCCACGTCCTACGCTTCCGGGAGGGTCGGGTAGCCATCGCCGCCGACATTAGAGAGATGTTCCTGAGGATCAGGATTCGACCAGAAGACCAAGCTTCCCAGTTATTCCTCTGGCGTGAATCTCCTGAAGCGGAACCAGCGGAGTACCAGTTGACCTCGATGATGTTCGGGGCCAAGTGTTCCCCAGCCAGCGCCCAGTACGTGCGAGACAGAGTGGCTGAAGAGGCGGCGGCAACAGAACCAGAGGCGGCGGCAGCCATTAAGAGGAACTTTTATATGGACGACTACCTCGACGCCCGCCACACGGAGGAAGAGGCGGCCACCCTTGTCAAGACGGTCACCAAGGTGTTAGCTGAGGGAGGCTTCCAATTAGTTAACTGGGCCTCCAACAAGCCCGCCGTCCTTCAGGGTATTCCGCCAGAGGACAGGGCAGCCCAAGTCGTTGCCATTGGCGGCCTGAGCCAAACCGAGAGGGTACTCGGTATAAACTGGGACCCGAACCAGGACGTGTTCCTGTATGACCTCGAGGGGCTCCCACAGGAGAGCTGGCCAACCAAACGCCAGCTCCTGAGCGAGGTCATGAAGACTTTTGACCCACTTGGGTTCCTGGGGTGTGTCCTGATCCACACCAAAATTCTACTACAGGAGGTCTGGAGGAGCGGTGTGGGCTGGGACCAACCCATCCAGGAAGCACACGCCAACAAGTGGGACAATTGGCTGGAGAAGGCGCGCAGCATCAGGTGTCAGATCCCGCGCTGCTGCCGAGAAGGGACCAATGACGAGGCCGAGCTCCACATCTTCTGTGACGCATCGGAGTCGGCGTGTTGCACAGCAGCATACATGGTGGAGGTCACGGCAAAGGGCCCCCGCACACACTTCTTGGGGAGCAAATGCAAGGTGGCTCCCCTCAAACCAGTCTCAGTGCCGAGGCTGGAACTACAGGCGGCGCTGATGGGGGCCAGGTTTGCCGAGACCCTGAAGGCAGAGATGACCACCACCTTCTCACGAGTCATCCTGTGGACAGACTCTACCACAGTGCTGGCTTGGATCAACGCAGATCCTCGCCAGTACTCAGTATTCGTGGCCAACCGGCTGGGGGAGATTGCCCAGCTGACAGAGCCGGACAGTTGGAGATGGGTCCCGACAAGGCAGAATCCAGCCGATGTCGGGACCAGAGACGTGCAGTTCCCAGACCTCAACCCAGATTCACTGTGGCTTGCCGGTCCGAGCTTTTTGAAATTACCAGAGGACCAATGGCCCGAGGTGAAAGTGTTCGGCAAACCGGCAGAGGAATTGAAACAATTTGCGGGGCTGATTACAACTAGGTGCAGCGGCCTACCCGACCCTCTGAAGATCTCCTCCTGGCGCAAGCTGCTACGCGTCACAGCATGGGTTTTGAGAGTCGCTGACGGCCCAAGAAGACGGCGTGACGCCGTATTAACCCGCGAAGAACTACAGCGGGCAGAGACGACTTGGCTACGCCAGATGCAATCCGAGGCATTCCCGACCGAGATGGACCTGCTGAGAAAGGGAAAACCACTCCCAGCCAACAGCCGGGTGGCCACCATGTCACCCTGGCTGCACGAGGGGGTAATGAAGGCGGGGACTCGTCTTGAGTCACTAGGGACGGAAGCCCTCACTATACTGTGCGCTACACACCCGGCAGCCAAACTGTTTATTCGGCACGCCCATGAAGAGGTGCAGCATGCCGGCATAGAGAGGACGGTGGCCGAAGTTCGACGACAGACAGTGATGTTGCGGCTGAGGACAGCCGTCAGGAAGGTGGTACACAACTGCGTGCAGTGCCGAGCCCAGCGAGCCCGCCCTTCACCACCACAGATGGCGCAACTCCCAGCTGGGCGACTCGCTTACGGCCGCAGACCCTTTACACACTGTGGAGTGGACCTGTTTGGTCCCATGGAAGTCTCCATAGGTCGGAGAAGGGAGAAGCGCTACGGGGCACTCTTCACATGCCTCTCCACCCGCGCCGTTCACATAGAGGTGGTGGATAGGCTAGACGCGGATTCCACCATCATGGCGCTGCGTCGAATGACGGCGAGAAGAGGAACTCCTGAGGTGATATACAGCGACAACGGGACGAACTTCCGAGCAGCCGACAAGGAACTAGCACAGGCGGCCGGCGATATCCTGCAACAGCCCGCCTGGCTCGACCAAGTGGCAAAAACATCAAGGTGGAAGTTCATCCCACCAGCAACGCCACACATGGGGGGAGCCTGGGAGCGCCTAGTACGCTCCGTCAAGACTGGACTACGCTCCGTCTTAAAAGATCGAGCACCCCGGTTGGACACGCTGCTTACGACTTTAGCGGAAGTCGAATACACCATCAATAGCAGGCCATTGACCCACGTAGCGATCGAGGCGGGTGATGAGGAACCACTTACCCCTAATCACTTCTTGATCGGGTCAGCCAGCGGACGCCCAGTCCTGGCCCACTACCCAGCGGATGAAGAAGAGGTCTCCCTGAGGAAACAATGGCGAATCGCCCAACAGATGGCAGATGCCTTTTGGCGACGATGGCTAAAAGAGTATGTGCCAACCATCGCGCAGAGGAGAAAGTGGAGGGAGTCGGCCGTCCCACTGAAGGTAGGAGACTTAGTCGTCATGGCAGACAGCACGGCCCCACGCAATGACTGGAAGAGGGGCCGCATAGTGGAAATCAAGCCCGGAGCTGATGGACAGGTCCGGGCTGCAATAGTACGGACAAGAGGGACTCTTCTCATGAGACCGGCGGTCAAATTAATACGACTGCCGGTAGAGGATGAAGCCTGCCCGCGTTCCACGGAGTGAGGGCGGAACCCTCACGGGGGGAGGATGTTGCGGACAGGAGATGTATATTATGACCAATTAAATTAATATTGTGATTGTTGTACCGTCGTGCTCCCGTCTCGGACAAATAATAAAGGATTAAGTGATATCCCTGTGGTACCGAGACGAGAGCCGACGTTTTGTATCATAGTGTATGGGGCATCGCAGCGCATACTGTGTACGGCTGCGATGTCCGCGTAGTATTGTGATAGTCTGGTCGTTGTGTGCTCAGGTGGGGGTATGGACAAATGGGCTCGCGCGCCGCCTAACCCGGGTCTTTTATACAGACGGGTGCCGCGTGCGAGCATTGCCCCCACCAGACGATGTCCACTGTATACTCGCTCCTGCGTGAGCGCGAGCGCACAGCGGCCAGTATATAAACGGGTCATATTGAATACGAGAATATATTCCTGCTCTGATCTACCTGGCTTTTTACTTCACCACCTGCTCTCTCAACTGGACCTTGGAACTGGACTTGGAACTGGACTCGGAACTTGACTTGGATTGGACTACTCTTGGCAGCTGAAACCGACTGAAGCAGACAACCTGCGCCGGCTGAGAACCACACACACAGTAGCTGATAACAACTGCACGCTACACAAATATTTCAACCGTTTTATAATCTCGTTAAAAAATTTTGTACAATGTCAACGTCTTATCATTTCGTTTTATCGTTTGTTCAAACGACAAATTTGCCGTGAATTTAATGCTCCTTTGTTTCAACTCTCAAAATCCTTCAGCATTGCCTGTAGAAACACAACACGCTACTGAGAACTTAATGTTATTTATCCTATGAAAGTATTATAAATTAATAATAAAACACGGCCCATTGGGAGTAAACAATGGAGGAAATCTTATAAATGTTTTTCAGAAAACTGAATTACTGGGTGTTTTTTGTTCATTTTTTTCCGCAACTCCCTGAAGTGATAATATGGAGATCTGTATAAATATTTCAGACTGCTTAAACTACCTTAAATAGGCACTAAATAAGAAAGGGTAATTTTTTATGGTGATTTCTACTGATTCGACGTGTTTTAAAAAATAAATAAATAATGACTTTCGGCATGATTTATAATGTTTTTTTTTTACTTTTCGACATGGCATTCCACTCTATTAGATGAATGTCTCGTTCTTATTCTGAATATCACAAATAATTTTTCGTCAATGTGGAGGAGGTAACCAACGAAAAGTGGACTAGTTACCTGAAAAGTTAGCAGTTTTTTTCACTAATCCTTCTCATTTCACCACACCTGGGACATGAGTCAAGTGCAATAAAATGTCCACAAACGGTCGGTTCGGTCGGTGTTGCCATGGTAACAACGTAAAAAACTGTCGTTTGCACGTTGTAACTACGGAAACACCGATTGAACGATACCGTTGTCAGCCATTTTATTACACTTATCTTTTACCCCAGAAGACAGTAAAAAATTCAATTATCAATCCGATTCTAGACATCCTGAAATTATCTAACAGTTAATGACTCTTAAAAAATTCATTACTGATGTTCGATTTTTGAATGGAACAAACCACCACGGGCTTACGACCGTCTTCTACTGTTGTTTCCTGAAATGTCAATCACTCTGTGTATGAAAATGTAGGTATTGATATTACCTTTTTTTTCAAAAACAAATATTAACATAAGCACCCTTATAATTCTCTCAAACTGTTTGTGGATTTTTTTTAATTCCTTATGTATTATCGATAACCTTCAACTACTTTTTCGAAAGCCTCACCAAAAATATTACCAAAAAGTAGTACATGTTTTAAAAATTTCCAGTTAGATTTACTTAATCTTTCATAAAAATACATTTAACATTGTTTATTTTTGTTCTGTTCATGTTTTTCTGGAATGAAGCAACCTTTTACCTAATCAAAACAAGTGCATAGAGTTAATGTTTTACATGCCAACTGAAAAAAAAAACGACATTTTTAGCTAAAACTTTGATCAATTCCAATGCTTTTCGAATAATAATCCAAAATCGCTTTCGATGTAAAGATTGTCTTGTTTATATTGTTTTCAGGAAGTAATGGTTATTCTGGCTCAACAAACCCCATCAAATAACCTCCCCCACAGGCTATGTCGACATATGCTAATTTTTATCCTAAAGGCATTCATTCCGCTACGTTTATTAGTTTTCAATCTATATTATTAGTGTATTATTTGATGTTTGTTAATTAAAAGAAGCGTCCTATGAACCACTCATTTATACAGTATCGCTCGACAATGAATCAGGAAGCCGAAGGCGGTTGCGCGTCGATCGCACAGTGTTGCCACACCAATCGTGTTGGCACTCTAATAAATATGCTACATTTAGGATGTTTAAACTTTTGTCGAAAATCAGTTGTTTAGTTATGATTTCCTAGAAAAGCGGAGCTCTCATACGTTGGGGTATAAATTCACTTTGAACATTGTATTTGTAAACAAAAAGGCATGGTTTCTTCAAGATCGGTAATAGAAACCGTAAATGGTACACAATAAGTGTTTACTTATATTGCGTCCGTAACATTACAACCGACATACGACGGCACCACTTTTCTAGGAAGTCAAAGCTTTAGATTTGCTATTCTAACATGTTAGCAAATATTTCGTTATTGAGTCTAAAAAATTTAAATAGGTATATTTAATCTGGTTTTTATACTCTCATGAAGGGTTTATGGGCAATATTATTGGAGGATTTTCTTAATAAACTTGAAAAAAAAAAACGCATATTCTATGCCTTTGCAGACGACCTGAAAGTATTAAAAAAATTCCCTACTGTTGAAACTTGATCAAACGAAATGTGCTAATAAAAGACGAAAATTATTGATGATAGTCCGAATTTTTTTAAGAAATAATCTTATTTTTGTCATTGAAAAATTTATACTTGGTGTTTTTATATTTTCACATTTCGTTTGATAAAGTGTCGACGATACACAATGTGTTTCTAGATTGTGACACTACTTGTGCCTACGATATCAGTCATGAAAATGATTTTTAATTAAGTACCTACTTAAATTAAATGAATTTTTGTTTGCCTTCTGTCTTGTATGAAAAATTTATGCCTCATTAGTTTTTAAATTTGATTATTTTTATTATTTCTATTTTTTTTTTGTTTATTTAATTTCTTTTTTCTGACTAATTTGTTTTGCAAAACAGGGCGTGCAGGCTGGACTACGAAGGGTTGGACTGGCGATGCTGTCTCTCTCACTCCCCGCAGACCACAACAGAGTAGGTGTCCCAACGAATACCCTGTATCATTGTGAATGTGATGTGGTTGACGATGGACCTTTCATCTTTGTTTTTTATTTGTCTCATAATAATTCTAGTTCATTGACTCGTAAACTTATTATAGCTTGCTGATTTGTCTCGTTCGTGAATGAAAAAAAAAACAGCTTTCATCTCCATAACCTTAACAATACCTTAATATTGTTTACACATTCAGTAAACAAATCGCTTTCAGTAAACGAATCATTTTCACCAAGAAATTAAATAGCTCCTAATGCGATTTTGATGACTTTAGTTTTTACAAAAACATTTAAAGTAAAATTACTCATTTGAGTATTGAGTAGTATCTAACACTATTTCGCCTTCAAATGCATTTGTGGTAAGATACTTGTGATTTTTTATCCAACTCGATTAGATGCTTCCAATGTTTTCTTTTGCATTTTTAGCTAACTCATTATATGTATATTGTATAAAGTATTTTTATTCCCATGATTTTAACGTTTTCCTTAACGATTGTTAAACGTTCTTTTCTTTTATTCTGAAATTCGTTTAATTTAATAAGATTTCTCTCTTTCTCCCGGCACGTTTTCTTTCTCGCTTCATTGTTTCATGTCTTTATCTTTCCATCGAATGATTTTGTTCTTGCCTTTGTTACTAAAGAACGACACCCATGTTGTATCAAACTTATTACCCTTCATAGCCCTCTTGATTTTCATTAATAATAATTGACCCATCAATATAAAGAAAAAAATCTTAACAAAAGCATGTATTTATTTTGAAATCACAACATTATCCTAATGAATGCAACAAATAATAAAATTAACTTCAAATGGCGTCAGTGTATTATTTGTATATAAAATCTAATCATTCTTCTCAAAACGTAAGATTTAAGTTCTTCCCCGGATCATGCCAGTTCGCAACTGTCTGATATTCATGTTTTCATCTTATTAGTTTACTCATTAAAATTACTCGATATAGAAATCCTCTCTCTCTCTCTCTTTTGAGTAATGTGAAAAAATTGTGCTCATTATGAAATTTTGCATTCGCTCTCTTAAAGTCTCTTCATTATAACTGTACTTGTTGCTTTTTAAGTCTTCCTGTAAGTCCTGTAGGTTTTCATAAAAAGGCAAAGTCGCCGATTAAATATCCATACATAAAAATTACGGTATAATTATTTTCGTGTCTTCAGAACTGTGTTAAAACTATTACTAAATTATTTGATGGAAAATTATTATAATGACTCTAAACTGGCAAGTAGTAACGTATAAATATTCAATGCCCTCATAGTTCGAAAACTGTGATAGTTTGGGAACAAGTTTTCGAAAGTTAAGTTATTAATAGGATTACAATGATGTCGCTGGAAAAGTTCAACTTGTTCCTTGACAAATTATAACATCGATATTCAATAAGTTTACCTCTTCGCCTACTAAGGAGAGTCTTTGGGCCTTTTGTCTTCTGTTCTCCAATTCTATGTTTCTGTGACATTTACGCTGGCGTGAAGTAACAAAATTTTGGAAATGTGTATAACGCCCTGTAGAACAGTCTAGAAAACTCCGCAGCCCATACCGAATTCCCGTATTCGGAATAGGGGTAGGTACCTACTGATCACCCCGAAATTAGAAATCAATTTCTAACGGTCCCCCTAGCAGAATAATAATTAATACGTAGAGCAATATTACATTTTTTCAAATGTGAGAATTTCAAATCAACTATTTTACGTAGTTCAGAAATTCTTTCTTTATAAAAAAAAAAAACATTTCACGCATGATTTTAACCCTTTTTATCAATCGTTAGGCCTCAAGCTAAAAAATAATTTGCCGAATTCACATATTTTTTCTGATACTCTAAACTCAATACCAACTTAATCAAAGTTTTCATACGAAGTTTAAAAAATATGTACTGTAGGCTTATTACATTTTTTATGCTTTGCGTATGCTTTTTTTTATATTCGTCGCTTTCTTCAAAATCGCTCGCGGCTAAATTCTGGTATTTGAACGCCCATGCCTTTGTGAATATACGTACATACTTTGAATGTTTGCGGGGAGGTTTCTTCATAAACATAACTACGTTACTGGGAGTATGTTTGAAAATTTTAATGAGATATTAACATATTTTACAACATATTTTAACGATGTCTGGTATCATCACCACTCGTTCCATTCACCAAACATTACACGCATTTTGATATTATTATCTTTACTTAATACATTTTTTATTTTAGTAAAAAAAAATATTTGCAGACCTCGAAATCGCGAATAAATATATTTACCTATTCTAAGGGTCTGTAACCACATGAATTATTCATTGAGTCGAGAAAAAATAATACACAATTATGATTGAACAAATTTTGAATAAAATGTTGAGCATCATTATTATTAATTATTAATAATATTCTCAGCTAATTTAATTGAATTAATAAGTTGAATAATTTTCATCACTTTCCAAAGTTAAGAAAATAACTTCCTTTTTCTTTCTTTTTTCTACGTCAAATCTAACATCTTTTTACGCTCCACTTCTTACAAAATTGTCCTTTTGTTTTCCGACTTCTTCTCTTCAAAGGTTCTTCGAGTTTATTTCCCTTCCATCTTAACAAAATTTCTAAGAAAATAAACTTTTTTTCATTTCATTTTATATTCTCCTATTGTGTCAACACTATCTGTACCCCTATTCTGTAGCAAGTGCAGGGTAGTCACTTGAAAAAGTGACTATTAGGCGATGCATTTTGTATGAAAAACGTCTATACGTTTCGAATGCGAGAATCGCATGTAGACGTTTTTCATACAAATTGTGTCGCCTAATAGTCACTTTTTCAAGGGACTACCCTACACTTGCTACAGAATAGGGGTCCTGTATGTAGTGTATTGCTTTAGGGTTTTTACTACAAATAAAAAAAAAGTTGTTTTATATATTTGATGATTTTCAACAACTAACTGTTGCATTTGCTTTCTGTTATGTATTTAATGAACGATTTTCGTACTCAAATATTTTGTCGATTAGCTTAATTTTAATTAAAAAATACGTAAAAAGCTTTTCTTACTAACAATTCCATACTTTTCAACCACTTCCATCACATAAATCATTCATATTCATCAAACAAGGTAACATTCATTTTTAAATATTATTTTGCATGCATCCTTGGGTTTTTTTTTTATTCTGAATGTCGTACATGCATGTCGTATGACTTGTTAATTTTATATTCAACATCAATCATAAATATTCATTTTGAAAAAACAATATTAAGTACTTAGGAAAGTAAAATATACGAAGCTTGTTAGAAACACACTGATAGATTTAAAAATATTTCAGTATAAGATAATTAAGTCGAACGTGTTCCTTGTACAAATTATACAATTAATTAATTTAATAATCACATCAACGCTCTCTTCACTGTACGTGTAAACTACTGTAATTTCTGTTCTGAAAATCTAATAATAAGATTCTGACAAAATCGTGTGTTTTTTTAAATAAAGTATGTAATTTAAAACAAAAAGTTTGGTCTCGTTAACTCTTTTGTTAAAAAAAATCATCTAATCTTGCTGGGTTGTAAAGAGAAAGTCTTATCAAATAATTCAAAGTTTTCTTATAAATTTGAAAGAATTCATTTGGTTTTATTTTTAGTTTATTTTTTGTGTCATTTCAAAGTATTTGAGATTGTGTTTTTTTAGAGGCAGAAAAAACTTAAAATAGGATGTACAAACCTAACAAGAATTTGTTTTTTTTTTTTTTTTTTTTCATATTTTTGTGTGATTTTATACTTTTTAACACTTTTCAGTTCATTTCTGTAACATTTTTTTTTGACAGGATGATTTTCTGTTTTTTTATTGTGTGTTGCATGGGGTGAATCAGAGTGACATACATTTTATCTTATGAATTTTATTGTACAGCTAATTATTTTTACCTCAGGTAAGTTTTTCTTCTACAAAATATGTATCATAATTAAAAATTTCATCACTGTAAATTTACAAAATTTTAATACACCTACCATTTTGAAGTCGTCCGCCGTTTTATGATGCATAACGCCTTGTTACTGAATTAATGTCGTGTGACGGTTACTTGTTTTACTCGAGATTTTTGTTTCTGTTTTACGATTGCATCAGGTTTTTTACGTTTTTTATAAAGGATCTATATTGCAAACGTCTAGTGCAAAATGGTCGATGTTATTTGTAAAGGCAGACAGGACTCTCAGGATTTTTGGATGGTGGTTAAAGGTGGTGGTAAAGTCTGTATATCCAGAGACAAGTTGGACCTACCTGGTATTCTAGTGGCCGATGGCTTGTCAGACCGGCCGGTTTTGCGATAACAATAAAATTACAAGTGCAAAGAAAAATTTGTTTTTATTTTTAATGTCAAGGAAGAGAACAATTTTATTTTATAATTCAATCATAAACTATAATGCCAATCATATTGATTAAAATTAGCAGGTGGGTCACATAGGGAATTAAGAGGAAGTAATGATGGCTGGAAATGGGACTAATGTTAATTTCTGATTCTAGAGAGTTTGTGCAATGCAAAACTTTGTAAAAGTTGATTTTTTTTACTCAACTTCCACCATCAACACTGGAACTAAACGCTCGTTTGGTTCTTTGAAAATGGGTATATTTTATGGCATCTTTAGGCAGAATTGGTTTTATCATCGGCAATTTTGTTTTTTAGACTTATTTTAAAAAGTTTCAAGTATACTTGCTTTTTTTTCTCTTGTAATTGTTTTATATTTTTTTGTGTATTAATATAATAACTATTATAAAGGTTAATACAGGATTTGAAAACAAACTGAAATGAAATCCCATTTAATGTTTTTATCTGCGAACAAAATGGAATTTGCTTTTTACGCTTTCATAGAAGTTTATGATGAATGACTTTTATTTCTGTAATATTTTAAAATAATGAAACGGACTGCAAGAATATAAGGTAAAGTGGAATTTCTACCCAGGCAGGTTTCCACTCTGTTTATTTACACATTCATGATATTTTATTCTTTCTGTTCTTTTCAAAAAAGTTTCTCAAAGTACAGTGCGTGAGAAAAAGTTTAACCCGTTTTGTTTTTTGGAGTGATGAGTGAGACCATAATACGCCCCATTGAGTCACCGCGATCAAACTATTGTGAGAATCACATCCTAAAATGTATTCATAGACCGCTATCTCTTATTGGGCCTCATTTCCTCAGCAATGAGAAGCCTTCTTAAACAACTTCTTGATGCCCCCCAACGATAAGTCCTAACACAATAGTCATCTCCCGGTTACAACAATTGTTTTTGGTCATGTTACTAAATGTCCCTTTTGACCACTGATGTGGAGATACTGATAATATCTTCCACATCAAGTATGTCTCTGTGGAGGTACCAGGAGTATCTACTCTTTACTTTCTCATCGGAGATGCCAGGTGCATCTTTTATAGCTAGAACTAGGGAAATAAGAGTCCACCCCTCAAAATCCCAAATCTAAGGTAAGGCAAGGCAAGGCCAGAGGATTCCTGATAGCAGGGAGCCTTTGTTAGTTACTAACATACCCGTTAGTCACGGAACCTTCAGCATGGATAGGGGATTTTTGATTAAATTACATTCTATTTCTCGTGTAACATCTTCTATTTTTTTTTATTCTGCTCATCATGGTAAAAAAATCCCATTTATTCGAAAAAGCCTTTTTTTTAAATACATTTGTTAATTTGCTGATATTATGGATTAGTCGAGACTTGTTTTTAAAATTAAAAATTGTCCTTAATGAGTTGTAGAAAATTTTCTCGCATTAAAGTATATTTTTCAGAATGTCTTTCCTAATATACATTGTACATTCAGAAATCCTTATGTCACGAAATGTAAATTTATTGACTTATAGAATTTAAAAAAAATTGCGACCATAGAGTGCATAGGACCTTAATATAGGACCCGGCGTTGTTACACCCGCTTTTCTAATCTACTGCTGTGGCGTTAACTCCAGCACCCGGGATGAAGATTTGAACATGTAACCATGTAAAACTAACATTCATATTTTTGAGTTAATCTCTACTGACGGTGAGACATAAACTGGTAAAACGCGTTTATTTTGTCTGAATTTATATTAAAACTAGCCAACACATAAAAATTAACAGAATTTACCATAATATTTCGTTTAAAATGTATGTTATAAAATACAAATAAAATAAGATTAAATTGTGAATATAAACGATCAAATCCAAAATCCTTTCAGCCGTTAGGGAGGTGTTAGGCTACAGTGAATCTGCATAGAAGAAACATCTGTAAAAGAAGTATTTTTAATTTGTTTTAAACCTCGTAGTAGTACCTACTTATAAAGAAGACAAAGATATAAAAGACAATTTATGAAAATTGAATTATTTTAGGATTTAATCACTTCATAAGTAAACCATCCGTGCATTATAATATCATGGAATTATGTAAGCAAACGAGAGAGTGTATGAGCTTATCAAAAAGCAACACATTACTTATGCGTACACACAGAATAGCTGATGAGTTTTGATGCTAAAGTACTTGTAAGATTTTATAAGGAATACCGTCTTAGCTGAAAAGCGGAAACATTTTTCCTATTTTACTTTCGATTTGGCCAAAAATATACACAAAAATCATACTTATATTAATTTGTAGGTCTGAATTAACTGTAATACAGTTAATTCAGACCTACAAATATACTATATCGGTTAAAATATATTAAAAAGAGTATATTTTGAACGAAAATCAAAGAATTCTGTTCCAATTTAAGAACACTTACCGAACCAGCACTAAGCATGAAAAATTCCTTCCTCCACTCCTTCCTGTCACAGGCCAACCTTTTTAGTTCCTAATAGGTGCTGCAGCATATGTCCCCGATCACCTGGTGTATACCTATTATATCTCTGTGGAATTTGCCCTCAATAATTCTATCGACGATGGTAAAGAACAGGCCCAGGTGCCTGATGTTATGGCATATCCATTCAGCACGTTTTTTTGACAACTCTTTTTACGAGTTAGAAAGTGGGAGCCATTGAAAAAAAAACTCGATTATTACTGGTGAATCATCGCATTGCAATCAATAATTAAAGTAATCAACAATAATTATAACCCAATAAAATAAAACCATTGAAAGCTTCATTTTCTACGAATATATCACGTGGAGTTAACAGCTTTACAAACTATGATTTCTTATTGTGCTAGCAAAATCTTTGAAAAAATGAGCAAGTATGTCTAAGAAAATATTTTTATACAATAAGTATGAATTTCTCTATTCCCTTGTCAGATTCATTGTCAGCTGAATCGGTCGTGTCGTTTTTGGTCTGGTTTGAGAGATCCATATAAACGGTTCGTGATTGTGAAATTTTAAAATCTTTGAACCATTTTGACTTGCGTTTTATTTTTAAGTTGTAATTCAAGAGATTGTCAGGACAATAACTCCTCTAGGACACATTACGTTTTATATCTCTCGAAGATAAAAATAAATTAACTAATTAAAGTGGATATGTAGGTTGGTACTAAAAATTGTCTAACCTAACGCATAAAATTACCTTCAAAACAAAATAAATCCTTTATAATTTTAGAACGTCGTTAATAAAACTCGACTCAGGTACACACTCTAACTCAAATAAAATAAATAATTAATTGAAAAGCATCTCAACTCAGTTGGAATAACAAGACTGTGAGTTTGCTTAATTTAGAAATTGAATTATAATATACTAGCTTATACCCGTCTTGCTTTACGTTTTTGATTCCGATTGTCAGGCTTGATCGGTAGGTAATTAAACAGGTTCTAGTCTAGCTTCCCATTGCTTAACAGACCTCTATAACTGACATAAGCACAGAAAAAGAAGAATGACACTTTTAATGTTTATTAAAAATTTGTATGGAGATCCTAAAAAATAGGGTTTATTAATTAGCTCTAAATATATTAAAGTTAATGCAGCAAATTGTATTAAAGAACCTTCTCCGGCATTTTGCACGGCTCTGTGCGGATTCATATCTGACGTAGCATATGTAATTTGAGCGTGATGCTATGACATACGGTAAAAAGCAAAATAAAAAAAACATTTCTGAATTATTATGTAGATAGAGAAGGAGGGGCTAATGCGAGTTTTATTTAATTTCCCAATTTACCACGCAATTTTCTTAATTTTTTCTTTTATAAGAACCTTCTACTGATAAAAGCCAACACGACAAAAAAAGAATTAGTGAAATCGGTTCAGCCGTTTAGGCGTGATGCGATGACATTAGGTAAAAAGCTAATAAAAAAACATTTCTGAATTATTATGTAGATTTACCACGCAACTTTCTTAATTTTTTCTTTCATAAGAACCTTCTACTGATAAAAGCCAACACGACAAAAAAAGAATTAGTGAAATCGGTTCAGCCGTTTAGGCGTGATGCTCGGACATAACGGTAAAGCAACGACAAAAGGCAAATAAAAAAACAAACATTTCTGAATTATTATATAGATTTCTTCAGAGAGGATTCTCAAACATAAGCTACTTGAAAAGTTTCATATAAATATAATTTACTTACTTCAATACGAACGGAATCGTTGATTCGTATCTGTTTTGATGAGTTTGTCACACTTCGAAATTGTATACAACCGTTCAAGCGTATAGGGTCAAAGTTTAGCTTTTTACGAGCTTCCTTGATTATTCGAATGTCTTTTTATTTTTCAAGAAGAGGAGAAGGGAAATGATTTGAGTCTTTAGAAAAAGGATCCGTTCTATTTGGCAGCTTCTTTAGTTACATGGCGTTTAAGACTCCTCAGATTTGAAAACCTGAAAAGTATCCCATTTGGGGCTTGTGATCCTTGGACGACTAAAGTACCATGTTTTCCGAGCTGCACTTGATGAAAATGCGTATCAACGTCACAGATTTCGAAATGGTCTTACACCATTACATAAAAAAATGTAAGTGGCTGATATTCGTACTAATTTGCTGTATTGAATCATAATGCGAGGTGGTCCTATCGATTTTTCCGCTTGAACAAACCTGTATGAATTTACGCTTAATGGTATTTTTAGTACAAGTAAAGTTATACCATTAGATTCACCTTGACATTACAAGCGGACCTCAATGTAGTTCCCACACTCCTGAGGAAATCATTCCGCGGATTGGGTTAGAGCTGGGAAACTTTTGTTCAAATAACAAAGGCGTTTACTTTTTATGCGGTTCTTTATTGTAACATTATTATACTATTTCTGTTTTATTTTTTTGATAATCCATGGGCTTCGAAACGTCATCATAGTCCCATTAAGCAAGAATCAACAGCCTCAACTTATAAACCATTTATTACAATTTTCTACCCTCTCAAGGGGCTAACCGCGTCTTTGGCTACCTCCCAAATGGCAGTTGAAGTTTCGACGGGTTATGCATTCTGTGTGTCTCTAGTGCGTTGTCCAAATCAATTATTTATTGCTTAAAATCCAATTTACAAAATGACAGTTACTTTGTACTATACGCCTTGTTTCATAGAGATGGAAGGCGATTCTGGAAGATCATATTGGCAGAATGGGTTCTGAAAAATTGTCGAACATAGTGATACGTGAGACACCAAATGAAAACAAACCAACATGGCAGGATAGTTTGTCATCTAAATCCCAAGAATCTAAGATCTATATATAAGAGATTGAAAAAGAAGAAAGAGCTTCTTTAGCGCGTCTTCAATAGGCCTTAACATATCTGGAAATTCAACCGGTAATCAGGTTCTGTCCACTCTGTGAAAGGATAGAATTTCGAAAATCGGGTTGAATTTCCGAGTCGATTCCGGTACCTTTTTTTCAGGGACGGTCGAAATTTTTACGCTGAAGTATTTATGAAAATCAATATGGCTAGTTAAGTCTAAAATTTACTCCTGTTAAGGCTCCTGTATACCAACTAATAATTTCAACCATTCTATACTCGCATGCCTTTAGTCGCCCATCATGGCCTATTGTGAAGAGGGGCCTTTAAACTTTATGCGAATATTCGTATCAAAGGAGAGGCCTGATGGCTTATTTGTTGCTGACTATGCAATCAGGCCGACGAAGGGCGGAATTTGTTTTAAAATCCACCGAATACCCAATATCCTTTGTAGATATCATATCTAGATAAATTCAACGGAAAAGGTGTTGCTATTCAAAAATACATTTTCATGTTTGTTCCGCAATCACGCTATGATGGTTTGTAGTTTTTCGTGCGGTGTGATACTTAATTGAATTTTCACGTGAATGGTTTGTTTACATTATGTCTGTAAAATTAATCTAAGTGTTTTATTGTTAACTACCTAGCTTTCCCGACAGACGTTGTCCTGTGTTCCTAACTATGAATATTGAATTCGAATTTGTATGGTGATGAATTAATTATCATTTGACCAATGTAATTCCGACCGATGCGTCTGTTTTAAGCCATGTATATTCCATCTGCATTCTGTCAATCGGGCCAACTATTTAACAATTGACAGTTTCTGTCAAAATTTGTTGCAAAAAAAAAAGGTTGCCTACATAGAGTTTTCTTTAATTTTCTACAACTTTATTAATTTTGCCTTTCATAAGAACCTTCTCCTGAACCTTCTCCCGCCTACACGACAATAAAAGAATTAGCGAAATCGGTCCAAGCGTTTAGGCGTGATGCGACGTTGGCAAACATTTCTGCGAAGGCTTCTCCGTTCCTATTCCGGTCTGTTCTCTTATATTGCGCGTCCAAGATATCTGACATCGACTTGGGGGACTACTCTTGAAATTCAATTCGCCCGTCTGCACTTTTCAATGTACCAAATTGAATCTACTTGAATTCTAAATAGAACTACATACGTGAAACTATTTTTATGATTAGCAATCAAAATAATGACGTTGTCAACTTATATTTTCTATAATGTTAAAGAAAGTCGGGTTAGTGCGAACACTTATAATTCGAGATCGGCTGTACAGATTCTTCTGATGTTTGATTTATTGAATTCTTCTCCGCTCCGGATAACAGAATAACTAATAAAAAGTTGAAAAAAAATGAATAAGAAATAATATAATTTTAAAGTAAGTATGGAACGGATTTCTTGCGACGCTAACGCCATCTATGAATATTCCATAACAACACAATTTTTAGTTTTCACGAGTTTCAAAACACTGGCACGCACATTATTGAGAGAATTTCTTTCAAGCTTTCAGAAATATTTTTTTAACATTCAAACATCATATTTTAAACGTATTTTTGACATTATTTCGACAACGTCTGTCGGAAAGGCTAGTTAAGATTAAAATTGAATCGCGATTTTAAAACAGATTAAGGCCCCAGGATCTCTTCGACAATCGATATGGAACCTACATGGAAAAATAGTACCTAAGTATTGTGTTTTTCATTTAATTTAGTTTTAAAACCACTGTGGTAGGTACACTGTAACAAGTATGTATGTAGGTGCTATCACGTTATCGAGTTTGTATAATGCTATAAGTTTCAACCTAAAATATCTCTGGATTTTTTTTATGATGTAATTGAGAGGTTTCATTTTAAAAATTTCAAAAAAATCTCGCTTTTTGATGGAAAATAAATTCATTGTCGCCCTACCAATTTGCTTAGGAAGAATTTTTTCTTTATAACACGAGTATAATTCAATTTTTCTTAATATCCCGAGTAACCGTAAACTTCTTCGGTGAACCCTAAAATAATTACTGAATCCAGGCTGGCTTTATGGTCGCCACTTATTAAAATAATATTTGAGAGCTGCGCCGCGGAGAAAACAAACTTTGAATATTTTTAAAACTCACACAGCCGTAAACTTACTTATTATTAAAAAAAAATATTAAGGGTTTTTAAGATGTCCACGGTTATATGAACCAAATTTTAAAATGATTAGAACTCGGCTCTCACTTAGACCTGATAAAAAAAATTCAGTAGAAGAAAAAGTGTAGATACGAGTATTATCTTTTCTTTCCGATGGCTCTACGACCCATATCGAGTCTTGGCCTCCAGCAGGTGCAGTTTGCGTCCAATCTCTTCTGTCTTCTGCTGCAGTCTTCCAACTTGGGCTGACCCATTTTTTTAGAAGCGGCCAGGTTCCTCTTTTAAAGTTAATTTTATTCTATGGTACTATTAATTTACACAGGCAGTTCCAATAATAAAACTTTTCTAACTCCCTTTCTCTTTCGCACTTAGTATCCTTACGGTAAGTAAAAAGTGTTAGTAAGGCTTATAGTTAGCTGACTACATCACTTTTATTTTTCGATTTTTTTATACCTATTTGTGCACTATTATTATACAAACCTGCAGCATAGCTTATCTCTTTTACAAGGTTGATTCTTATTTTTTTTTTTTAAACCCTGCACTCGTTTTCGAGTTATCCAATCCAATCCAAACTCCCTTTAGACCCCACTTAGGGGCATAGGGAGGCAACAAGAGCTCTCCATTGCGCTCGATCCTGCGCAACGTTAATGACCTCCTCCCACACCATGTCCAGATTCCTCAGCTCTGCCTCGAAGGAGCGGAACACAGTATGAGAGGGTCTTCCTCGTCTCCGGGACCCTGATGGGAGGAAAAACAGCGCTCTCCTCGGCCAACTGTCATTCGGCATCCTTAACACATGTCCCAGCCAAGTCCATCTCCTCCACATAATAGTAGAGGTGATGGGCTCACGCTGGGTGCGTCGGCGTATAGCGTCGTTCGTGATGCGGTGGTACCATCTTATACCCAAAATTCTCCTGAGGCACTTCGTTTCGAATGCTGATACTTTTTGTGCCTGGGCCAGAGTCAGGTGCCAGGACTCACACCCATACAGGAGAATGGGCAACACACACGCATCAAACAGTTTACATTTCGTCTCGACACTAAACGCCGACGCCTTCCATATCTTGGTCATGTTGTTAAAGGCGCCACTTGCCATACCGATACGTATCGGGAGCTCAGCCCCGAGGTCACCAGTGGTGGTAATGGTTGCTCCCAGGTACTTAAATTTATCCACCCGGGAGACCTGGTGACCATCGATGGTTATCGGTAGCTGTTTATCGGGGCAGGCATTATTTGCCATGAGCTCCGTTTTACTGGCATTGACTCGAAGGCCGAGGCGTGCTGTTTCGTCGCAGAGTCTTGAAACACTGCGCTGTAATTCCTCCACTGTCGTACTGAACAACGCTAGGTCGTCCGCGTACTCCAGATCGCACAGTTCGCCCATTAGACCATCTCTCTGTGTTATCGGTATACCTCTTGCTCCTTGCATGGACTTTCTCAACAGGAAGTCCATGACAATTATGAATATAAAAGGAGCCAGTACGCAGCCCTGTCTGACTCCCGTGGTGATCCTAAAAGCTTCAGTAGGACCACCTGACGTTTTCACGCTACACTCGGAGTCTTCGTACAGGGACTGCACCATTTTAACTATCTTCGGAGGTATACCGTACAGAGCTAAAATTTTCCATATCGATGGTCTATGTGGGCTGTCGAAGGCCTTTTCAAAATCTATAAAGCAACAAGCGACTGGAGAGTTAAACTCCTTGCACTGCTGAAAGATGCACCTGGCACAGAAAATTGGGTCCGTGCAGGACCTTCTAGGTACAAAGCCGCATTGTTGCTCTCTCAGGACAGCCATGACAGGCCCCCGAATGCGGTGTAGTAATATCTGAGATAATACCTTACCGGGAACACTCAGCAGAGTAATTCCACGGTAGTTTCCGCATTCAAGGGGGTCCCCCTTTTTAAATATTGCGACGATGGATCCATTCCGCCAATCTTTTGGGCACCTCTCCTCTTCCCACGCCATTTTAAATATATCTAATAGTGGTTTCGAGTTATCAAATACAAAGTTTCATTCGCAAGTCTCAACATATTGATATTGCGCAATTTTTATGACCTCCTCCCACAACACGTCCAAATCCCTCAACTCTGCTTCGAAGACCTGATGGTAGGAAATACAGCGCTCTTCTCGAAAAACTGCTATTCGTCACCCAAGGTAGGTACCTATTATTTTTTCAACTCCAATGTTCGCAACTAAATAAATTTAATATATTGAATATTCCAGTAAATATTTACGTTTTTTTTTTTAAACAAAATTCAAATTAAACTTGTGATAAATTCCCTGAACATATCGAATTCAATTATTGGTTAACTACTCGTATCACAGTAGGAGAGGGACACGTTGGGAGAGGACGCGGTACGTTGAGCAAATGACAGAATCCTCTTGGGAATGAAAGGACGGTTACTACTTGCTCCATCTAGAGACGGTAAAGGAGAAAATGGCTCGGATGAACAGGATATTATATTATTGCTCGTTGATATGGGCTTTAATTTCGATCAATTTAATTTTACATGTTTGTTTCATCAAGAAGTAAAAAGTAAAAAATGGCGGAGAGCTCTTCAAATTAGAAAGTTACTTACCTAATGGTGGGTGTTGAATGCGTAAAGTGATTCCAATAAAATACGGATCAAATATGAATTGCATATGAAAATAATATGTTTGATTAAAATGCTACTCTTAGAACGAAATGATCTCAGATAAAGTAAATTAAATTACTATGCACGGGTGTCAACTGTCAATGTAGTCGGCGGAACTTAATGCTTGAAGCATTCTCAATCAACCGCTCCCGTCAAATCTTAAACCTATGTAGCATAATAAGTGTGAATTAAGAAACAGAGCATACTTTCTTTTATTGCATGGTTACCATGGAAACAATTCCAAGCAAGAACTATTTAATGGGCGATGACAGATTAGTTTCCATACCAACGATCAAGAAAATATACTCTACTCCAAACTCTGGCTCTATGTTCTTTGGTTTTACTTACAAGCACCCTTACATTATTTATACAATTTTCATTCGTATGAATCCTCCATAGTCTGTGGCCAAAGATTTTAAAATACTATCAACTAAAATGAACATATTTTCAGTACAAAATATCTAGTTAAGACATCACGTAGTTTTGACCGTAAATAAAATATTATCTTCGCTCGAAATATTATATTGAATCAATAAACGTATGCAGGTTAATTTATTAAGCAGAATACACAAAATATGCTCCATATATTTTCAGTTCAACGAATTGCGTAGCATGTTTGAGAATAATAAACGCCGCATTTATACGTAGTCGCTGTCGATTCACAATTTCGCTAAACGGTCGAGATTTCGCTAATTGGTATCCACTTATTCATTTAGCAAATAATACCGATTGCCCTCTATTTGTTGGATTTTTCTGAGAACTACCAATAAAAGTATAAAATAGGTTATGGCGCCAACATTTTGCTATAGATCCGTTTGATTAATGCGTACTCGAAATAAAAAAAATCATATTTTTTAATACAGACATCATAGTTAAATATAAGGGTTACCCAGAGATCCATGGAATGGATCATACTGGGTGATGAGTGAGGAACGAAGAAAGACGCAGATTTTGCCCAACTTATCGCTTCTCTCAAATGGCGGTGGGTGGGTCATATGGCAAAAGATTAGGAAGAAAAATGGTCGAAGAGGGTACCTTACACATAGAGACCCAGAATGTCCAAATCTTTTTGAACATGAGACTACTTGGAGAAGTGGTCTGTGGAGGACAGGGAGGATTAGAGGCCATCACAATCCTCAATAGTGAGACGACTTCTAAAGATGACTACTTAGTTTTGCCTACTATAATTATTATTGTTGAGATTATTCTTGGTGACGTGCCCCTGAAGATAGTCTTCAACTCAACAGTTAGTTCTGCGCCTCTGAAACAATTAATATCGGACTTAATTTCTCTCCTAATCGTATTCAAATTCTAGCGCTAGCCCATCCAATTCTCCGGTGACCATTCATGTAATATTATAGAAACCATATAGCTAGCAGTCATTAATAGATGTTCAATATCTCCGAATACTTGTCAAACATTCTGACAACGCAAAATTCATTAATTTCTGTTAATTGTGAATTATTATTGTTCAGAGATTCGAATAGATTACTCTGATACTTCAGGCCTTTGGGATACCCATGTTTATTATAGATTAGAGTAAGTTTTTTATAGATATGTTTAAGAGAAGGGGGCATAACACTCTTGTATACAACACTTCTATGCAACAAAAGTGTTAGTTGGTATGTCTTGTATTAGTATAAACTTTTGTCAAACTTTGTCTAGTATATACTTTTGTCAAACGTTGTAATTGTTTTATCTGTATTTTTTTTTATTATTTTATCGAAAATAAACATTATGGTTATATATTATTATACCGTTCCCTGGAAAGGATTTCAACCCCGCTTACTAATCGCTGAAATTACTATTTCACGAAAAATCTAACTTGGGACCTCTTGCCATTCTTTAATAGTTGTTTCCACATTTAAGACTTAAAACAAATGAAATCTGATATATAAAAAAATAATTTAAATTCCTATTATTGTTTTTTTTAAACCCTCTAGTGCTTTCTTCACGTCAACTGTTTTAGTTCATTGTGAATATCCTTATTGTTAAATAAGATATCATTATACCTATTATTATTATTTATATCGTCAAAGAAAATTGTTCATTTTATTACCGGGAAGTTGTATAAATTTCATTTCATCGTAATTCTTTAATTGTTCATAAAATTTATGAGTTCGATATTAAATGTACCGCCCAACTCGCCTCCCTGTGACTACTGCCTACTTGTTCTTCGCATAATTTTATTGATGGCTGAGCAATAAGGAGTGTTTAATACCTAATACGAATGGTTTATTAGCATGCTTTCTATCCGTTTCTTAGTTTCATCATAAAAATAGCAATACGGATATGCGTCAATAAAAATCCTTAACTTAATTGTTTTTCAACAAAACCAATCCCGTGAACATCTCTGTAAATATCTGGAAAATGGTTGTTAAAAAATCTTTTTTTTTTATTTATCATGGATTACTTTGATGATAGAAGCATGGATTCTACTTTTATATTGTGTGAAGAATAGCATCTCTAGTTTTACTGTTTTTTTTTAGCATCCTGTAATTGGCAGGAAATCGAAAAATCAGATCGGGACCATGCACCTCACGTCCTTAAACCTCAAAAGGTTCGAATTCGAAAAGGCACAAGAAATAAGCCTCGAACGCCTGAATTGCATCAGGAAGGTTCAGGGAGATGGTGTCCCTCTGTGAAGGCGCAGGATCGTGCGCAATTTAGAGCTGTTGAGTCTTGATACCTCCCAATTCTTCTAAGTGGGGTATAGATGCCTCGCATTGTGGGCGGGCTTGATTTATGTGGTGCCGACTTTTTGGTTTGATCGTTTTGATCGAGCTAGGGGTTGGTATCATGCGGGTCGGTTTTCCTGTGGATTGGTCTCCTCCGGGCTGGATCGCGGGGTGCGGAGGGTCTTAAAGTGTGAATGTATGTATGTTAGTTATACTATTTGAGAGCAACCATCACGACCTCTGATGATTTTCTGTTACGTATCGTCCAAGAATTTTTAATAACATAATTCGAAACAATGATCTAAACTAAACTGCATCCATTCTACATTAATTCCGTGAGCTACGTCTGCCGCGGAGCTTCCTTTTGGATGAGTGATCCACACTACTTACCTATCTTTGAACCAAACAATTTTTTTTTCTTCTAGCAGATGTCGTAACAAAAGTCCTGCAGGCAATTATCTGAACGTTATATCTGATTTATGTAAGAACGTAGGGTATAAAATTATGAATTGTGGAATAGTCATGTATAACAATTATTATGATGTTAATAATAGAAATCTTTGGTGCTGGATGTTGGCAAAAGTAATACCACTATCTCTCAACATAACTTTGTTTCGTAAACAAACATTAATTCTAGTTAATGTTCATAAGGCATTGTGTTCTAAGGACGAGATCCTTGTTGTCTCGACATAAAACGTGACGAAGTGATAACGACCTAAGTCTAAGTAGGTACCAACGTGTTCCATATTTGTTATCAGCTTTTATCCTCTTGACTGTTGTGTGGTTTTTGATTAATGAAAACGTGACATATTATTCTTATTTTTCTGAATGTTAGTCGTAGTGTATTCGAAAATGTTGTGCATCAGAGTGCTGAAAATATTCATTTTTACATAGAAATTCATTATGTAGAACTATTTGAATTCGCATGTCCTGATAATTTCACTTTCGTTTAGAGATCTTCCTAACACAATCCAATTCAACAGATATGAAATAAGCTAGGGACTCTGCCTGATTCGTTCATATATATCTTTGTGAAATAATCATTTTCCAGTCTTACGTCTTCTTTATCTGGCTTCGAGCTGGATAGACGATCATGGACGGTGCTGAACCGTATATGAACGGACTGTGGAAGAAGTGCGGCCGAGCTTCATAGATAGGGTTACATCGGTAGTACCCGATGTGAATATGGGAGCGACAGACAGACGATACAGCATATTATTATTATAATATAAGCGTGCATGTGTGACCAGTAGGTACGTATGTTTCCTGGCTCGACGGAGGATTTGAATTTGCTGACGATCGACACCAATATTTGGCTGAGGGAATTTCAATTGATTTTATAATTTTGATACTTGGGCGCCTTCTTACCATACGACTATATTATTATGTATTTACGAATAGTTTTTAGAATACGACTATTTAAACTTTATTGTAAAACAACCAAAAGAAGTTCAACATTATTAAGCTTCTTGTGGTAGGTATATCACTGTAATCCTCAGAGCATAAATTTAACTTATGTTATCTTTTTTATAGGTATCTCTGGCGTTTGTGTAGGTCGTTCGATACACGAAGTTTTTTGAAACAAGAAGTTTACCGATATCGTAATATGAAACCCAGTTGAGAGGGACATCCGATCAGTTGCCACCGGGGCACGCGTATCGCTTCTTAGAAACTTTTATAAGTTGGGTCTCGTCGTGTTACGTCTGGAGATTTAAACTGAATTTAATGTGAATTTTTCTCTCCGGTTTTTATATGGATCATCAGTGATGCACAAATTTGATGTTAATATTATGTATGTCATCATATATCTTTCTTCCTGGGCTTTTATATGGATCATCAGTGATGCACAAATTTGATGTTAATATTATGTATGTCATCATATATCTTTCTTCCTGGGCATAGACCTCCAGACTTTTTTACGTCTCTCGATCCTGTGTAGCCTGCAGTACTTACGATGTTGTCCCCCGAGCATAGCTTGCGAATTTTAAAATTTCTAATTGTAGTCCTAAGGTGACCGGTTCATCGCCATTTACACCCTGCCACTCGTTCGATAATGACCGGCACAATGTGCTTTTTCCAGGTCTGTCCATAAGGCTTACACCTGTCATCGCTCGTGCCATTGCTCTTTGGACTACTCTTATTTTCTGCGTTTCCTTAGGTGAATGTGATTGTTTCCTGACAGTCAGTACTGGTGAGACCCGAGTTTCGTTTGAGGTTGAAGGGCATTTTAGGATTCTTTAGTATGTGACATGCATTTTGGAAAGCTGCTCTTTCGGCAAGCCACTTTTTCGGTCTATTTCTGCTGTTTGATAAGCTCAACTAATTTCACTTCAATTAAAAGCAATAAAGCTACGAGAAAAACTTGAATAAGTTATATGAAGGCTGTGATCTTTGTCTTTACTCTGATAATGAAAATTATGGATGTAGCGTTCAATTGCCGTGGCAATATTACGGGAAGATAGAGATACATCAACGCATCACGTACGGCCCTATACGTCATTTGTCGCAAGCCTGATGGGCTTCAAGTAGGTATAGGAAGTTACGAGAAAGTGAACATGACATTTTTGAAAGGCACATTTACATCGTGCTTCCTTCTTGTGAAGCAGAGCTGAGGGATTTGAACATGTTACAGGAGGATGCCACAACATTGGTCAGAAGGGGAGGATACAAATTGTCTCCCTTACCCCAAGAGGGGATAATAAAGTACGAATAAATCGATTAACTGGTATAACTGGCAACATTCCACACTTCATTCCTCATCCTATATGTCTATTGTGACAGCCCTGGGAATGACAAAGCGTATTAATCGTCCGATTACCATTACACCACTCAGCACTCCGCCACTGTCATTCAAAGCATTCAGAACTGTTTACATATCGGCTGAATGACGCGGCGTCCCTGCACTTAAATAACTTCTTTCCGCGGCTCTATTAGTAGTATTATGTCTCTACAATTAAACTGTTAATTGCTGGTAAATTACTTCAATTATTACAAACGGGTAATGAACGCTAGTCGTAGTTGTCAAACAGTACCGCATTTCTTCCGGCAGGTGTCGTTAGTGTGCTTTATTATAATCACGGTTTAAATAAATTGATATACCTAAACTAGAAGATTAATAATAGTTTATTATAAACTCATAAATCAATAATATAAATATTTTATAGTTCGATAAATACGTCAATTAAAACAAGAAAACAAATTATAAATGGATGTGTCGTTGTGCACTTTAAACTAAAGGCAATTACGATCAAATCAATGCAGTCAGTTGTGAAAAATACATTTCAATCGAGGCATTTATTTCATCAATAATAATAATAATTGTCGGTATTAATTTGTGAAAATCGCTCGAGTATTTGGAATTCGTTCGCAAAGTTTAAGATCGCTGAAACGTAAACAGTGTGCAAGACCCTGACGATATTGTGATCGTGTCGTGTGTCTCAATAGTTCCTGAGCGTTAGTGTTCTTTTTGCATTATGTAGAACTTCCGTTTAGCAGTGAGATGTTTGCCCTCGCTTAAATTATTCATGCTGTACTGAGCTTATACGCTCCTATAGTTTAGCTCATATTAATAATTCTAACTCTTCTCCACAGTGTTATCTGATCTTTATTTTTTTATCATGTTCTTCTTTTCTCCGTTATCATTCTCTACAAGCATTTTATTCGGTTTCTTACCATGTTTCAGTATCTTTTTCTCTTTTATTTTATAACTGTCTTTAGTTGCCTACATGGGTTCTATCGATTGTAATTTTAAAAACTTTTGGTTCTTTTTCAATTCAACCCGGCTTTGGTAACGGGGCCGGGTCACCCTTGTATTTAATAGGATGGGCTTATGAACTTGTAGTTAATTTCATTATGAGATCTACTACATTACATTACACATTACACCTTCTACATCTTCTTCTTATTCAAGGCCTAATGACCTGTATTTGAGAGGTGGGTTTAGCCTCTTGCGAGGTCAGCTCTCAGCTGTCTATCCATACTTTGGTAGTCTGCTTGGGAGTCGTCTTCCATCAAAGGTCTCCATTTTCATGAGATCTCCTCTATTTTTTTGCGTTTAACTATTTTTTCAATTCGACTTTGATAACATTGAACTACATGATGAATTCTTCCCTTTTTCTTTGACTGGTTGAGAAATGTTTTTTTTTTATTTTGTCAGTTAGTTCAAAACACTTTCGGTTTTATTCAAATTGAGATTCTGTTTCCGTTGTTCCAACGAATTTCATTTTTTTTTTAGATTTTAGAGCATTCATAAGAACATACATTTTTCTAGTTTAAATATACACCTATTTGTCGGCAAATGATTTAAAAATATAATTTATTTCGTTCGATATGTGAATTCTTGATAAGCATCTTCTGGGGGATTTTTTCGCAAAATGTCGTTTTTTGAAAGTGTTAATGGAATTATTAACAGTGTTGAGGAATTAAATCCAAGACATCTGTACAAACGGGAGGTGAGTTTTCGTAAATTCTTATTCTTATTTTATTAAAATGTATTTCGTAAGAACCTGCTTCATACATTTTTCTGTTTCTTTTCTTCTTACATTTCAAAGCTTAAGGATAGGTATTAAGTACCCTTAATCACAATTTTTGGACTCCCTGCTGAATAAAATATTTGTGAAAACTTTCACGTAATGAAATTTAATGAAGGCAATCCTCCCTATGGGCCCAATCAAGGTAGTATAGGCCCATAGTGAAGGGTTGTATCATTATTGCTTCGGTGATTGTTATGTGGGCGTTTGTCGCAAGTTTTCAACTTGTAATATTCCATTGAATGTTTATTTTCAACACAAGAGCCCACAAATGAACGATTCGTTCAGAACGAACTGTATTTTTACAACAGGTGACAAAGATGAAATAAATCATTTAACCAATTCATGTAATGTTTTCATTATCATGAATCTTATCCATTTTCATTTTTTTAAACAAAACCTTTTTAAAGAGGAATCTCATTTCAATGGAAATAATTATGTTTTATTTTATTGCGAATAAAACTTTATCCTTAATTTTATACATCCAGTTGGTCAGAATTATTTTAATCTGCTGTATAAAGATGTAAAGATTTTTAACTGGACATAAAACGAAGTAATTCGATAGTTATGAAATAATAATGCGATAGAAAGAAATAAAATTCACAGACGATTCTTATTCTTGGGTATAGGCATACTGAAACTTTAATAATGTATATTATAATTGTTGTGAAATTGAGAGTATATTTCAAGCTCTTTTATGGAAATGTCAACGTTATTACATGAGAGATCTCGATGGGGTATAATTTAGTTTTAGATTCTATAGTTTTTATTATTATTTTAATGTTGTCGTGTGTAATGTGTTTTGTTATAATAAAAAAAAATTAATAGTTTGGAACAAAACCGTTTTCTAGTTGGCCCGCTTTGCCCTTGAGCAGAACCTCAAATGGGATTATTTGTGATTTCATTTCGTACATAAGTTATTTCGTTTCAAATATTATATATGTACCTTACAAAATGTTAAAGCATGTTTATATGTTATATTCTGTTGAAAAGTTCAGAAGTCTGTAAGCTCTCATCTTTATATTATAAACTTCTGAAACATAGCAAGTGTTTTAGAAGCTTCCATTTATATTCTTCTCTTAATCCTTTTCGGAGTCGGGTCAGACCTAGGCCCCTCTAAATAAATCCTTCCAGAAAACATTTGTAATCCTTGACTTGAAATGTGAAAAAAGAATTCATATTAAACGAGGTAGGTTACCATTTTTTTTTAACTTGTGCTTATTCCATTTAACAAAACACTTTGATACCTAATACCTTAGTAAAGCAGCATTTGTCTATTCACAATTATTTTCGTGTCTTTTACATACTTAACTCACGTAGGTGGTGACTGAACTGCATATTATTTAAGGTCCGATTCCCGGTCGAACCACAATTAAACTTAAATAATTATTGATAATTCGATTCCTGTATCAGATAGATTTTTACACCCAAGTAATATTTCATTATAAGATATGTGTGTGACTCTTCATGGTGGATGTTGAAGGTTCTATCCCAGGTGCCCACCATCTTTCTCTTCTAGAACACAAGCTTTGCTTTCTGTCATAATGTCAAAAGTTCATTTGAAAAAAAATATAAGGTACCTATATAAAAAATATATACCTTTATGATTTTTGTAGCAAAATAATAATTGAAAAAAAAACATAAAGTACCTATCTACATTAATTAATAATTTACTTTTTATTAACAACAAATTTATTTTCATATTTAGTTTCGCGGAAATATTAAATAAAGTAGGTACTCTTTTTGTAGCAAACAAAATAATAATTGAAAAAAAACATAAAGTACCTATCTACATTAATTAATAATTTACTTTTTATTAACAACAAATTTATTTTCATATTTAGTTTCGCGGAAATATTAAATAAAGTACTCTTTGTAATTTTTTTCTTTTTGTAAACAACTTTATCTACCAATTATTACATTTTATTAGACGTTTTCAAAGCGAGAAAAATCGTATTGAAAGTCGGGGATTTTTTATGTCCTTTTTTCCCATTTAAAAAAACACCCACACTTTGTTTTTCAAAAAAGACAATTATACTTATGGAGTCTGTAAAACGAATTCATTTTCATATTTTCTTAAAAAAAAATTAGGAGAAAACTTCCCTCTGTACGTGTTACTTTATTTGAGAAAAAAAAACAATAAACCTTTTAACTAAATATAAATGATTTCATGCATAAAATATATTTATTGATTACCTCATTATTCCTCGACAACCCATTATGTTCCTTTCTTTCCTAGATTCCTGTGTTAGCTCATATGAATATTATATTCTATAAAGGTTTTTTTTATTTTGGTTTCCGCTCATATGCTTTATACGCATATCGTTTTTATATCTAAGCTTAGTTTTCTTTCTCAAAAGAGGATGCGATGTAGAGATCGATGATCGTTCAACCACGAAATTGAAGGAACACATCTTGCAACTCTCCCATATGTATACAGTGGGTTTAAAAAATAAGACCTATGTGTATTCATATTTTTTTTATTAAAAAGATAATAGATAAACACATGTGTATTTTTCTAACTGTTTTTTTTAAGTTTTTGGGGAATTTCGGAAGTGACGGCTTAAAAAGTTTTTTTTTCTTGTGCGGAAATGTTTATAGTGATATATTGAGGGGACGTAATGTTCTTGCTTCTTTCTTGCTAAGCTCAAATGGATGTGGGCTGATCATATATCCCACAGAAACAACAGAAGGTGGAGTAGAAGAGTGACGGACTGGAGACCAGAGACTGGCCAAAGAAGTAAGTGTTGGTAGACAGTCGATGAGGTGGAGCGACGACATCTTGCGTGCCGTTGGGACAGAATGAATGGGGATGACCAGATACAGAGAGGAGTGGCGTGAACATGAGGAGGCCTATATCCTGCAGTGGATGATCACGGGCTAATATAAATGAAGTTCTTACAAGTTCAAATGCATAAGAAATTTTAACACATCATGGTTAAGGCAGAGGATGTTTAGTAGTAGTCAATTTTTGTAACGCGTATTATGGAAACTGTTCCTCAAAAATGGTCTTTGTCCGTCTGAGCAAGGAAGCTGTCTCTCCTGAAAGCTAGTTTATGGTTATAAATAACATATGTAGTTGCACAAATTTCGTTTTCGTTTTTACTTCTAAATTGTAACTAACCAACCATTAAAGGCCCCCATGTAGTGAAAATGGTAAAATCTTCAGTTTCTGTTCTACATGATAAGGGCTCTTGAGGCTATGATCATTTTGATTTAAGAAATATACATAAATTACCAATACCACTAGGCCTAGACAAAATGCATTTGGCGATCTACAAACGAATTCTTCGACAATGTAGAGAAGGAACAAAATTAACTGTCCACTTTTAATATGTTAATCTAAGTATCATTGTTTGGTTTAAATAATTGTTTATATGTTCCAGTGGACAGTTAATTTTTTCATACTATACATTGGCAAAATCTTCGTTTGTAGTCGAACGCCAATTTGAATTTGTCTACGGGGGGCAGCATTCCACTCATAGGTTCAAAAAATTCGTTTATAAAAAGCATATTTCATAAATATTTGTTTGGGGCCCTAACTACGAAAATCCTTCAATTATCTATATTTAATTTTTGAGTAAAATGATAGTTCAGATAATTTTAAAAAATGCTAACATTTTTTTTTTCGCCAATGTGTGCTTTGTTATTTCAAGCCTTTTACTCTCCACCTTTCAATGTGTTGTTTAAAATTTCTATCAATGGAGAATCCTGTAGATAGCTATTTTGTAGTTACCCTATCGAACAGACCTTTAGTCGGAATAGAATTTTGATACAAACCTATCGTACCTGTATTGTATGGATTCAATAGTCGGATAAGAAAATGTACCTGTATAATATAGAGTCTGTGAGTATGCACTGGAAAATTTATTTGAAGATTCACACCTCATCCGCTTAGGAGATTTTTTTATACTCTCAGAAAAAAATTCTTATAATATTGCCATTTGGTTTTGTGAGATTTTAAGTTTTTTATCTAAAGTACATTATACGAGTATTTGTTTATATTTATCAAGGTTTTTGTATTTAAACGGTAAATTTCTTAAAGATGAGTTAAAGGAAGGTTGTGATTTTTTTATGGCTAAAGTAATTGATCAACTGTTTGTATAGTGTATATTATAGAAGAACATAATAAAAGACTTGTCATTTGGTAGATATAATATACGTCCTCTCACATTTTTTATTTTAGTTTAATATAAGTCTCTTGACAATTCCTACATGCACAAGTTAGACGAGTGCACTCAAAGAAAATAGAAATAATAATATGAAACGGCATAATATAATTTAACTAGTGAATAAAGCTTAGAAAAATTGATTGAAATATGCATGTGTTAAAAATACTCTGCTTTGCTTATGGACGTTCCCAATTTGACTTCTAGAGATCAAAACAATCATCTGACAGTGGGTGCGATTCCTGAAACCCAACTTTTAATTCGTACATGGGGCATCGTTTGTCAGATGATCGATTCTTTGTGTCGCCTCACATGCGCATGTTGACAAGTCCGTCCATCCCCATTTATGTAGGTTTGAAGCGATGCAGAATATTATCTTATTCGGTTATCTCCAACCTTGTGTTAGCCGGACAGTTTTTTTGTCGTTTCTGGCTCTGGCTATGGTCCTACACCATGTCCAACTTCCTCAGCTCTGCCTCGAAAGAACGAAACACGGTATGAGAGGGTCTTCCACGTTTTCGAGACCCTGATGGGAAGAAAAACAGCGCTCTCCTCGGCAAACTGTCATTCGGTATCCTCAACACATGTCCCAGCCATGCCTATCTCCTCTCCCTTGTCCGAAAAGACAGTATATAATTAAATTATATCTAAGTATTATGGTGTCTTATTCTGACTTAATAAACCAATAATATTGTTACGGCTAACACAATTTTCCCATTAGTGGAATCCATCACCTCTAAAACTAATCTCTCACCCCGATATTTTATTGTTAATGTGTTTGTACGTATTCTTTTACTTGCGAGTTGGTATATTTATCTTTTTCCATAATCCGTGAATAAAAAATATTATTCACACTTCACACAGACGAATTTGTTACAATCGTTATTTCTGCCAAATTATATACCTACTTAACTTTCGAAAATTTTATTCCTTACCTTAGTATAATTATTACGCTAGACACAGCTTGAACATAGCCTGATTGTAATCCTGTTCTTTTCTTAATAAGATATTTGTTCCCTTTGCCCTCGAAGTTTTTTTTTTACATTCTGATGATATTTTCGACAAATTCATTTAAAATTTTAGCTTATAGTACTTACTTCAACAACGAAGTTTTACAAAATGACTAAAGATCTCAAGGAATACAACTCATATTTATTATCCTATTATTATTGTAATTTCAAACCTTCCTGTGAAAACGGATAACTCAGTTCTGACACAACACGTAAAGTGACAAATCGTGTGTTTAACGCAAGTCCTTTTCTTACTTTTTTATTCCTTCTTTTGCTATTTTTCCAGGATTACAAACAGAAATTCCGCGAGGAATTCGCTCGAGAAACGTGGTTGTAGCACCAGTCATTTCACCTGAATGCGGCGGGTTGATTAATATAGGTTTTAAGATTATGTTTTCAAACTTTGACATAATTAAAAAAATGACAGAGGGTTATTATACTTGGTAACATGTGTTTCATTTAAAAGAAACCGATTTTTGATCTACAAAACTACTCAAACTCGGGTTTTACTAGAGTGTAGGTTACACTTTCAAAGCGTTCTATGGTGAACTGGTTGGTTGGCCAGCGGTTACGACGCCAGCTTTCGTACTGTTTCGTGCGGATGTCGTTGGTTCGATCCCAGTTGCCTACCATATTTATGTAGCTTACTGTGAACGTGTCAATGAGTGTATTTATTTTCACTTTGAGTGAGCACAAAATCGTTTTAAAAAAACCCTTACATCCGTTTGGTTTTTAAACGCCCGTAAGATGAAACGATTAATCATAAACAATCATATATTATTATTTTCCTTAATAGAAATAAAGAAAGAAAGATAATTTTTATCCTAGCACTTGTTTCTAAAGGAACAAGGTTTATTACTAAAGCGATAAAAAGATAAAGCGTGTATCTTGTTATAAGTTGACAAGCCGTACAATAATGTGTCACAATGCAAACACATTTAGAAGACGTTAAATTTTATGGAAACTCTCAACACTTGACATTATTTTGCCATATTATATCGCAAACATAAATATTGTCTTTTAGAATGATTGTATAAAATTATTTATAAGCTTTATTTCATAACTCATCGGACGAAGGGAATGATATGAAACCATCAATTTTGACATAGGTATGCTTCTGAATTTTTGCTTCGTTTTTGTCTATAAAATGTTTATATGTAGTAGAATAATCTTCCGACAACAAGTCTGCAAATAAAGAAACAATTGTTCAAGACTGATGAGGTCATGTCATTGTGGAGGTTTTCGATTTAGATACATTTTTATGCAGTGGGAGGCCGCAATTCGCTTGATACTGAATACTTTCTTTAAATAAATAGGTATATAGAATCAAACACATTAAATAAAGAAATTGAAGTTCACGTATTTAATGGATTTCGAGGTGAATGTCTTAAAAAGATGATAAATGTGATAAAAAATGAAACGAATTGCGAAATTCTGAAATATTTCTAGAACATTAAAATACATCATTTCGACAGCGAGACGCAGTATTGATTGAACAAGTAAAGAAATGTGGTTGAGATATGATAATTCATTAGCTCGCCCCTGGCTTATATTGAATCTTCCTACTTACATTTTTTTTATATAATGAAGTGAAGGTCAAGGGACCATATGCCCCTTGTGTCACGCGACCAAAAGAAGATCTATTTCGATATCCTTCTATTCCTTTTATGGAGCGCTGCTTCTTAGCGTGTCTCGTCTGCAGAGGCCACTTGAAGAATGACAGTGCCTCTTACGGGAGCCTGACCTTTGCAGGAAGTCTCCGCAATCGTCTTTTTGATGTCTCCGAAAGATAAGTCCCAATTTCCATCTCCCAGTCGTAGAAGTACCCATTACATTCACCACATCAGGTCTCTACAGAGATTTCAGGTACATCTTCCATTGCCAGAGCTAGGGAAAAGTACGTCCCTACAGATCCTTGCATGTTGGAGTAAGGCGAAAAGTCATCCTGAGGTGGCTTGATATAGGTCATAATAGGACTAGGTGAATATGGATGGGAGAGCTCATAGAAGGCAGGAAGATAGTATTCAGGTTTAGGTAGAGATGGGCATTATAACGATAGGTGATAAAAATATTAGATAAGTAAAAATAACGCCTCTAATATTTGTAAATATTAGTTGAACAAAAATAATAGTCACGCTAATATTAAGCAATAATAATATCCTACCCCATTTTTTACATGACAGTTAATATTTAGGTTTGTAAAATTTAAGCTTTTATTAATACGTTTACGTTTTTGAATTTTATCCGTTATTCCCACCTCTAATCGTCAGTTTGCTGCCCCAGCATCCACCTGAACCAGATTACCCAGGTTTGAGCCTGTGCCAAGAATCTTAAAAAAATATCTTGCTTTCAAATGTTATGAGTTAACAAGTTTGTTCATATTATCATCGTCAGAAGTGTTCTCGTTGTAAGGCTCTTAATGTGATTGCATTATCTCCAAGTCCTCTAAAGATTAGTTATTGTGATGAGTATGATTGTTATAGTATTAGCTGACAAGAGCTTCTTTATATTTACCGGTGACTTGTATTTGCACTGCCAACTGATAAAGAGATTTTTTCAAATGGTTGAACGTCACACGGCTATGATTTCTTCAAGCGGTTCTAAACAATGCATCATTTTGTATTTTTTTTTTGTCTAATTATGAATGTATTTTATGATCTTACCCTTCGTTTTGTCAAAGGACAAAAGTCTGAGTGGGCCGTGCCTACTGCCTACTGCCTAACTCAAATAACATTACATTCATAAATTAATTTATTTGAACAGTTTTATATTAACGGTCAATAAACATGAGAAAATATGAGGCAAACATCGTTTGTTAATAATTACATGTGTTGCTTCGAAATGTCATGATGTAAATGTAACAATTTCAATATAGGAACGAGTATAAAGAAAAAAATTGGAACTGAATTATAGGTATCCATGTCTACGAATTCATTTCCATGTTTTTAAACCAATATGCACATTCAATGGTATACAACCTATGTTGAATTTTAGATTTTGGCGCCAAGGAATTAGTTTAGTTCGCACTTAACTCAATTACTTATTTTCTTTAGAAGCATTGTTACGCTAAAAAATAATCATGTTTAGGTAAATGAGACAAAATCCAATTAGTATTAAGGTTCATCTTCACATTTTTCTGCAACGTACGTATCCGTAATGACCTATTGTATTTTTTGAGTCATGGATCGAGAAACAATTGAGAGACTTTCCAGAAAAAAGAAAATTGTTATTACTTCAAAAGCATTTCTAAACCAAACTATTTAATTAAAGTTCATTCTACACAAAAACGTAAATTCAGTTTTTTTTTGTTAAAAGAAGTAAAAGTGACAAAAACGGATGTTTAGGTGCAAAGCACCATTAAGATTCAAATATTTGACTAGTTTTTCATGAATAACCCTGATTAACGCTAGTCTCACAAATCCCAATATTATTGTTTAACTTTTTCTAGCCGTGATGCAAAGGTTAGTTTGTCAGTAGAGTGAACACACTTTTGAAAGGGTAAAATAGCACCAGGGATCGAAATCACGACCATCAGAACGAAGGTCGGCGGCTTAATCGCTATGCTACCAACCACTTCGTTTTCGAGGACATGCTTTCATCTTCACCGATTTATCAATATTATCTAACGAGGTTGATTACTCGATATTTGATTTATTCCTGATTTCCCGCAGAGACCAACGTCGATGAGATCAGTGAGATATGTGATATCGAATCAATCAATCAATTTCATCTCTTAAAATTTTGCCTTATCCTACAAAGATAGGTAGCATGGCACTTTGTTTCCCCTTTCTACCTTAACAAACGGTTAATGTTTTTAAATCGGAACGAATTTGCAAGTTTTTGTTTCGTATAATTTTTACTAGTAAAAAATGATTTTTCATTTCAATCAGTTTCCGTTTTTGAAACCTCAGCAACACAATATTTGCACACTTTAAACCGAGTGCTTAGCGAATTACAAACCTTATCAAAAACCAACAACTCGACGCAGGTGCTCGTACAAATTTTTCCACTAGTGTTACCGCGGGCTGCGGTTAGCGAGAAAATTTTCAGTCTTCCCAGTGAAATCATAATATTTTAACGGTATTTTAAAACCGCGCTATTTAAAGTTATTATCTCTCGTAAGCCGTTATTTATTTGCGGTGAATATTGTTATTGCTCTAAGAGCTGCTGTGTTTGTTGCTATTTAGTGTGGCTGGTACCTCCCTCCCTGTGATAGCACCTACGCATAATACCTATAATTTGTTTATCTTTACTCTTTAAATTGTATCACTGTTAACCTTGACAGAACATTGGTTTTAACTCACTTTTTATAATACAACATTATGTATTTCTTTATCAAACATTTTTTTTTTGAAACGCAGTTGGGAAATACTCAAACAAATAAAGTTAAACTAATAATATAAAAAGTGTTCATTTTTCTTTAACAAATTTCTTTTAAATGTAAAAAGACGTCCTAAAAATCGACGAGAATTGTTTATCTAAAATTTTAATTTTGCGAATTTCATTAATAATTTTTAATTCATGGATGGTTTCGATGAATCCAAATTATCTTTTTTTTTAAATATATTTATTTTCTTTTTCCAATACATTTTTTTTAATATTTACGAACACACAAATCCTGCAAAGTTTTTGAGATAATATTTTACACACATATCCAAGTACTTGAACGATTTTAATTTTTAGTTTTTAACGAGCTTACTCATTACAAAGAATACGTTATTTTTGCTGAAATTATTTGTCAATATCACAGTTTCGCCTCATGTCATAAGTATAATAAGTATTAGTGTAAAATGGATTAGACACAGAATACTGAACAACACAAACAAACAAAACCATAGAATCTCAAGTCTCCAATATCAGTAACCGAATAGCTTTTACGCGTATAGTTAGGTAGAAAATAAAATTTCTTTTAAGTTTGCTCGATCATTGTGATTTATAGTTGAAGTGTACAAAATTTAATAATTGAAACAGTTTACTATATACTTGTTAGTGAACTCGAACTTTAGAAAGTGAAGAATCTTGTGTTTCAGCCGTATATTATCTGCTATCTGTGGAGAGATTTTCGCAATTCTCCTTGAATGTTTTTATCTAAATACATTTCGGTGGTGGTAAGTGCTTCATTATTGTTTATTTATTTTCCAATGTCTCGAGTGATGAGTAAATGATGAGATTCATACGATGAAATCATTACGAAACCACAATACTTCTCTGTCAATGTATGCAGAATTTTATTGTTTTAAAATAAACTTAAACAATAAATTTTATACTCTACTGTGTAATTGCAATTTGAGATTTGAACTGATTTTATATTGTGCTCCATAAATTTAAGTGTAGGTTTTTACATGGGCGTGTAATTAATTAATTAAAATATAAGAAAAATGTCGTTTGTCGTTCTTTGGTCTGCTTGTGATAATAATTATTGTCTGTTTCAGAATATTTTTAAATTTAAAAATATTACGTCATATAATATAATATTAAATCAGGCATTCTTACATTATCCAATCCAATCCAAACTCCCTTTAGACCCCACTTAGGGGCATAGGGAGGCAACAAGAGCTCTCCATTGCGCTCGATCCTGCGCAACGTTAATGACCTCCTCCCACACCATGTCCAGATTCCTCAGCTCTGCCTCGAAGGAGCGGAACACAGTATGAGAGGGTCTTCCTCGTCTCCGGGACCCTGATGGGAGGAAAAACAGAGCTCTCCTCGGCCAACTGTCATTCGGCATCCTTAACACATGTCCCAGCCAAGTCCATCTCCTCCACATAATAGTAGAGGTGATGGGCTCACGCTGGGTGCGCCGGCGTATAGCGTCGTTCGTGATGCGGTGGTACCATCTTATACCATTCTTACATTATATCGAGCATTTTTGTCATGACATTTATTGAATACAAATATTATATTTACACACAGATATTAGTACATTACCTTAAAAAAATCATATAAGTAACACAAGGCATGTCCCAATCAGATTTTTTTCTGGTATAAGGGTCAAGCTGCAGTGTCCTATTTGCCATTTGGTGTTTGACCACTTACTGTTATTAACACTATTTAATGCATATATTTAAACTTTATCTCTAACTTATTATTAACTTCTTCAACTCTGTCTTAAAGATATTAAAACTTGTCATGGATGTAACTGTTTCTGGTAGTGAATTATATATTAACGATGCAGTGTAGGTATATACAACCAAATCTCGCTCTATTCGTTCTTGGATATTCCATTCTAATATGTTCTCTTTGTCTTGTCTGGTAACCATGTATCCCACCAGCCGTCACAATGCCAATATTACTTTTAATAAGTCCATTTCTTAATTTATAAATCATCTTGGCTTTTTCGGTCAATATTAATTCCTCTAGATTATGTTCATTGGTTACATTGAACAGGTCAACAGTTCTCGTGTATCTGTTTAAATTATAAATTATTTTTAGTGCTTTATTGATCACCCTTTGAACTTTGTTCTTCAATTGAAGGCTGCACTGCGACCATACCAATATTCCATAAGTAATTTGGGGCAGCACAAATGCACCATAAACCGTCCTTTTGGTTTCGAAATTAAAAAAGTCATTTCTTCTCAGTATGCCAATGATTGGACCAAGTCTCTTCAATATTCCATCCACATGATCAGCCCACAATAGTTTTTCATCCAGTGTAATGTAACTCCCAAATATTTAATAGACTAGCTAGTTACCCGTGGCTTCGCTCACGTGTTACTGTATTTATTTGCTTTCTCTTCCTAAACAATGCAGAATTAATTATATTCGCATCAAAATTAATAATAATAAGAAACATCCTCAAAATTTTTTTTTATATATATATTCTAAAATTTCCATTAAATTACTATATTTTTATTTATATTTGTCGTTATTAATCTGTATTTAAAAAATATGTGCTTCTTATACAAATAGAATCAGCCCGCGAACTTAAAAATTTCGCTAACTTGACTGACATTGTTCTATGAGAATCCCAAAAAATAACTCGAATAACTTTTATGCCATCAAATGACGTTATTTGAAATCAATTTTTATATTGCTGGATATGAATAAAAAAATATTCAGGTCTCGAAAAGCAATGAAATTAGTGATCTTTAAAACACTTATTTCTATCTGCTTTGGGCATTTTTCAAGCTACAGACGTTTTTTTTAACATATCAATTTATATCTTTGATTAGTTGTTGTTTGTCTGGTCGTAGGTTCGAAATTTAGTTCATAAATATCTTATCCTGAGCAAACACGACATAAAAAGAATAAACGATATCGGTCCAGCCGTTCAGGTCGAAATAAATAACGTTAAACGTGAAAACTGTTAACGTTCCGAACGTTAACGTTTACCAAATTGAAAATGGTTTCCAAACAAAAAAAAATGCGTTTCGTCTTCAATATAATAGCAGCGTCATAATACTTCCAAAAATTTTGAGGTAACGTTTAACGTTAATTTTGAATAACTGACAGAATTATTTTTTTGACTCGGAATTTGGAACAGCATTGTTTAACGCACGTTGAACAACAGTTTTTACGTTATCTCTATGGAAATAACAACAAATTGTTAACGTTGGAGCTGTCGTTAAGATTTCGACTTGGCCTCCAGGCGTGATGCGATGACCACGTAAAGTAGGTCTCCATTTTTATAATAACGTAATATTCTCCCTTTTAAGCCCCCCCGCTCACCGCAAGCCAGCCCGGAGGAAACTAAAGCGCAGCAAACCCGATCCGCACAAAGCCAAACCCTAGCCCGATTGCCAAAAAGCCAGCCGCACACAAATCAAGCCCGTGGCGGTTCCCCCCAAACCACCCCATAATACGAGAGGCCTTGGACCCACTCAGGTGAATAGGTTAGGCATAAAGAACTCTCCATTGCGCTCGAAGTCGTCCGAGGCTCATTGTGCCTTTTCTAACCGGTTGAGTTTAAAGGAAGTGAGGTGGTCAACCTCAGTATTCTAATGGTATAAGTAATTGGCGTTCGACTTTAAACGAATTTTCGACAATGTAGAGTAGGAAGAAAATTAACTGTCCACTGTTTATATTTTTTATTAAATGAAACGGATATCGGCAACTATCCGATATCCGGTCTATCTGGCGGCGTAAATAATATCCGGATACCGAATAGTAAAAAGAGACATGTTTGGATAACTCATTGATTTGTTTATTAAAGTATCACTTAAGAAATACACCTTATAATCACAAAATAAATTCTACAACTTTGAGTTGAAAGAAAATTGATTATCAAGCATAAGGTAAATTATGGAGAGTAATTCTATATAATATTTCGTTATATAGACTATTAGACTATATAGAGGAAAACAGCAGCTTTGCTGGTCATCGTAAGTAAGGGAAGTTTAATAAAACGACGTTTCGTCATATATCATCCTGGCTGAAGATGCAGATAGTTTCCGCGATTTTTGGAACAATAACGTTCCGGCAACGGAGTCAGTCCGATTTGTTTATACCGCCTACGTAAGCGTAATTCATGCGTTGTACCCATGGTAATTTACGCACTGGCCGGGCTCTAGTAAGGACTTCTTTAGCATTCTACGAATTGTATAAATTTTTGAAAATAAAAACACCGATATTTTAAGGGGAGCGCTTTTCTTCCTCCCGCAAGGGTTCCGAAGACAAAGAAGATCTTCTCATACCGAGAGGGTCTTCCTCGTGTTCTGCTCCTTCGAAGCAGAGCTGAGGGATCTGGAAATGGTGTGTGAGGAGGTCATAATATCCGGCTAACTGCTATCCCTTTCGTCTCTATTTTTTATATGTTCCAGTGGACAGTTAATTTTTTCGCACTATACAGTGACGAAATGATATGGTCATTGACTTTCCAGTGTTTTCAAAACAATTATTTACGATCTATCCTAAAATGATGTGAGGATTTTGTAGATAATTTTAAAATTTAATATTTTGCACTTTTACTACATTTGATATAAAATAATTTACCTATTGACTTCATAATACTATTTACCTTTTTTCAACATAATATTATATCAACTTGCTATTCATGGTTTACGCAATAAATTCAAAGCAAGATTACTCACATAGTTTTTTTTTTTTGCTAGTGTTTTTATGAAATGGCTTCAAATATTTTGACAGATCAAGACATAAAGAATTGCAATACAATCCAGATTCTTTTCGTGAACTTACCGTAAATTATTTTAGTAGAGATAATAAATTACTAAAATAGGTAAGTACCTACATAATGATTTTAATGTCGATCGTAAAAAAAAACAATTCAGAATCGCTGTACAGGATGCATGGTACGAAAAATATATTGAAGTAGGTACTAAAGTGTTTGTCTGAATTCACGGAAAGTGAATTTCGTGGATCTCTTACATATATAAAAATGGAACGCTAATTTGCGCGGTCATCGTATGGGTAAGAACACGTTGAAAGCCGATTACGATCCGCGCCGACCAGCTCAAAGATTGTTGTCTATGGTTTCCATGCATTTAAATGGGCATGTCGGAAAGCGGGTTCCTGCTTTTTCTGTGGGTTTCCCCATTCAAATGCATAGTAACATTCTTTGCGCCGGTTGGCGCTAGTCAGAATCGGCATTCTACGTGTTTCTTACCCTATGAGAATAGCTGAACTTATATCGCCCATTTTTTGTCGTGTTTGCTTTTGTCTGAAGGGTCTTATGAAAGAAAAAAGTTGCACGAATAAAAATAAAATTCCATATTATTATTAGATTTTTTCTAATTTTGAAATTAAATCAGGCGTTTGACAGGAATCAGTTGTTTGATGAATGATACGATTCACGGAATGCTGATAGTAAATAATAAAATGATATGTTTTATAACAGATGCAGCGGTTACAGTAGTTAAAAAGGTAATAATGAATTGTATCATTATACTAATTCAAGTTCAATAATATAAGGACCACGTCGTCGTCTGTGTTAAATAACTTTAAACTGAAATCAACTTAAAGTTATGCATAAAATCTCGAACATATTATTTATATTCCAAGGCGGGACGAAGTTTGACGGGTCGGCTAGTTCAAAACTATATTATTATTATAGATTACGCAATAGTTTCGTCACGTGTATTGGAGAAAGTAGGTTGGGTTGGGTATACCTACCTACGTATATATTATTATTCATACACGCTGCACCGGACCACCTCGCGGTGTATGTATGTTTATTGTATGAAACGATGTCGTCAATAAATTAAATTTTTACAAAAATTGTTAAGAAAAGTTTGAGATGTACTGCTATGATGTATGTATTTTTTATAGAAAAATAAATTATCTAGTTGTAGCGTTTCGGCGTTTTTCGATATTTTTATAAAATTCTGAAATATAGGCACTGAAACTCGTAAATTTGTCATAAAAAAAATATTTTTCTTTATAAAAAAAGTTTGAGAAATCCTGGAACTTTTTCATTAAATTATATTTTAGATATTGTATTTTTCTATATACATACACAATTTTAGGGTTCTAGATTTTATGGTTTTCGAGATATATGGAAAAATTAAATAAAATTCAAAGGTTGATAACCCCTGACTGAAAAAAAAAATTCAAAATTCTGAGTATACAAATTTTGTATGCTTAAAATATTCAATAGTTTCTGAAATTTTAGGATCTGTGCATCAAGCGAATCAAAAGTTACAAAGAGGGGACGGATACACACACATACACGTTGGAAAAGTGCCCCTCACCCCCTACCCTCTAATTAATGATATCTTTTGAAAACGAAATAGTATAATTTGACTCTTTCTGAAGAAATCAGTTTTTTGAAATTTCGATAAAACCAGTTTTAAACTTTTTAGGAGGCACTTAAAAATCATCCCTTTTTATATGTGCCCTTTTTCGTCCCTTTTAGTCAAATTTTGGAAAAATTGCCAAATACGCTAACACTCATTTCTATAGAAGAATTCATATGCCAAATCTCAAGTTCGTACCATGTCTAGTTTCCGAGATATTCGCATACTTTGAAAAACATTCAACCCTATTTTTCACCCCCTTAGGGGTGGAATTTCCAAAAATCCTTTCTTAGTGGAAGGTTTTGTATTGAGACCTACCAGATTTCCAAATTTCACTTCTCTACGATTAGCCGTTTGGGCTGTGCGTTGATGAGTCAGTCAGTCAATCAGTCAGTCAATCAATCAGTCAGTCAATCAGTCAGTCAGTCAGGCACTTTCCTTTATTATTATAGAGTTCGTCCGGCAAATTTTATAGTTATTTATCTGTATCTGCAAATTAATTGGTTTCTTATTTTTTTGTTTAAGTATCATATATTTTGTTTTGTCAGTATTCATAGTTAATGCGTGATTATATAACCATTTTGTAGCAGAACGCTATTTTTTATATCAAAGACCCCGAATAGTCTTCTTATTTTTATGTCCACAGATCTTGCGATCTGTATTTCATGCTCAGTATCAGAGAGTTCGGATGTGTGACGCAATAATGCATCTTTCAGAGCAGCTTCCCGGTGGTCTTTCCTTCTATGATACTGCATATTATAAAAAACATTAGGAAATAAACATTAGATAATTAATCGAATGCATCGATCTCTAGGTTACGTTTCATTGGGTGGCAAATCGGATCACCCTGACCAGATAATCCTCCGGTGGATTTTCTGTAGTGGTTGATCATAGTTTTGTCGTATTGTTTGTTTTAAATAATTCGTCTTTCATCCTCACGATATCTGCCATATTTCACACGGTGTGGGCACATTTCCCGAGGCACGTAACGAGGATGCTAACGAATCGGACTAATTGCTGGTGGTTGTATGAAACTTGGTGTTACACAGCGTGTTATAGATCTACATCTTATTGCAAGATGTAGTTATTTGTGACCCTTCTGGCCAAAAACAAATGATTTATCGGCAAAGGTTATCCTTGTTATAAGTTTGAAAATTTCTGCGTCGTCCCATCGATAATGACATACGTTAACAATGACTCAATTAGTATTGAGTGATGATACGCAATGTTGGCTTCCACCACACGTTTGGCAGTGCTCTACGAGCTACCTGCCCGATTTCTGCCATGACTCAACACTATTAAACGTGATTATTCAAGTTAGCTTTTTAAAACGCTTTCCAGATTATATTGATGGTCTATGTTGATGGATCTCTTTATACTCCGTATTAATTATAACTACACAAGATACTCAAACCGTGAATTCAAATTTTTTGGTTCAAACTTCATTTTAGAAAAAAAAAAATCAGTTCAAATTGAATGAACTTTGGGAGCTATAAACAAAATACACGCCTTATTACATTTTTCAGCCCTTCCACAGCCCAATAATATGTTTCATGTTAATACTCTCAATCTGCCTTGGCGAGAATATAGTCTTGGCCATAACTGTTGGAAGATTAGTATTGTCTATGTCAACCAGACTTATCGACAGTTATTTTTCAATGGTTTACTTTTTACTTCCTTCCTATTTCGTGTGTATACGTTATTTTGAATACAACATATAAATTGAGATGTATGTTTTTATTATACCTATAACCTTTAAAATACTTTTCAGTATGGTGACAAAAATATTATTATTATTTTGAAGTATTAAAATGCTGTGCGTAGCCACCTTTTTGGGTAAACATATTAGTACGAGATTGATGTTTCTTCTTATAAATTTATTACGTAACATGAATAAGAGTAATGTTTCATTGATGTAAGAACACTTTTTCTCTTCAGATCACGACAAGTCTGTAAACGAAAAAAAGTTTAACGATATCTTTGAAAAGCTTCAACCTTAACAAGCTCAAACGTGTTGATGTAGATTGGTGTTTTTGATCAGTTGGCAAACTTCCAAGATTTGATCGATCTTAGTGATGTAACGGGCTAACTTATAACTAAGTACCTACTACGTGTATTCTCTAGGTTAGTGCATTGATAAGAGCTGTTGCTCCATATGTTGAAGCATATGTTGCTTCCAACAGGTTTACATACAATCTCCCACAATTACGCTCCACTTGAGATTTGAGAAAGTTTCTCAGGTAATATTACGTGTAACCCTGAGGTTTCAAACTGTTGCAGGAACTCACATACCTAAACATATTTAAATTTTATCCTTGCACTTATTATGTGTATGTTTTTAGGAAAACAATGACGTTTTGGACTTTCATTCTCATCCGATATGATCACTCAAAAACGTCGGTCATTTTTTTCTATATATTTTTCAACTCATCACTGGTCTTAGGATGGTCCAGGTCCCCATCTATCTCTTCTGCAGCCATCTCGTGTGACTACCTATGTCCCTCTGGATGCTTCCCTATCGCCGCTTTGATTGTTCTTGAAAGGTCTTCTTTCGAACGTGATTTCTCTAAAAATGCCTTATTTGTCCGTTCCATCTCAAATTCAAATTAAAAAAAAAACTTCATTTACAGAAAAATGTTACATAATTATTACAAATATCAAGTCATTAAACATATATTTTCCCTTGAATATTTTTTTATATAACCTCTCCAATAGAGCAGGGCTCGTGTGAGGATCTCAATAAGCGCATCTTAGTGAGACTACTTTTTGTCTTTCACGGATTTTTTTTCGAATCCTATATCATACTTTTTATTTCCGTTGAACTTGTTTGATGGATTTTTTGGTTTGTACCTACTATTAACCGGTATTTGGATTCCATATGTCACTAGGTGTTTGTTTGTTATTAATCCTATTTCAAGAATTTCGAAGAATCCCATTGACTCGTCTAGTTTCTTAATCGCGTCAAAACTGCCTCCATGTCAATTTTAAAATGCGTAAAACTTCGATTTAGGCCTAAATGAAGAGTTAAAAGACGCTATGCGACATTTCTTGAAAATTAAATATACAAGACCTGAACATATTAAGTCTCTTTGTAATTTTCTTTCCCTTAGATTGTGATGCATAAATGATGAAACGCTAAGTGCCAAGCGACTCCTACTTAAATGAAAGTGCCTTTCTGTTGAATTGTTAGTATTTATTTCAAGCAGAAATCATCCGTTGATGAATCTCAGTACTCAAAAGACAGGAAAATTAGCAAAATAATTAAAACATAATTCTCAGTAAAGTATAATATGTTAACTTTATAAATAATTATAAACTATAAACACGTACCTATTTGTACGAGTGTTTGTTTTTGCAAATCAGGTTAGAGTTCAGTGTTCATATCGCATCGTACATGCACGGTTGTTATTGATCACTTGTGGTTGTTACTCACCTAATTGTATCAACACACTTATTGCATTGCTATTCACAGACCAGACCTTGAACTACTCACTATATACCCGTACTGCACTTTCATATCAATACATTTATTTCAAACGTCGCGTAAAACTACTTTTCTCTACTATACCTGGGCGCCACCCGTGTAAGCATAAATAAGGGCAAACACTGAATTGGTCAATTATTAACGTAATTCAAATATGATATTATGATTTTAAAACAATCTAATCTCGAGAAAGTGATCCACCCCTTCTCCGTTTGTCTTCAACTGTGTAAAGGTATCTGATGAGACTGTCACTATGAGTGAGTGTTATTAGAAAAAAAACTTGGCACTCACAACATGTTAAACCGGCAGCCCTATTCAAGGAAAAGTATGAATCGAACTTCGAACTAAACTTAAACTTTTCTAAATATTTAGTCATATAAGTAGTCTGTGATCTAGTATTTACTACCTGTCAGATATTATATGGTATTTAGCCCGATATGGACCCTTACGGCGATGTTTGAGGCCTGTCTTAAGCTTATATTTTGCGAGTCAAAAGGAATCCCCATTGGTAAGAGTGGTAAAAAAGCAAAAGATCGACAGTTAACTAAACGCTTTTGTGTACTAGCATGATATTAGAAATAATATAGGATGACACTCAAACAAAAGACAAAGTGACGCTCTGGTCCTGGGAAACCCGCTCAATGTTTGTTCGCGCTCATAGCCTGCGTCACCACATTTATACTATTTAGACTGAAGGTTATTGTCACTACCATTGGCTAGTCCTGTGCTGCTGTTTCACTCTTTCTGCTATCCCCGTCCCTCGTGCTGATGTAGGTCAGGGTGGATAACCCAACAGGTCACACGCGAACACCACCGGCACAGTCTTGGCGCAGTGCCACGACCCGCTCCAAATAGCTATGAGATGGACCGCTATAAAAAATAACGTAGGTACCACCAGGATACCTAAAATCGCCATCAAATTCGTAACAAAATCTTTCCTTTTCGTAATTATGTGTAATAAATTGGCATCATAAAATCGTATGATTAAGTCACATTTTCAATATTTCAAACCTCATGATGACTGGTATTCTCAAATTCACGTTCCAACTCAACGCAAGAAGCTCTTGCTTAGAACTTAATCGATTGCCAGTAGTTACGCAACTAATGTATTGGATAAAACATTTTCAGAATACAGAAATGTCAAATGTCTCAATAAAAATTGGATACGACGCAGCTCAATCGTGTGTTTTTCATTTCAGAATAATAGTCATTATTACATAACTACCCAAAGTTATTTTTCAAACACGAAACCTACATCAATTGAAAAATATCTACTGCGTTCAAGAAGCGGCCTTACCTTTCCAGCCGTTATCCTCACTCTTGATGGTCGTGGCCACCATATTTGGTGGACTCTGTCGTAGACCATTGTTCTCCAGGCTTGTCTGTCCGCAGCCAGATATACGGCGCGGTGTAATGTTGGAGCGATATTCTGCTTTATTTGGTCGCATCAACACATTGCAATCTGCATCTAGGTCTTACCTACTCCCCATGCTCTCCCGACCAATATTAGCCTTTCCAAGCCTTCTCTTTTGCGAGCTACGTAACCAAAGTATTTGAGTATATGGTCGAGACAGACAGGCGATACTCTGACTGTGATGCTTAATTTTTTTGCAGTATTGAGAGTATTGTTCTCCTCGCTGTCCAAGGTATTTTTAGCATTCGTCTCCAGCACCACATCTCACAGGTGTCCATCTTCTCCCGGTCTCGCGCAGAGACCAGGATTCCACTCCACTATCATAGTATATTTCGATCTTTGCAGATCTTATTAAGGCGGTTCATGGCACTTTTCGCTATCCTATCCTTTTTCTGATTTTAGTCTCTTACTCTCCTTGGTTGGCGTCAGTGGATCCAAGGTATATGAATCTGTCAACGACTTCAAGATCCGAAAATGCCCCCGTTATTTGTATTCTGTCTATAATTATGAGTCTGGTCTTAGCTTTGTTAATTTTGAGACCTAGCTTGAGGCTCTCATGTTTGACTCTCCGTAAGAGTTCTGCCGTTTCTGCCTTTTTTGATGCGATGCGAGTAAGTTGGTGTCATCTGCATATCTCAGATAAGATATTTTTCTGCCACCAACCAAAATACCTCCGTGCCTGTCAATCTGATATATTAATTATTTTATTTAGACACCTTTTCAAAAGTCTGTTGATGACCACGATTTAAAATCGCAGCATAAAATAACAGGGATTGCTATTTCATCCCTCTTCTCTTTAAATAAAGTGAATTATGATATTCGCATGTAACGTATCAGTCGATATTGAATGAATCTGTTTAAGTTATTGTTCATGCGCTTTATCGTCATCTATTTTAGACAAACTTAGTAACCGCTCGCTTGTATTTACAAAGAAAAAAGTAGGTAGGACGGTCACACATTACATAATGCTATAGTTTAAGCTTCTCCGTCATATTACGCAAGGAATGTTCTTTGTACGTGCGTTAGGGGTTGATGAATTTGTCAAAGCGTTATATGGTCAGAACAATCTCCAAACAACCCCGCAAACAAAACATGCGAACCCTTAATAAAGGAAAATGTTTCATCATCCTTAAATGAGCTAATCTTTGGTTTAATTCCTGATCTTTTGACTGGACTAATTTTTGTTTCAAAATATTCGTATAAGTTCAGGGTATTTATAAACGGTGAGAAAATGTGGAATTTGTGCGAGAAAAATAGAAAAATAACAATTTCGTTTTCTCATACAAAGTGATTCTACTAGCCGAATGTGTCATATCATATCAAAGGATATTTATTTTTATAGAAATGTAGAAGTTGGGTTTACGATATACTTGGGCGATAAGAATTTTATCAGGTCAACATAAAAAGACACAGGTTTAACCACTTAAAGGATACGGCCGTTTTCTACTATTGCTTGTATAGCTGACTTAACGTTGACGAAGCTAACCAATAGATGCTTTCAACTTTTTTTATATTCCGAACACTCATAACTTGAGTAGGTACCTATGTTCCATATTATGTTTATCATGAAAATAATTTACCCCACAGGACTAGAACAGGCTTATTAAACTGCCCTATGCCGACGCAATAGTCACTGAAACAATCCCCCGATCCATTTTTAGGTCTTCAACTAATAGTTAGGTAGGTACCTACTCATTTATTTTTTAATGAATTTTTGAACATCAGAACTATTAAGTTTTGAATCAGTCACTGCTGATACCATATGACGCCACTGATCCATCTCTATAATAACTAATAGGTAGGTAGGTACTTTTGGTAGAGAATATGTAACAACTAACAATTCATTACTAATGTTCGATTTTTAAATGGCATAAACCACTACGGGCTTACGACCGTCTTCTACTGTTAGGTCATCTTTTGAAAATTCTCGGACGTTTGAACAACCAAATATTTGATTAGTCACACTGATACCGCCTTAATATTCTCTAATTAGATACCACATAATATATCCAAAATCTTATGAAATTATTTGTGGTGAAAAAATAAAACATGTTTTTTCCTTCTATGTAGCTTTATTAACATGTTATGCACAAATAAAATTCTCCATCAGACGAATTCTTGGAATGTTATCTTAAAAATTCCTTTTCGTTGTTTTGGGGTAATTGGTTCCCTGAAATACCGCCCCGAGGGCAATCGGTTTCCTTTTGCCTTGTTTCAATATATTAACAAGCACCACATTTATTTAATGTACAAGAAAACATCCCTGCAGTGTATGTTAAATACATAACAATCCTTTTAATTAACCCTTCGCTTCCTAAACATTTTACTTAGTCATAATTTAATTTTTGTTCATTAATAAAATAAACCCATATGAATAAGGTTTACCTGTCTTAAGAGCTTTTTTCACATACAGTAATATATGGGTGCGTTTACACCGAATCAACATAGAGCCAGAGCTGGAATAGAGTTTATTTTCTTAATCGTTGATATGGATACCATGGAAACAACAACCAAGAACCAGAACTCTGGCGCGCGTAATATTCTGTCATTGGCCATTACTTCTTGCTAATCATTGTTTTCATGGTGTCCAATATCAGCGATAAAAGAATGTATACTCTATTTCTAGCTCCAGTTCGTTTGATGTAAACGCACACTTATATGCAGATATTTGTAAAGGTGCCAATACACTGTAGAGAGTTATCTAGCTAGAACTAGACTACGCTATAACTAACTGTGTATACACTGCAGAGCTGTTTTATTCAACAACTATATCAGTTACTTTTTTCGCACTATACATTGACGAAATCTTCGTTTGTAGTCGAACACCAATTTGAATTTGTCTAGACCGGCTGTTTACACTTCTAGACTTGTTTGAACCGAGAGTAGGTGATACCAGCTGTTATAATGAAATAGAGAAATTGACTATGAAATTGTACTGTGGTGTGATTTGAGAAATGAATCCTATATCTGTCGCTCCCATCATATGTCATATATTCCACAAATATTGCCTTCTCGCTGCTTTACCTTGTCCCCTTAAGTACAGTGAAATGCAACAGTAATTATAGTTTCGATTAATCAATCACCGACTCACGCCAATCGCTTACGCTAATATATTCCATCCCGCATCATTTGTTTTACCGCTTATAAAAAATTTACCGCATGAACTAATTATTATCTACATTATAATATAATAATATTATAATACATATTGTCTTGCGTCAGTTTTGTGTTGTTTTGGTTCATTAGAACAAGAAAGATAGGTGCTTCAAGGCATCCATTTTACCTGACACCCATCTTCAAGGTAGGAATTAATTGTTTCTTACATGTGCAAACCTTCAGTTGCTTTCTTTGTTCTATTAAACGCATACCTACAGTCCACCTGCTTTTCGCTTAGACAAGACCCAAAATATATCGCTTCAGCTAGATGAACTCTAGCTAAAAAATATACTGCGTATGTGCCTTAAGGCAGTTTCTACATGTTAGTCGATCTAATCTAAGACAAAATGAGAAGCAGAATTTAAATGTGAACAAACAATGAATCAAAACTGGAGCCTATTCTTCAGTTGCCTAAATACGCTTAGCCTTTTCAAAAAAGTCAATGTCTTTTTAAGCCATCACGCCGTGTCCCGTAGGGGCTAGGCAAAGTGAACGGACCTCCACTCTTTTCTATTCGTCGTTCTCGCTCGGCCACGCCTCCTTACACATCTCTTTTAAGCCTTATGATTAATGTATGGCTATGCTAAATGTATTCATAAATAAAATACAAGTTTGGAATATTATTATAAAGGCTTGGTCGTCTCACCATCATAATAAATCATAGAAATTCACCTAAGTTTCAGTGCTAAAATACATCAACATAAAACCATGAATTACTTTTATGGGTTAGATTAACCCTTATTCACTGATCAGAGATGGGTAAAATCACATAAAATTTCAATGAGTAGGTACTCAGTGTATCATCGTTATCCATATTATATTGTATGGTTTGCGCCATAAAAAGTTCATGTTCATAAATATAACTTTTCTGCATACAGGTGTTTCGTATTGATAACGAGTTGTGATTGGTGATTGGGTAGCTGATGCTTACTAAAAAAAGAATGATATATTCATAAAACTATATTATTTCATATTTATCCTTCATGCAAACTACACGATGTGGATTTTGCAAACAAAAGCTTGTGACGTGGAAGTGGAAATGGTCGGCACTGGGATTGGAACCCCACGGCATCAGCTCTTCATTTTCGTGTGCTCTTTCGTCACTTTGTCATTTTTAACAGAAATATTTTGTAAATTGGGGAACCTCATCCATTGAAGTCATCAATGAATTTAGAAGAATTATTTATTTTTTCATTTGTTTCTACATAAATGAGTTGTTTTTACATTATATTCAAACAAAAATATGTACAGTAGATATAACAGCAAATGGTACAAAAATGGATTTGGATTGTTTAAGATTATTATTTATTTTTGGTTTAAAATTTGATAATTTCTTTTAATAAGTTATTAAATTCATTCATCTATTTCGTTTTACTTGCAAGTATAATATTAAATCAACCTAGTTGATAATCTTACAGCATGAAAAATACACTCTTTGACTCTTTCACAGTAAGCTACTACTTGAAGCTTGTGCGAAAGCCGTCGTCGTAACCGATAGTCTATCAACCACTTCGAGTTAACTATTGTTTTTTTTTCCGAATTTTCCACACCGATCTTCTACTTAAAAGGTTTAACATCTTTGTCTTTACCTACCTTTATAGATTTTTTTTTACTTCTAATCTTTTTAAGATATCTGTTTTGATTATCCTATTGAATTAGGGCTTCAAAAGCCTTCAGGCATAGTTCCACACAACACAGAATTAATTAATTAACTTTTTTTACCATGTTTAACACGGACATTGTTGTTTGAAGAAACATACCACAAACTAATTAGATACACCCCTGCCCTTTGGCGTAGCGAGTAAAAGGCGTAGGACGTAGTCTGTTGATAATATTTGGTAACATTTGCTTCAAAGAAATACGTGCCTACCTTCGCTTAGGGGTGACTACTTGTTGAGTATATATCTACGAACAAGTCGTGGGTGTATGTTCGAGTGTGTTGTTCATCTATACTACTTATACAAATCATGTATAATAATAATTAATTGGTAAGTTCGTCCGTAACTGTTTATTTTCTTTGCAACACTCAAACTCTTTACGAAATTTTTGTCATACATATTGGGTTGGCGCGGTATAAATTAAATAAATAAAATTAATTAATTATAAATTAAATGACTTAAGTGGACTGTATCTATATGCGGTGGCTATGCTGTGCTGAAATGTGGTGCAACCAGCTGGAGAGAAATTGATCAGGAATAATGGACTAACCTTAAAACTCCACGGTGATCGCCTTCTGCTGGCCAGCTCTTCTTTGTTTAAAAACACAAAAACATAAAACAACACAACACAATTTATATTTATAAAACGCGGCGCGGATGATTCTTATTATTATTAATGATTTTAGAAGAGTAGATCGAATTAAATGAATATAAAAAATGATTTGTTTTTGGCGGTGCGATGCGGTTGATTTTTTGTATTGAACAGTATTGTCACTTTATCCTGGTTAGCTAAAGGTAGGAACCAAGAAATGGGTAACAACAAATTGATGGAAAAATGAGATGGAAAGGACAGGTTGTTACTGGCAACACCACATATATTATTCGTCTGCAAGTCTATGGTTTCTATGAAATTAACAACAGGTGCCCTTTATAATTATTTCACAGGCGAAATATGTGATAATTGATCAGGGGTTCCTACATACGATTGTTGTTTCGGGATGAAACGTCAAATTATCCGCAGTTTTCATCGACGTAAAGTGAAGTTTGGACCCTATTCAGGACCTTTATTATAACTGATTTATCACTTTACGTTTACAAGCCAGCCTTCGAAATAACAGTAGAAGACGGTCGTAATCCCGTAGTGGTTTGTTCATACCATTTAACGAACAGTATTAGCGAGATTAGTTGTTGATATATTCGTTAAGATCTAGTCCTCAAAATAGGAATCCAGATGTTGTGCACACTACGCGCAACACCAAGTTTGTCACTGACGTTTATAGAGTGTCGAGACGCGTGACACGTGCGTCTTAAACGTTCCTTTATGATTCACGCTCACATAAAAAAAATATTTGAAATAATTCATATAGCAGAACAACGAATGCCGGATCAACTAGTACCTTTCTAATAATAATAATTATTGTGGATATCTCCATTTATATATTTTAATTAACTAACTCATCCAACATTTATCTTAATTATTATTTTGTTGTTACTATTAACGTTAAATATTTAATGGAAACAGGGTTCAGATTAAACAATCGTGTCTTCCATTTGAATAATAATTTAGTACCGTAAAATATTATTTTCATTTCTCATAGCGCAAGTATATAATATAGTACATAGGTAGGGGAGAGCGGGGTCTAAAGTAACGCGGGTCGGAAGTAACAACGTCCATATTTTCTACCCTGTACATGGGAACATAAAATGAACCAGCTCTACCAAACCGCTACACACGTTCCCTATCCATGCAGGATCACGACAACCGTCGTGCAGTCAGGGCGAGTGCGCTGTCATCTTTTGTGTTTTTTGACATCGCAAGTATTTTTTTAGTGTTGAACCATTTTTGTGAAAACATACTCAAAATTCGTATAACCAGTCTACGTAGGTATTTATTTTTTATCATCTTAGATGTTATTTTCGATATCTATATTTAGATTCGACTTAAACGGAGCAGTTTATAAATAATTTGGTATTAATTCTAAAAAATATGTTTGGGGTCCAAAGTAACAAAAATCACGGGGTCCAATGTAACTGTTACTTTGGACCCCAATATATTTTCTTACTACAAAAACTGGCCAATATGGTCATAAGCGAATTCGCCTGTCAAGCAAAGGTTCGATGCCTGCTGCTGGCTATTACTTCAAGATACCAGTTTTTTGTAGTACCTCTAAATTTTGGTTATCACTCAACTTATTTAGGTTTTAAATTATTTGAATTTTGGCAACTGATTTTGTGATAATTACACAACAAATATATAGGTAAACATATTTATATTACATTTGTGATTATTTATTTTAGAATGCCTAGGAGTAAACCCAGAAAATCTACGTTGCTGATCAATCAGTGTACGAATTCGCCACTCTAGATCACCTTAATAATAAAATAAGCGTAAGAGGAGGGGCAAAGAATATGCATTATGTCACGTCAGTTTGGGTAGATATGCCCATGCTCGTTTCAAGTCCCTCTGATCGAAAAGCATCTGAATCATGCTCAATGCCCGTACTCATTTCAAGTCCATCTGATTAACAAGCTCATTCTTCGGCCATCTCAAAGCAAATCGATACTTCCAATAAATACGTTAGCGGTTAGACGAATCAGGACCAAGTGGACTGTAATAATTTTCGCCTGTGCTGGTTCTTACCCAAAAGCAAGCCTAAACTTCAAGCAAATAGTGTAAGGAAATAGAGAAAATCCGCGATCACACCCGTGAAAAACTGACTATTGAGGAAGAAAGTTTGAATAGCAAAGCTAAAAGACAAGTGTTGGAGTTTAAAACGACACAGAAACGATAAAAATTAAACAAATATAAAAATCTAAAATAAACAAGCCCCAAGAGGATTCTACTGATGATATTGAAGATGAATGGTTGTGCATAGTGTGCATGGAGTCATTCACATCATGTTGATCAGGAAAGCAATGGGTTCAATGTCATGATTGTTAACATTGGGCTCATGAGCAATGTACCCCAGTATTATGATAATGGTTTTCATAGATTTTAAGTTTTTTTTATAATCAAAATGGTTTCAAATCCTTGTGTTCTATCCATTTGTACAACTGTTACTTCCGACCCCAATAGGTGTTACAACCGACCCTGCTACCGGGGTCGGAAGTAACAGTTGAGGCATCTTTGTAAATCCTCCATAATTCTTAAATATGTATTATTAAACACACAAAACTTATCTGGAATTATCGGCAAATATGTATTCTAATTCATGAAATAAAAATATGTATCATTACGCTGTTGATTTTCTCACAATGAACTCAAATGTAAAAATTGTTACTTTGGACCCCGCTCTCCCCTACCTACTTACTCATTAAACAAGTTTTTTCTCAGATTCTCCGAATCCCGACAATTTCGTCCTTTAATATCAACTGCAGAACTTAAATAATTTTTCCCACATTATATCCGATTCAGGAAAACTTACCAAGCGTATTTGTTGACATTTTTGTTTGTTTGTTTTGTTTTTAGACTATTGCCCCGTCATATCTACAAGAACATCTAGATACTAGCCTATTTATTATTTTTACTTGTAAATACAATATCTTATATAATTTGCGTTATTTTGTATTTATTAATCCGTATTTAATAAATATTTAATAAATATATAATCGAAAAATCAGATCGGGACCGTGAGGTTGACCACCTCACGTCCTTAAACCTCAACCGGTCAGAAAAAGTTCAATGAGCCTCGGAGAGTTCTTGATGCCTCCCTATGCTCCTGAGTGGGGCCTATGCCTCCCGCATTGTGGGTTGGTTTGCGGGGGATCCGCTGCGGGCTTGGTTTGTGTGTGGCTGACTTTTTGGCAATCGGGCTAGGGGTCGGCTTTGTGCGGATCGGGTTTGCTGCGGATTGGTCTCCTCCGGGCTGGCTTGCGGTGTGCATTTATTTATATGGTATTTAATTGAAAAAAAAACACAATTAAAACACAGCACAACAAGATTTGTTTCAAAAACAAAAACACACAGCAGTAACAGTTAGATTGAAAATGGCGGAGATTGATGGTCTATGAGAGTGCAAGATCGAGCGCAATGAAAGGCTGATGTTTCTTCCCCATGCCCCTATAAGAGCGGTTTTTAAGGAATAATGTATATAATATGTGTCAAATACATAGAACCACCGTCACTATATATTACATCTTTTGAAACTTTTAACACCATTAAATTACAGCAGAAATTCCGGTATGTGTTCAAATGATGAATAATTAATGGTAGGTACTCTCGACTTGGGGATGTAGTAATAATTGGAACCTTTTGTGCCCCAACTTTCTTCATTAACTGTATTTCAAAAGACGCTATCTCGGGTTACATATTACGTTATCTCAACTAAATAATACGAATATGAACGATTTTGTACATAAGTATAATAATATGTTAAAGAATTTGATTTGTTTTCAAAATAAATACTTCTTGACTAAATTTTGTGACAATAAACAGACTGATAAAACAATTTCCTATGTACCATTTGAAATATAATCTCTCGTAGTGAAATTCTAAGAATTTTCCCTTTATTAAACACCAAACTGAACGTTTTCTCGGCAATTTAATACTTTCATTTGCAGATTTTGTTAAAATGTTTTCTCGCGTTTTCTGAGGCTGTCTTTATTTTCATTTAGATATGTTTTAAGTTTTAATGGTACTAATATGCTTATTTATTTTCTTTTTAGTATGACAATTTAGTTATGCAGTTTAATCTTAAGCATGGAAAATATCGATAGGTAAATAAATTTGAACAATATTTGCTTTAACCAGTAATCGGATCGTTTGTACATTTCAGAAAAGACATCTTATAATATAAATGAAAGTCGGGTTAGTGCGAACACTTATAACTCGAGATCGGCTGAACAGGTTTTTATGATGATTAGTTTATTGGATTCTTCTCCGCTTCGGATAACAGAATAACAAATAGAAAATAGAAAAATGGATATCAAATAATATTAAAGTTAGTATGGAACAGACGGAACACCGTCATCTGTGAATTCCATAACAACACAATGTTATTTCCCTGACAACCATTGAGTTTCAGAACACCGCCGCACCGGCACCGGTACGAAGATTATATTGATAGAATTTCTTGCAACTTGTCGGAAATAATTTTTTAACATTCTAACATATTTTAAACGGTTTTTTTTTTTTATAAATTACAAACACCCAATCAATAGTCATAGTAAGGACTACAGGACAACGTCTGTCGGAAAAACTAGTTTTATTAAATACAAGCATATTTTAACTGCAAACGTCTATGTTTAGTCAAAAATTATTTAATAGTTCGAGTGCTAAGAAAAATAGCTCACAAAATGCATTCACCCAAAGTTCGCCAATATGTGAATGAAGTTCAAATCCAGCCCAAAGCATTTGTAAATTTTTCATCACTGGCTTTTGATCAATGAAGAAAAAAATGTTTCTTGTTGTTCACAGATTTTCTAAAATTTAATAAAACCATTTTTATTGCCAATAAAGTCGGAAGATATTTTTCTATCAAAGAATACAGTCATATTCCTTTAATAAATCTGGTCCCTTTTTGGTCTCGTTTACACTGAAATAATACTATTTTATAGTGAGCGCGCTACTAAACAGAACAATGAGATTATTAACACAATTCCCTTATTGTATGTACGTGATAACGATTTATTCCTAGTTCCAGCCGTCAGATACCAATATCACCGCTAACTTTTATAACTCCAATTTCTCTGTTTATTGTTTTAGTTTCTTTGTATGTTATTTAATTACAGTGTTTCTTTTAAAATACGAATAACGCTCCAAACACGTAATAATAATATTTAGATTTTTTTATCCATCACGTCGTTTCACACTTATATGAACTATTCTTTCCTATCTTATATAATTTTCTGCATGCATGTCCTCATATTCCTAACAATTCCTGACTTTGGCCTATCTAGCGGCACCCATATGATCTGTCCACGTCATTCTAGATCGGTTACAATGACATCACCGTGCATCCATTCTTTCAGATTAATAAAATATTTATTGTAACTCTCTAATGCCCTATAACAACCTGAGTTCATACTTATATCTAAACTTATCCTTATTTATTTTTCCCTGTTTGTGAAATTTCTGAGGTCTTGTTAGTCTATAGGTACTTGAAAGTAACTCGTTTTGCGAGGTTTGTTTCTAGTTTTCAAGAAAGTATTCTTTGACTGGTAGAGAATGCTTCAAGCATTAAGTTCCGCCGGCTATACTCACACCTATGTATAGGAGAGTGTAATTTATTTATTTAGTATTCCTTGATGTGGCTAGCTGTGTAACGCGATGCAAAATGTGTATGGTATAACCCTTTCTTTTTACATGCCTATTTACCTGTCACTTCAGCACATAGATTACAAAAAATCCATTCAACACGATGATCAACCATCAATATTCTTTGGGTGCCCTGTCAGTTCCCCCGACGTTGATGACCTGTTTCCTTCCCACTCCCCGTCTTCCCTCAATTTTTCCCTCTTATATCAATTCGAGAAAGCGGTATTTCTCCCTCGCAGCACATGGCCCAAATAGAGAGACCTTAAATTTGATATTGAACAGCAATTGTTTCCTACTGTTGGCTCTCTCTAAGTCTTTTGTGTTACTCGTTATGAACGCATACCAAAAAATGAAACACGCGATTTTGAGAGGATAGCTAGTAGGGGAGTTTATATGAATCTTCACGATGTATCACTTGCTTGGTAGGAAGATCTTAAAAGGTTGCAAGTTGAAAATCATCTGACTATTAACAAACGTAAGAGAGGTTTTGTAAAACAAACAATAAGCTAAGCTATAAAGGAAATGGTCGATATACTCAAAAAGATAGATAATCACTAACGAGAGGATCCTAAATAATCCATTACTTAAAACAATAATGTCATTGTTAATCTGATAGATAAACGGTTTAATATTTTCGGCTTACTAACTTAGCTTTAGCCAAAACTAGAATTTTATCCTCAACCATGAATGTTTATGTCGTACCTACCTAAAATGATTTTTTATTATCACATTCCTGTCAACGTTGAGAATGTAGGTAATCGACATAATATACCTATGTAGTCCACATCAGTATTGTTGTTCTAAAGAGAACTTGAGAATTTCACGGCAGACCAACCAACATAGAATAAAAGTTGTACGTATACTCAAAAGAATCTCGTATAATAAATTCTGTAATTTCAAGTATAACCGGGACAAGTGGGAATATTGTTGCTTACTTTAGTTGGACGTTCTCGTATATCGTTGCACCGCCTCGCCTGCCCCTCTAAACTAGATCTCTCTTGCTAACTTGTACAAGGATTCTCCACAACATTTCTGTGTGTGTAATATCGGACCGCAGGTTTGTCTCTGTAATATAAGACTGTTTCCCTTGAGGCAATGTTGCAAGTCTTATTGATTGAACGAAACAATAATGTACTTCAGAATCCTTAAGTTCCATTTTTAAAGTATGAAATATTTCAAATATTTGGTGTGATATACTCGACACCTGTTAAGTGTGATTGTTAAAATAATTATTTTTAGGTGGATTAGAGCATCAAGACTAAACGAATAAAGAGCCAGAATGGAGAATCTATTCTTGATCTTTCAGTGTAAATGAAAAGTCGTTTTCAGAGTTTAAAGCAAGAAAAAGTGAACGATCTAGATTAAGTAAAATTCTAGGGATAAAACAAGTGCCAATAATTGATCATTCGTCGAGTGTCTGTTTGCGGTTATACCTAAGCTATTTTATAATTCTGAGATTGTTATTTTTAAATCATAATCTGCGAAGTTTATAATAAATAAGCAAAAATTCTTACAGACTCTCAAGATAAAAAATATGTTCTCCAAATGCGGCAAGCTGGAAGATTTTCTTTAAAAAAAAATTGTAAATATAAAATAAGGTTTTGAAAGGATTGCTTTGTGGAGGGCTGTAGTTGCCTCCCAGTGCGCCTAAGTGGGGTTACAAAGGGAGTGTGTATATGGATGTTTTGAAGCGTTCATAAAAAACGAGCTTTTTAATTTTGTGGGGAAAAAATTACATTAAAATTTTTCATTGCGCAGGGTTTAGCTTTTTTTAAGTCCATTGTTATTTTACTCTCAAAGGGGAAACTACGTTAAACTTTATTATCATTTTTTAATATTAAAGAATGGACAACATTATATTATTATGAAGCAGTTAAATTCTTCATATTTCTGCGTTGAGGAGTGAATTCACCAGGAATTCTCCAGATGCCGTTGACAATCCACAAAGAGCCAAGCACGTAATGGAGATGCCTCCTCGCTCGTTTTATACCGGATGCCAGCAGGCAGTTAATGCCGCCTAAGTGGCCATCATTCCCTGGATTCCTTTCACTGTGAAAACCCGATATTATTTCACTCACTATTATCTAAGTGATCCGTACTTAACTACTGCAAAATACACAACGTACCTAATGGCTAAACATCTTGAGAAATTTTGGAGTTATCCTTCAGCTGGAATATGTTTGTTCTACTACCCCACTACTAAGAAATTTATTATTGATGTTTTAAAAATGGTAACCAATGGTTAAATAAATGGTAAACATTGGGTTAAAGTTAACCGTTGGCAGATGTCCTTTATATGCTACAAGCTGACCCGTCAAATTTCGTTCAACATCTTCGTACGATAATAATTCTTACCAAAATATCTGCTTACTTTCTGAAACATCATGGGAAATAAAAATTCGCTAATCAAACAAAAAAAATAATTTTCCGATGACAAACGGCCTACCTACCTTACATAAATTAATAAAACTAAAATCATATCTTTTTATTCATTTTTTTGCGTTTTAATTTATAAAAATATTCGCTTAAAATATGTTTGAAATTTAAAAAATATTTCTCAAACCTTGAAATAAATTCTATCAATAATCTTCGTAGCAGTCAGTGTTTTGAAACACATGGTTGTCTGAACGATACCGTTGACAGCCATTGTGTTGCACATGATTCTAGCTCCAGGAGTCAGAGAGTTTTGTGAGAAAAGTCTTCTTCTTATTCTAGGCCTAAAGACCTGTTATTAAGAGGTGGGGTTTGTCTCTTACGAGGTCGACTCCCAAATGTCTATCAATTTCTTTGCTGGTCAGCCTGGTGGTCGTTTTACATGGGGTTGACGGTGCAGTGGAATGCGGTGAAGTGTGGATGAGCGCATTATGTTCACATATGTATATCAATATCTTCTTCTTGTTTATGAAAAGTATATTTATTTATCTATTTTTTTTTTCTTTCATTTTTATCTTGGTTATTTTATAGTTTAAATAGTTCATAGGTACCTATGTACTAGGCTTAAGTTTTACCATGTACCAAACTATGTAAAATTTTATTATGTGCTGCCTCCGACAGCGAAACTTTGTTTCTTGGAGGTAGCGAAAATAAATAAAAAAAAAAAAAAAATATTTTACATAATATGTTCATTCAAAATGACTTGTCAAGATACTGACAAATTATGCTAAAAATGTCTCCAATTTTTTTTTAATATCAACTAATGCCTGCGGTAGCTTGTTACTGATAGTTAATTTCAAATTGGTTCCATCAAACTTTTACGGTCGATAAATCAGGTTTGTGTATAGATAATATTATTTCCTCTGCTAATTATTAGCAACGGTGTTGTAACATGCCGTACATTTTTACCTTTGTTATTAGAAAAATCTTTTGCGGAATAATTGTGTATGATAATAAATATTAATATTATTATGGTTGTTGCCATACCGAAAAAGACACCTGCAGCCCGATTCACGGAAAAGTTTAAGTGTAAGTTTAGTTCGAAGTTCGAACGAAGTTCGATTCAAACCCTCCGTGAATAGGTACATAGACTGTAGATAGTCGCCGCCTACAATAATTATTATTACCAGCAGCCCTATTCACAAAAGTTTGAATCGAACTTCGTTCGAACTTAGACTTAAACTTTTCCGTGAATCGGGCTGCTGAGTAGGCATGTGTCATCTCATATATTTTATTCTTTTTAAACAAAAATCAGTACGAGGTATTTTCTTATACTTTATAAAGTATTTATTTTATATAAATTCTACTATATTTTTGTCCCAGTTTTACAGGAAAGAGGTTAATCTCTCTCGAAATCTCGGCTTTCAGTTCATTAATTCTCTTTAGGAGTAGAAAAATATGATACCTATATATAGAAACATTAAATGCAGTTTATTTTTTATCACATTCACATGTAGGTTTGATGGCAATGTCTTACTTTCAAAGTAAGCGTATTTTTTTCATAAATACGACATCACTCAGCGTTGTTAAATTACGACATATCGCGGTTTTCGAATCACATAGCTTTAAAAATACTGTACCTTATTTATGTAACTTGTAATTTTTAATTTTTCGTGCCGTGTAAATAAAATAAATAAATAAATAAAGTATTTAGGAGAGTGATAGGAAACAGCATACGAGGGACCATGTTTTCTGTTGTACTTAAAAATGATTAAAAGAAAAAATGAATTAAAGATTCGAGGTCCCGGGTTCGATTCCCAGTCGGGTCAGAGTTTTTTCACTTGAATATTTCTACCCGAGATTGGACGGGACCGGTTGACTGGAAAAAATTGCCTGAGGCAATAAGTTCCGCCAGCTATACTGACACCTTTGTATAGAAAAGTGTTATATTATTATTATTATATTCCATGTTTATGTACATAGTTAATTTTGCTAAAAACTTCATTGACATGTTATACAGTGGTGAACTATAGTAAAAATACTGTTCTACAATCCTTTGTAACTGATTTATATACTTTTGTGCAATGTTCCTTTTATTGTGTACATTTTCTTGGAGTCTACTCTTAAATTGATCCTTTTTTCACTCTATTTTTAACGATAGCTGAGTCATATCTTTTACGCATTACCCACGCATAAACCTTTAATGGTTAAAAAGTCCAAAGTCATCAGGGGCATGGACACCTCTATAACATTTCAGAAAAAAAACTGTTAGTAGTTTTATGATTTACAGGTCGTCTGAATAGACATATTGAAAAGCGTGGGTTGATTTTATGGAGAAAAACCGCCTTATAATTCCATGGGATTTAGTTTTTTTATAATAAAGAGCATCATGAAACTTCTTTTTACACCACTTTTTATCTCAAATGCTATGCCCCCCCCCCTCAAAACTATCTAGCTGAAGCAGTCTCTCTGTGTCAAGATGACTAGCAGCAATGTTCAAACATCTTCTTCTCAGTACCCCCTTTTCTAAAGCAGTCCTTTGAGTTCCACAAAGAACGAACGGTATCTTGGCGTGACCGTTCACGTTAGTTTGTCCCCTCGTTAGTTCTCTCAGTGATAGTACATAGGAGGCCTTAAATTCTCTTAGTTATAGTACATAGGAGACCTTAAATTCGTATCACCTTTCCTATCCCCAATCTATAAAAAAATGTTAACAGATTGTAAGTAAATAATAATTGAATGTTGATTGGTAATTTAATATAGTTTATTACCCTTTTATTAAGAGGGTTTAGTAGGTAATTTGTAATAGAAAACAAGTAACCCGATAATAATGAATTAAATCTTTATCATTCGTAAAATTAAGAACACATCTTTTACGAAATTATTAAATTTATGACGGTGAAGCTTAAATTAATTTTGAAATTATTCAAATTTCTTATTTATTATCAGTGCACTGTCAAAAAGGATCCTATGATATTTCCTATGTTCCAAGAACAGGAGGGCTACGCAGTATCTACGCATTCGCATCCCATCACAACATATCATTGCTTTTGTTGACTGGGTCTGATGCTCATCCCTTTCTAAGGTGGTATATTCTATGCTCCAGGGTGTTAACTTCCGTTGAGCCATGCTTCTGCAAGATTTTGTCACAAGGCATCTTCCAAGTTTTTTTGTTGGTCTCCTTCATTATTAATTGCAAATATTCAATATAATTCAACATTATTCACACTGTAATCTGTTGGTCTACTTTCTAAATGCATAAAATAAACGTTTACAAAACGCTTCAAAACCTTTTTAATTTTAGATCAAATGAAGCATTAAATGAGATACGCAATCGAGTTCCTTCTAATGAATTATTAGTGATAACTTTTATTATTTCGTTAATATTTTATTATTTCTCTCTCCGGCGGAAGTCCCGTGCCTTCTATTCATTATTTTTTACCTTTAGATTACACTGTCCTTTGACCTTTCACTGACACAACTCTATCAACGTTGTCTATATATCTTGTAGACCGTTCTTTGATACATTTCGATATTAATTACTCGACGAAATATTATTATATTATTATCTACCTTACTCATATAAAACTAGCTTTCTTCCCTAAGGCTTCGCTCGTTCGTTCACAAGACCATCAGCTAGAAATTTGCTATTCATCCTCTGCTTATGTGCTAAGTTCTGCTATATTTCACATACAGGGGTTCTACCGAGTAAAGTTCCTCGTGTTATGCAACTTGAGATTTCATAGAATTTTTTTTCCGTATTTCCGCAAATTTTTCAATTTTTTCCGCAACGTACGTATCAATTAGTATTGTTTTTTTTGAGTTATAGAAAAAAAGGAAATTCCTTAAAAATCTTACTAAACTATTCTATTAAAATCCATCCATTCTACAAAAAACGTAAATTTCAGCATCGTATGTTATATAAGGACTCGCGGAAACATTAAGTCATAAAGTTTAGGTTGATGTGACAAAAACGGGTATTTCGGTGCAAATCACCCTTAAGTTTCAAATATTTGACTAGTTCTAAGCATAAACTTTTTCGAATATGTAACAACTATAAACTTTAAGAATTCATTACTGATGTTCGATTTTTAAATGGAACAAACCACTACGGGCTTACGACCGTCTTCTACTGTTATTTCGAAGGCTGGCTTAGTGTGATCACTTTACGTTAACAACGTTCGCCAGTAGGTGGTAATGTTTAAGTCTCCGAAACTCCTAATTATGAGAATTCTCAACATGTCGAAAAATCTCATGTATGCAACAAGTAGATATTTACCTAATGATTATTAATGAAATATAGAGATAAAAGTTGGAAATTATTGAGAACAAGAGAGCAACCAAATTTAAAGACTGCGACTGCTGTCATGTATTTGGCGCCAGGATATGACTATATCCATTTTTGTAAATGTCTCATCTTTATTGCCTATTTGCTTTGTTGGTGCACAACGTGTTATTAACCTTGCTATGCTACCGTAGTACAGCAACAGTTCGGACTTGATATCGTTTTGTTGCAATTTATACACTACAATGATGGCGACAAATAGTCGACAATTAAAGTAAAGTTTTTATAAATTCAGATAATATTATTTGTAGGAGTTTGTTCATATAAAAGTACCTATGTACCTAGTTCACACATACATAGTAACCGAATTTCTCCCAGGCAAGGAGTGTGTAGATATTTAATTAGAGAATTTCTAACAGCATAAAAGGAAATGTTATTTTCCTCCGTTAAAATCATTTGTTCTTTAATAATTTGATCTTCCTTACGTGTTTTTCCTTCCAACTGTTTTCGTATAAGCCAAAATCACACAGTTGAAATAACATGTGTGACGTAATGACATATTATTTTGAAAATATTATTTTATATTTCAGTTTTATTACATTCACTCTCTGATTTTAACAAGAGTGTTCGACACTGCTCCATTGAAACGTGTATCACATCTTAATGGTAGTATTTTTTCGGGTATCTCGTAGACGATTAGTTATTCTAAATTCTCTTTTACCCTTAGTTGTTCGATTTCTAGGATAAAATGTAAATTTTGAATGTGATTTTCGGCAAGTCCTACGTCGAACTCTATACGTTTGTACGTACATAGCAAATTTCTTCATTTATTTGCATTAATTGCAGAGCTAAAGTATTTTAGAAGGACCAATATGTAACAACTAATGACTAACAATTCATTACTGATGTTCGATTTTTAAACGCAACAAACCTCTACGGGCTTACGACCGTCTTTTACTGTTATTTCGAAGACTGGCTTAGTTTGATCGTTACGTTAACAACGTTCGCCATTAGGTGGTAATGCTCAACTCTCCGAAACTCCTAATCATGAGAATTCTCGACATGTTCAACATGTAAAAAAATCTCATGTATACAACAAGTAGTTATTTAATTAATTAGATATAGAGATAGAAGTTGGAAATTATTGAGAACAAGAGAGCAACCAAATTTAAAACTGCGACTGCTGTCATGTATTTGTCGCTAGAATATGAATATATCCATTTTAGTAAATGTCTCATCTTTAGTTTTGTTGGAGCTTGTATTTTATTGGGTTTGTATTTTAGAAGTGGTTATGTGTGTATGATATCCCAGCTATGAAGATTCAGCACAGGAGCATTCTTTTTCGCTCTTTATCACAAAAGACGAATAGAATAGCACTACACTTTGGCCCTTCGTACCGTTCAACCTAGCCTCAAGTTTTACACAACATTTTTAAGTTCTGTTTCTACATATTCTTATCCTAAAATCGTAGTAAGGTAATGGATATGTAAAGTGTTGCGTTACTTAACACTTTCACGTCTTTCTCTTGGTATTCAAAACAATCTAGGTAAATATTTATTGTTTTGAACATATATTGAACATCGTATAACAAGAACATAATAAATAATCAAGGGTTACTCGTCATCATATGACAGACTCCGTCGCCCTTTTTACGTAGATTTTCGATTCGACGCGTAAATAATGGTGGTGTTACAAAATTACGGTGAGAATTATTCTCTACCAACGAGAGTTAGTTTTATATTGAATGCTCTGTTATTGTATTATCGTGTTTCCAAAGTGCATGCCAGCCACTACTTACTGTAGGCACTGAATGTTCACGTATGCACAAATTTGACGTATACGAGTATGTTAATTTTTAAACAACAGAACTCACGTACCACAACATGGATTTGTGTATGTGAAGCTCATGAGAAATCGCTGGGTAGGCGGCGTTATTCAGTCATAGGATCACTCAGTGTTCTAGGCTTTTCTAATATAGATAAGTATAACGGCAATTAATTGGTTCTTAAGGCATGTAGCTATAATCTAAATTGTTAAGAATTTTTTGAAATTCATTTTTTTCATATTGGATATCCCCCTACTACAACTCATTCAGAATCCATTTATAATTAATTAATCTTTTAAAGGAAATCCTCTGTCCCTTTCTGTAATATTTAATGGATTATTTTTGCTTTCGCCCAAATGTTTTAATTATTTCTTTGCTAATCTCTTTCAAGTCTTCTCCATTCTTCTGATTAAAAAATTTCGAAATTTTGGACAAAGATATTAAATTATTAATTTCACACAATTTTCACATTAAGTCGACGATCAACATCACTGTCAGCACGTGTCCTAACTGGTAGGGTATTCACGAAACGATCAAAATATGATCAAGTTGCGATCTGATTCAAATCCTTATCAAAAACAATTTAATTTTAACCTGGAATAAAATTAAGACGAAATTACATAGAATATCAGGTTTGTTGGCATATTGATTATTTAAGTAGTTTTGTACTAGAACAAAATTTTATAATTATAGTATTTATGACGTACGGTATCGAGTCCGGGACAGAAAACACTGCGACCAAAAATGCACTTAGAGTTTCAGAAATGAAAACTCTCAGCAGCATAGCCGGGAAGACCCTTTAGAGATTAAGGAATAAGAGGGTACGGTAAATATGCGAGGTTGAGGACAAAGTGATATGGGAAAGGCAACGAAGAAGGTTCTGGTATGCATATGTGAGGATAATGGATTCTTCCAGAATACCTCTAAAGAGGTGGAGGGACAGCTGAGAGTCGACCTTGCAGGAGGAAAATCTCACGTCCTGAACAACACACCACAAGGTCTAAATAATTAAGAAAAATAAGTATTTTTTAAGCAACTTTACATGTGCAGAACCGTCAAGAAATTCGCAACCGATATAAATGTTGTTGAAGTGATTTCCAAAAAAATATTTGGTTATAATTTAATGGTGTTGGAATGGGCTAAGATGTGAATGAGATCACAACTATGTAGATTGTTTTATGACCGTTTTGTGAATGATTCTCTAGCTGTTGCCAACCGAAAGTTATAAACTTCTTGTTGAGTACTTTTTGTTGCGCAGTGTGGACATAACTTAATGCCCATAATCTCTAATTATGACAGGTTCAAATCGAATTTTAACTCTCCTCTTGATATTGTGTTGTATAAATAATTTAGTTTGATAATTAAGGTACTTACCTGTGCGTGTGTGTTTAACGGTGAATTTTGATTAATAGATTTGCATTGAGATTAATCTTGTGTGTTAAGGGAAATTAACGTATTCAACAGGGTATTCATAATTGAACATTGCCACTCCATTATCTATCAAATATGATTGAACACTCCACTCTCAGAAGCACAAAATCACAGTTTTAATTAATACGAAAACATAGATTGTATAATAATTAATTGATTAATACAGCTGAAGAATCAAAATATCGATAAGCTTAGTTGAAAAAGAATGCAGCTTAAGATAGAAAATCCTATTAGTTTGCGTGCAATATATTAAACTAACGCTTTTACTCATAGTAGGTATATGGAATATACATGAGTCTTGTGATCGGATTTCAAAAAAAAAATAGATTTCGCTGAAATTAATTTTCTCGACGTTATGGAGGGTGTAGATTCCAAAAATGCAAAAGATTTTTTTTTTAATTTACGCATACGCCAAAAATGTGTGCGCACCCATAACTCATAGTAATTCTTATCCGATTTGATTGAAATTTGGTAGAACGGTTAGCCCCTCGATGTAGATGAGTCAGTAAAATGTTGAGATCTGTACCTTCAGGGGAACCCTCTTAAAGTATCCAAAGAATATTTCATTGTTCTAGAAAAAGGGCTAAAAAAGAAAAAAAAAATCTTCGATTTTCATAAAATTTGGTATACGGGTTGGTCTTATGCTCCTACACAAGCACGTAAAATTTGAGGTCCGTAACATCAGTGGGTCCCCCTTAAAGTACCGATTTATATTGAATATGTAGTTCTGAAGCAGATAATAAAAAGCTCCAATAGTCGATATCATTTTAAAGTTTCTTTAATAATTCTAACGATAAATTCATTTTAATTGTAAAATTATGATTTTTTATGCAAATATATGTTTTACACGAAAAGGCTGTTATAATATATTATGAGTTCTGGGCTACCCTAGGTTAGCAGCTTTTTTTATTGAAATCGAACAACAAACTTCGTCCTGTGTACTGAAATCAAAATAATATATGAACTCGAATTTGGTAAAGTGATTCTTTCTACTATATGTATTTTATTTAACTGTTCGCCGCAAACAGATCCTACAAAAATATTAGGGTGCATATTAGGTTAAATGGGGGGGTTTTTTGAGGCGCAGAGTCCATTTTTGGACTTATTTTTGCGAAAGGGAGAGGGGCTTATATTTTTATTTGACCACTGTGCTCCGTGTTCCTGGAGGGATAGGCAGAGAGAGATTTACTCCACTGTTTTCTATCCAAGACACTTCTTTCGCTGCTTCCACCGATATAACGTTCCTCATAACACCTCTTATATTTATTTTATTCTTCGTAGAGTTCTCATTTTTACTACATTATTTTTTTTAGGGCAAGTGAGTGCACCTCCTACACTGATATCAGCTATTTTCAATGTAAAATTACATCTCTAAGAAAAGTCTAACTCAATCGGGAATCGAGCCTGACATAAGTAGAAGACACCTTTATTTATTTATTTATTTGAAATCTACGCAACCAATGGTTGCTTTTACATACAATTTACAAAACAGAAGAAGAAAAAATACAATAGTTATGCATCACAGTAAAAAAAAAAAATAAGTATCTAAGAATTCAATGAGCCAAGCGGTACCTATCCCTTAGCATTTTTTTGAAACCATACAAAGATGCAGAAAATATATCAATTTCGCCAAGATCATTGCCCCCCCTAAGTAACCTTTGCATGGGCGCATTGAAAGAATAGTTTGTGACACTGTTTGCCAATCTAAAGGTCTGTGTACTTCGCGTGCTCCTGGAAGGGACATGAAGCTCCACCATAGACAACAACCGAGAGGAATCAATCTGGCCACCGATCAATCTATGCAAGAAAGTCATATCCGCTATTGTGCGCCTTTCGGATAGCAGTGTGAGACCATATTCATTGCGAAGATGATCATAGTTAATTATACGATTTATATCGATCAAACATCCATATTTTCGATACTAGCTTATCCGACAAACGTTATTGTTCTACCACATTATTATTTTATTTATTCTTTTGAGCGTGAAACCCATAGCATGTTTCGACACTCGATGACCATAAACGTCCCTGACAAATACGCAGTTGCCCGTCGAATGGTTTTTTCTTCGTAATAAATTTACTATTGTCTTTGTCATTTTCAATAGCCTAAAAACTTGGGACTAAAAGAAATAGGATATCAAAAAGACTTTTTGAAATGGATGGTTTATGAGATCATAGCGTTCAAACATGATAATTTCACCTTTGTCATATAATTGTAGATTTGACACAATTCTCTTTATTTCGACTTACTTCGCAATAAAACTTTTAGAAGAAACTTAATCCTGTTTCGTTTAGTTCAATAAGGTAAGTCTTATCAATCATTCTACAAATTATTATCCAGCCCGTGTTCTTAGCTCTTAAGCCCTTATTTCGTTTTCACTCTTAATAATAATCATCGAATATTTAATTGGTGCCTTTCAATTATAATGATGATTATTCACTCGAGTGAGTCTTTGTTAATTATAATCAATTTAACCTTCGCATCCCTTAATCAATATATCTTTATGTATGGATCTGAGGGTGGATTGCTGTAATGTTCTCTTAAGTAATCATAAATTAAAGGTAAATCTAAGTACATAGGGTAAATGAATAAAATTTTATCAATGAATAAAAAAACTCCTGAAATTCCTAAAATTTCTAGTTGTTGAAAGCTATTTTAGTAGTATTGCTAATTTGCGAATTTACAAACGAAACTCAATCCGCGGAAGGATTAGGGTTCGAAGATAGCAAAAAATATCTCTGAGAGAGGAATATAGTTGTCCCAGACCCCAACTTAGGCTATATCCTGAGCAGCTCCAATAACCTGGTTATCCTGGACCATCATGGTTAAATTCCTCAATTCTGCTTCGAAGGAACAGAACACGGTGTGGGAGGGTCCTCCTCTTCTTCATGACCCTGATAGGAGGAAGAACAGCACTCTCCTTGGCTAACTGTCATTCTTTATCCTTTGCAAGTATCCCAGCTATGTCCTTCTCGTCACCATTGTAGTAGAAGTCACGGGACCAAGTCTGGTGTTCCGGCGTATATCGTCGTTCGTGATGTGAAGGTATACTTATATATTATCTTATAGTGAAAATTCTCGTGTGTTACTTCGTTGCGAACGCCGAGACTTTTTGTCCATGTGCTTTGGTCAGGTGCCAGGACTCACACCCATACAGGAGAATGGTCAACACACACGCATCAAACAGTTTACATTTCGCCTCGCCGCCGAAACGCCTACGCTTTTAAAATGTAAGGAAAGTATGCGTATTTCATAAAGAATTGAACTAGAATCCGGGCGTAAAAGTTGTAAAAAAGGATGAAACAGATTACGGACGCAAACACAATAAATTAAGCAACCAAGCATTGAGATAAGGAAAAATAGCTGTTCCTTACATCGGAAATGATTTTAAAGTATTTTTTTTAAGTTGGGATTCACCAGTTTATTTACTCGTGCAAGTAAAAAAATATATTTATTTAGATCCTACACTCAATAATTTTCACACCATTAGATTTTTTATTATCATTTCTTTGCCCTTTTTCTTCTACGCAGAATTCCTATAGTTTATTTTATACCATCGATTCTCAAAGAAAAGTTTTTGTTTTTTACTAAAAGAAGAAAGAATAGGTTTTCAAATTTATTTTAAGAACTTCGTCATACCTCAACAACCAAAATATTTCTATTTAAATACCGCGTATTTTGTATCATGATTGAATAAGCATACATCAATAATTAATTATGAAAGCCATACAAGTAGGTACCTTTCTTAAACTATGACAGGTACACTGACTAATTGATAAACTATATTTATTGTATAGTTAATGATATTTTTGATATTAAAAAAATGCGCTAAATACAGACAGCGCCATTTTAAGGAATCCCTTTCGCTGGATATTTCAAACAATTTAAGATCCACTGCTCTATATCATTGGCTTTCACGCAACATCCGAACCATATCTCGTTTTTTTAAATAAATAACCTACACCTTTCCCGAGCAGGCTTCTCACATAACTCACAGCGTCCTATCGTCTTGTACCGATATACCCTTAAAGCCGAAATATTTGTTTATTCGAACGCGGCGATCTAATCGAATTTGCAAAATTCTTTTTGCATTATTTATCAGGTGATGTTTGCTGAGAGAAATCAAAGAAAATACAAATAAGATTAGGTAGTGTTAGGTTTGCAATAAAACAATTATCTCAATTTGGAAATTGAATGAATTGGAAAAGGTGTAACACGTGTAACAATTGCAATAAAATATTTAAATACAAAGGATTTTCGCATGGGGATAGTTTAGTTTATATAATTTATTTTTTTGTTTACCCATCACGCCGCCGTGTCCCGTAAGGGGTAGGCAGAGAGAACGGACCTCCACTCTTTTCTATCCAAGCATACTTATTTCGCTTCTTCCACCGACATACTATTCTCATACAGATTCTCCTATTTCTCTTACTTCTTACCTGGCCTTCCTTGAGGACGGAATCGATGTGTTCGATCCACGTCATTCTCAGTCGCCCACGCTTTCTTGCACCTTTCCTTTCAACCTTATGAATTATCTTTGTCATTCTGTCTGCATCCATTCTTTCCACATGCCCAAACCATCTCAACTTATTAACTTTCATCTTTGTCACAACACTTACTTCCATACCACATTCTTTCCTATTAATTTCCATTTGGTTAAAAACCAACCCATTGTACATGTTTTTTGTGCCCAGTGCTAATTCCTAGGGCTGCTGTAGTTCTACGTACTTTTATTTGATTTAATCATTTAACTATTGGTTTTTCGTTACTTATTTTTATTTATTTTGACTTAAAATTATTGTACTTACTAAGTAATTTTTTTATAAAATTTTCTTGGTATTTTTAATTATTTTGTTACTGTTTTTTTAATTGTTTTGAAATAACTTTGAATTAATTGAACTGAATGTCTCTGAGATATTACTATAGAATTTCTATCCTGTGTTAAATTTTTATTTTATAATTATTATTAATAACTTTACTGTTACCTAGTTTAAGGACACTGAGCATTATACCCGTATTTGTGAATCTTATTATGTTGTACTGTTGTCCATTATAATGTATTTAGTGTTCAAAAGGCGTTTACGCCGTTTATCTATACTAATATATAAAGAGGAAAGATTTGATTTTTTGTTTGTTTGTTTGTTTGTTTGTTTGTTTGTTTGTTTGCTTCGAATAGGCTCCAAAACTACTGAACCGATTTGAAAAATTCTTTCACTTTTGGGAAGCTACAATATCGGCGGTGAACATAGGCTATATTTAATTTCCAAAAAAAAGTGGGTAACCTACGAAAACTTCAATAATGTAACCCAAGGTGTAAAAAATTTACCTAAAATATTCTTTTTATCGCGAACGCTGTGAAAACTAATGATGATAGAATAAAACAATGTACAACAATTTTGTAGAAGACATCATTATTTACAAAAAGTATCGCGACAGCATATGTCTTACTATTATAGTTATGCCACAATAAGTGTTTTTTTATTTAAAAAAACCCAATAAAATGTCACCTTTAGAAAAAGCTCTTTATTGGTATCTTGGTATTACTCCTTATTAAAATAAATTAGTTCATATTCAAGTCTGCTTCAATATGTTTGTATAACTTTTTGAATTATTCAATTCGGACATTCCATTCGAAAGTTATCACGAGTTTAAAAATGTGAGTATTGGAAAAAAAAGCATAGTCTCTTATCATCTCAACTTATCCGATGCAGAGTGCGTATGGGAGCCGGGGAGGGCTGAGGGGAGTCGTGTCAAGTTTAGTAGAAATACCGCGCAAAGTAGTCACGGTGGTAAAGTGACGTGACACGATACATTGCAATGCAATTATTCCAGATTAACATATTTATGCTATAAAATATTTTGAAAAAGTTAGGGATCTGTCTGAAAACTAAATTATTTTTAAGTATCTATCTACCCGTGCGAAGCTGGGGAGGACCTCTAGTGTTTAAATAAATAAATAAGTAAAAGATTCGCACAAATGGATACCTTAATATAATTTTCAATAACAAAATCTCTGTACGTGGAGTATAAGTAGATTACTGTGTACTGATCACATTTTTGAAAATGGTTCTTTGATCCGTCTAGGTCGTTTCCTGCACCTAGAACGCCAGCCCCCCAGTGGCGTTCTCCATTAGCTGCTGCGGGGTTACTGTTCGGGTGATTTTTAGTGAACCTCTCTTCCCGAAAGTAGCAAGCGTGCCAATCTTCTTAATCTGACGTCTTTGGTGATCAATGGTTGTCTCTTCAGCGCGTCATAAGGCTATGTTCTAACTGAAAAGTGATCGCGCGACCATGCGACGAGCGATCATAAGGTTGTCAATTTGAATAATCCCTCCGCGTTTGAGTACATTAATCACTCATTTGTGAGTGGAAATGCATAAAAAAAGAAAAAAAAGAGTACATTAAACTCGTCGCGTGGACAATATATGCTAGAGTTTTGAAGAGAAACGAGTTTCTAAATAAATGTAAAAAAGTAATAAATGTTTTATGAACAGAAGTTAAAAGATGTTTAGGAAGATCGGAAGTTATATATCTCAACTTATTAAATCCTTTTTCTTCCTGTACCTGTTGTCGGCAGAAATCCTTTCAATTAAATAAAATAATGATCAGGACGCAAACACTTTCAGGCGGTTTGAATTGGCTTAGGTTCACAATACACGACTATATTTTAAAACCGAGAACATTTTTAACTGCAACGAGACTGCAATACCTTTATTTCTAATGTTATTATTTTCTGAAACTAAATCACCCCGTGACGTTTTCAATTACGTTCGAAGGTTTTATTTATTTTCTTTTCTATCATTGTTGCACCATAAATATTAATGCATCGCAGTTTATTGAGGCCATCATGGAATAAAGACTCCATTCATTATTCATAGAGTCATCCTGACATTTCCTTTTTCATTCCGACTGAACTGCTCAGTGAACGCCTGTTATAACAAATAGATTGTCCAGTATAGAAACTCAATTAAGTCATATTTCCTCTGTTTATCCTTAATCGATTTTCGTTCTATGAAGAACAAATACTAATATTTGCCTTTTTGATTTTGTGATACGCTCAAAACGCGACAAGCAATATCGATTGAATATCTCGCTGTGTTGAACAAATGTGATGTTTGTAACAATTATTTAACGTGTATGTGCTTGTGTACGTGCCGTGGGGTTGCCGGCTAAGAATAGCACCTCTGCTCTTTTCGCTGGATTTTCGAGCATCCTGTAAGAGGCAGAAAAATCAGATCGGGACCGTGAGATTGACCACCTCACGTCCTTAAACCTCAACTGGTCAGAAAAGGCACAATGAGCCTCGGACGCCTTCGAGCGCAGTGAAGAGCTCTTGTTGCCTCCCTATGCTCCTGAGTGGGGTTGAGGCCTCCCGCATTGTGGGTTGGTCTGAGGGGATCTGCGGCGGACTTGTGCGGGGCCGGCTTTTCGGTTTGATTACTTCGATCGAGCTGAGGGGTCGGTTTCGTGTGGATCGGGTTTGCTGCGGATTGGTCTCCTCCGGGCTGGCTTGCGTTGTGCGGGGGACGTTAAAGGGAGTATGTATGTATATATTTTGATTATTTTTATTGAAACATATTTGTAGATGTGGTGGGCAGAATACTCTACATCTCACGAAGTGGTTTATATCTTAGGAGGAGAACCTCTTACGGGTCTCAATCTCTGTCCTAATCAGTCTCAGATTTTACGCCTTTCTAAAATTAACCAGCTTTTACATTTCAGCACATCTCTATGAATAGGAAAAACGTCCATCTTTTGCTTTAGTATCCTATTTCGTTACCCAATTTATACCGCACATTCTTCATTGTACCAGTAATTTAATCCTTGTGAGCTAAGAATGCGGGATGGCTCTGATACCTTTAACTTCTTTTATATAATTCTATAGTAATATTTAATGAGTAATGATTTGATTGTTTGTTTGTTTGCATTGAATAGGCTCCAAAACTACTGAACCGATTTGAAAAATTCTTTTACATTTGGGAAGCTACACTATCCCCTGGTAACATAGTCTGTATTGAATTTTCAAAAACATTTGCGATCCTTACTTAAAAATTCCAATAATGTAACCCATAGTGTAAAAAATACCTAAAATATGTTTTAGATCGCGTGCGCTGTGAAAACTATTGATGATAGAATAAAATAATGTACTGCGACTTTGCAGAAGACATCAATATTTACAAAAAATGTCGCGACAGCATATTATGTCTAACATTTATAGCTATATGCCACAATAAGTTAAGTTTAAAAAATCTTAAAAAGGCTCTTCATTTGTATCTTGGTATTAGTTCAAATTAGTTCATATTCAAGACTGCTTCAATACGTTTATAAAACTTTTTGAATTATTCAATTCGGACATTCCACTAGAAAATTACCACGAGTTTTAAAATGTAAGAGTGGTCGCCGCTATCCGTGGCTCACTCTGGAGCGATATAGGGCGTCACTGGGGTACGAGCCGTACGGGATGGGACCATTTGAATGCTACATTCTTCCAGATTAAAAGGCTGTAGAATATTTTGAAAAAAAAAATAGGGATCTTAATGAAAACTATTTTTTTTAATAGGTACCTTTTTCCCGTGCGAAGCTGGGGCAGACCGCTAGTCTCATTATAAACCAATGACGTTTCTCATACAAAAAAAAGTATTTTCAAATAACCTTATAAATAGTACTGCCAATAAAACGTCCACGTCAAATAGCGTTGTTCGGATACTCTATTTGTTTTCCGCAAAGACAGGATATTGGAAGGAAATCGAAGATAAACGATATATCATATTATTCTGAGATAAGAAAAACAGAAAAGTAATTTGGCTTTCACCGTTGCCTTATTGCTAGGTATATTCAAATTTCATTCTTTCTTTTAAAAGTTTTTTTGCACTTCTTTTGTTTGTAGAGTTACCCAATTTAGCAAAAGGGAAGATTTTAGGACTATAAGGAGAGATATTATTTGAAAATAAATGATAATTTTTATTTAAACTATGGATGTAGCAAAAATCATACAACACTCAGATTTATATTATGCTTGCATGGTTTATTTATTCAATCAACGGCAGTACAAAAAAGGAGTCAAATAATAGATATTCCAACCAGCAATTAGAAAAGTAATGCCAATTAATTATAATAACTATGTATTTCAAAATATCAATGTTATGTTAATTATATTTGAATCAGAAAATATGAATAAAATATCAATTGGATTTTGGAAAAACTTAAATTTTGTAGTCAACGTGTGTAAAATGATCGCGAGATGCACATAAACGAACAAGACAAAAAATCGATACATTAATAAAAACTAATTCGAAATGTCCAACATCAGTTTTTTTACATTGAGACATTTCTTAGTTCAGGTTTATGCCAATAGGCTTATGCTATCTGGAGAGGAATATCTTACTCAGTTTCCTGACTGATATCTTTCAAGTTTATTCTCATATAGATTGGACAATTGGTAGAGATTTTGATAAAACGTTTAAGATAGTGCGATTTATGCACTCAGCATCGTACATTTTTTTAAGCTGTGTACTCACCTGCGCCGCGCGCGGTAACGTTACCTTGGTTCAGATGTGTACGCGTGTTCGCGACGAACTTGGTAACGTTGCGTGTCACGTATCATGCAACGTTACAAATTTCCATAGTACGCGGTGGTTCGTGGCGAACAACCACAAACCACCTAGTTTTCTGTCGGATCGCTGCGTTAACTACAACCGCGTACTATGGAAATTTGACACGGCGCAGGTGAGTATACAGCTTTAAAAATGACGTTAAGAACTTGAGGGGAGAATTGTGGATAGCTGAAAGGTGCCATAGACCTTAAAATTGTAACATTTGGTGACTTGAAGATTAAAAAATGAAAACAATTGGCGTTTGTTAGATGATGATGTTCTGTACCTATTGATACTCGTTTAAGAAAAACTGAACCAATTAAATGGAATTGAAATTTTTGCTATTTTTTCTGTGCATAAGGATTATACCGGCGTTTCAGAAGCGTAGAATTGACTCTTTATTAACGCCAAATTAATTAGTTTTTAAAACTTATTATTCCTTACTTTTTCTTTTAATGTAATGTCCAATGAAATTGTATTTATTTTTGTCTCCTCCGTTGAAATATCAAAGTCAGCGTTTCAAATAAATTTAAAAGTTTTCTCCATTTTTTTTGTTACTTCTTTAAGACTTTTGATTTAGTATTTGATAAGTTTTTTCTTTTTATATAATTTGTAATCTTTGTGAAAATAATATTCTTTAAATCCTGAATCAAAATAATCATGATTAATATCTTTGGTGAAATAAATTAAATCTTATTCATACTTTTTTCTTTTTTGATGATTTTTTTTTTACTCTTTCGTAATCGGGTGTTTTATTTTAACCTTGTGTGACCAATGAGCATCAGTGATCTCTTTTTATGATTAACTAATTGAACGTGTATTATTGGTGGATATATTTAATAAAAGAATTGATTTGATAGTTGGATATAAGTTTAATATACTTACCCTCGAAGTGACCGTGGTAGTAAAAAATACTGACCTGTGACTAATATGGAAGATAAAATAATGAAAATTTACTTTAAAAAACTTTTTTATGCGGTACTTTTTGTTTCACTCCACGTAAAAATAATGTCATGATCGTTTGTAAACCAACCAAATTCTACATAAATTGCAATTGTCTTCCAAAAATAAAACTTATCATTATTTCGTTCTCACATAATTTCTCGTTTGCCTGGGGGACAAAAGGGGGTCCCATTTATGGCGATGTAGGAATGGTTCCTCGTGGGATCCATACACCGCAGTGGTCAGGCGATAATTTCATACTATCGTATGAAATTCGAGTTCGAAGTGTAGAACTTTACAATACCCTCAAACCCTCATTTAACCCGTTGTCATGTATAGATCGAAATCCTCGACAATTATACTCACCAACGACTTCTGACATTTGAGAACAGGATTCTGACAGAACCTAAGCTGAAATAACTTCTAAAATCCGTCATTCATTTTCTTTCAAAATTGTTTCAACTCTCGTTGATCGTAAAATACAAATATATTTAGAGATTTGTCTTTGAATAGTAGGTACCTAAGAAGTTTTCAACACAACTATTATGAAACAATCCAATTATTTCCCAAAGTTTCCGAAATAATTTAGACTCGCATAGCCTATGTCTGGGTATTCAAACAGCTTTTGTCTGCTCACGAACATGGAATCAACGAATTCTGATTTATTTTGGAATGCCGTGACTAGCCGTTAATCGAGAGTCGGTTCCGTCAAAGTCCCTACGTAATGTTGGCTTATAATAATTGTGAGTACAGCCTATGATTTTGTGATACTATAATAGGTTGAGGCTTAAAACATAAGTGGCTTTTTCAAGGTCGCTTACGACGACCAAGCAGTAAAAAAGTTAATTTAATGTTTTTTTTTTACTACCCCATTGTGTTTATTGTATAATGACGTGTTGGTTTTCTATTTTCACGTATTAAATCAGAATTATGTTGATAGAAATAAATAAGTTTACGAGTGTGTGAATAAACTTCGTTTTTAAAATGTTTCTGTGGTTGAAATGTATTGAAAAAGTCTTCGTACCTATCTATCTAATTATGTCTGCATTTTACGTTTCTATACTTTTCAATTAGGTTGTTCAAAAACGACATCTGGTGTCAGGCAGGCCTGACCTGTATTTTATATATTACGTAGTACGTACCCGTCACATGTTCTGTGCGAAAGCCCACAAAAGCTTCAAAGTGCCTTTTATTTTTTTACTATAGACTTAGGCCATTTCAAGATTATAAAGAGGCAACAAAAGCTCTCAATTATTAAGCCTTCAATATTTATACTCCTTATAAACTATGCCCTTTTCCTTCAGCTTAATCTTGATGGGAATAGCAAAGTTGAAGAAAAGGCCCAATGTTAATTATTGCAAGTGTAAGTCAACAACGGGAGCTCGTCAGGGCTGCGTACTGGCCCCTTCCTCTTTGTGATACTTATGGATTTTATTCTAAGACTATCTACTTTGAATGGAGAGGGAATTCGGTTGCAGTCGGATACACTATGTGACTTGGAATACGGTGATGACACGGTTCTATTAGAAACAAATGTGGCTGCTCTTGGCTCTACGTTGGGATGCCTTCAGCTGCAATCGGCCGCCGTGGGTCTAAATATGAATGTAATCTTAGCCTCAACTACCATCCAAAAGGCAATCGGAGACGCGGTAGGCCCCTCCAAACAATTAAAAGGCTCTACGAAGCTGACCTTCAGGCCGTTGGTGTTGACTGATGTGCGGCTGCTAGAATTGCGGGATACAGGACCGCATGGCGAGGACTTGTGGAGTCCATATGCTCCAACTAGGGAGCGAACATAGATAAAGAAAGAAAATAGCAAGCTCTGACCCAACTGAAAATCGAATCCTGAACTACTTGGTTTCGGTTTGGTCATTAAAAACAGTTAGTCAGCCAGTGGGTCTCACTCCTGATGTATCTTTTTAACACACCCATAATCATAAATTAGAGAAGATCCGGGGCTTCCCAAAATATTTAGCACCTTGAAGAGTTGCCTGCCTCATATGACTAACTTTACTCATTAAAATGTTTATTTTTATGAGTAAAGTATTAAAATGTTATGCTAGTTTGCGCGCGTAAATGCAATTAAGTAAATTCAAATTCAATTTAAGTACTTACGCATAATTTGGATAGTTTCAGTTCATCAATACTTAAGATATAATCATGTTTGCGTGTTCAGTTGTTTTCTTCCAATAAAAATAATTATTTCTGTCTTGAACTTTCGTTTACGGTTATAGGCATGCAATTTAATTATTAAACAAATCGTTGCTTTTCGCGAAAGTCGCATACAGTTTGTTAAATATTTATTTAATTATTCAAAATTCAATTATAAAGATAATATTATTTATTTTACTAAACATAACTTTGTATTGTGATTGCCAAAATCGGGAGACCTGATGGTGAGGTCCTTGAAAACGCTCAAGATCGAGTACGGTGGAGGGATCTTGTTGCCTCCCTATGCCCCTAAGTGGGGTCCAAAAGGGAGTATTGTAATGAAATGTAAATGGCGAACGCCATAAATTATGGTAATAAAATGAAATTGTTAATGAAAAAATAACAACTAATGACTCTAACAATTCATTACTAATGTTCGATTTTTAAATGGAACAAACCACTACGGGCTTACGACCGTCTTCTACTGTTATTTCGAAGGCTGGCTTAGTGTGATCACTTTACGTTAACAACGTTCGCCATTAGGTGGTAATGTTTGTCTCCGAAACTCCTAATCATGAGAATTCTCAACATGTTCAACATGTCGAAAAATCTCATGTATGCAACAAGTAGAAATTTAATAATAAAATGAAAAATAGAGATAAAAGTTGGAAATTGTTGAGAACAAGAGAGCAACCAAATTTAAAGACTGCGACTGCTGTCATGTATTTGGCGCCAGGATATGACTATATCCATTTTTGTTAATGTCTCATATTTATTACCTATTGGTTTTGTTGGTGCACAACGTTCTAATTATGTCTAGATTCTTGTGACCTTTTCAGGACTTTTTCTTTAAGATCTAGTCCTGAAAAGGTCACAAGAATCTAGACATAATTAGAAATTGTTAATAATCGTAAAAATATTTCAATTAACTGCTACACTTTTTAATACGTTTCCCAATAAACATAACGACATGAATTTAATTATAAATCTTTTTTTTTATATTTGACAGGCCTATGCGAAAATTTATTGAAAAAAATACTCGTAGGTAAACACTTTTCCATACAAAGGTGGTAGTATAACAGCTAGAACTTCATGCCTCAGGAAAGTTTTAACACTCTGCCGGCCTCGTTCATTCTGATATAGGATATCCGGGTAGGATTTTCATTTCAAAAATACTAAACAAAACGTATTTATATAAAAAAAAAACGCTAATCGTATGATTACGGATAACTCTGTGATCAGTTTTTACTTCATTTATAAAAGTAATATTTAATCCGCGTTTGATATGTATGAAGATGACATTTCATACAAAATTTTGTAAACAAACAAAATAGTAGCCGGGCAACGCGAGTGTTTACAACCAAGATGTGGTAGCTCAGATTTCAATGATTTCGAGTTATTTATGCAGAATAGGTACCTTATTTTTTAATTATTTATTTTAAATCAAAATATAGTTAAGTCCTTATTAATTATACGAAACCTTTATGTTTCAGCCAAAATGAACTAATTTATGTTTGATCACTTAAATTTTAATATTTGTACCTACTTAAAAAGTATTCTTTGAATATTTTGTTCAAAACGTCATTTTATTTGTTATAAATTTAGTTTGTACATTATGGTTGTAAGCCTTTGAATTATTACGAGAATGCATATTTGCTTTATTTGTTTAAATGTCCTATTATCAAAATGATAAACCAAAATACAATGGACCAAAATATGAAGGGAGCACATATTTGGACGTGGAAAAAACTTAAATACAGTGTATTTAATACAAAAAGCGTTCATATATACTCGAAACAACTGTCAGTTGACGTTAAATTCAATATGGCGGGTCAAAATCTACAGAGATCAGCTCAAAATCTCGATAACAGCTTGATCGTAATATTTCCATCGCTGAGCTATTTTTTCCAAAGCAGTTAGATTTAAACTCGACGTCAATCGATTTAGGTACATATATATTATTTATTTCTATGAAACATTTGCCTGATGAAATTTGGCAGTGAGTTGAAAATTTATAGGTACCACAAATTCAATATGATTTAACGTCAATATTTTTCTGTGTGAATATTTGTATGAAAGGTTATGCTGATTAATTGGTTTAAAAATGAATGCCATCACACTCAGTGCATTTCTTTTCAGATTTATGAAATCTTTGAAGTAATTCATAAAAACTATCTTACCTATATCCCAACATTTACTTATCACAGATAATTATAAAAGATTTGTTTCGTTCTTTTTTGCCATGTTAACACACGTACAATTTTAAATATTTTTTAATGAACATTTTATTCACGGTACTCACAGCTGCGTGTTACAAAAGTTTTAAATAAATGTATATTTTAAAAAGTCGGGAAAGGTCCAACGATGATAATAAAATTCGTGCGTGACAAGTAGAAGCTTTATTAAAAAAAATGTGTCGTAATTTCGCGTAGTGTAGGTACAGTGTTTTATAAAAGGTACACTGGTATTAAACGTTCAAATTCACATTTCTGTCATATCTTTCCCATTATGTGGAAAAATTCTTTCTTCCACTTTTACTTTGAATGGTGAAATGTGGTGAAATTCTGTCGATCAGGGACCGAAGTCAAGTGCAATAAAATGGCCGTCAGTTGGTGCTCCCATGGTAACAAAGTACAAAATGACAGCTTTTTACCTTGTCATCATGGGATAATGTTGTAACTGACGGATAACGTTGGCGACCATTATATTGATTTTTTGAAGGCTCTATCCTGCATAATCCATATTATTGTTCAAGGTAGGTACAATCAATGCTTATGATCATCTGCGGATAACAATAATTCTCATGCGATCAGCTAATGTGTTGTCAATTACTCATACAGCGAAATCTGGATAGTACTTAGTTAATGAACTAAATAAGAGTTTTGAAATTAACAGTTTTACTTTTTTTTTTACCTATCACGCCGTTTCCCGAAGGGGGTAGGCAGAGACTACGGACTTCCATTCTTCCCTATCCAAACAAACCTCTTTCGCTTCCTCCAAACGCATAACATTCCGCATGCATGCTCTTCTATTCCTTTTGCTCCTTACTTGGCCCTCCTCTAAGACTGAACCGATATGGTCGGACAATGTCATTCGAGGTCGGCCTCGTCTGCGTGCACCCATTCTTTCAGATTTATATATCCTTTTTTTGGTTTTACATACGTGCTGTAATACGTCCAACACATTGCGTGCTTTGCAATTGGCTTATCAGAGGTCGCATGGCATATGCTTTTTGACACGTCATTTATGGAAGTCAGTATAAGTGTAGGTCATTTTAATATTTTGCAGTTAAACATATAACTACTATCTGTATTGAATTTTTCAAAGCTAGAATCACACGCGATGCGAAAAGTAAAGATAGTTCTAACATTCTCCACAACACATTATTATATCGTTTGTTATTTGAGTAAACATAAACATTCACAGAATTCGTTTTGTTTTAACTAAAAACATTAAAGTACTTTTGTGTAAACAGCCGGTATAAAAATAGTTTCACTGGCATTAATTGTGGAATCTTTATTGCGTAGGTATATCTTCAATTAAATTTCTAAAATGATAACAATTTCTTGGTACCTACCTCTATTGTGAGATAATTCCAACAAGTTTTTGATCAAGTTTTCCACGAAACACTCAACAATACGCTGTCAAAAATAAACCCAGAGTATATTGGATATTTATTTGAGTTTTATGTATGTACCATATAATGAATCAATTTATTGAGAAGGAAGGGACAAACTATTCACCAATAATAAACTATTGTTCCGTCTAATCATGACATTGGCTATAAAACAGGGGAATGAATTAACGGACCATTTACTCCTTGTGTTGCTGCCTTTAAAATAGGTGCATTGTGACATATTTCATTGAATTTTAAAAATTATCCTAAACGCTAACGTGTGACATGTAGCTCGCAATTCTCAGGTTTCAGTAGTGGCCTCCAAAATCGTGTGTACTTCTATGACCGAGTGCGTCTTAGTTACTGAGAATGATTTCATTAGGTAATTCTTTGTCCTCTTACAGAATCTATCGACTTGGATGTCCGATATCCAATTTGAACAAATGGATAATCAGACATCCATCCTTTTTTGGGTTGACTCCTTATCCTTTACTTATCATTTCTCTAGGTGTTTGTATTTAACAATACAACTGCAAACTTGATTGGATGCATTTAGCATTAATTTCTACGTGGTATTTGGGCCATTTGATAGAACGCATTATGTTACATGCAGTCATCAAAAACATACAAATAATATCTCGTTGATTAATCGCATTTCCTAAAAATTATGTTGAATACGGAACAGAATTTAACAACGATCATCGTGTCACTTTGATTGATTAATAAACCCAGCGTTTTTTTTTCGTTATCTCTGGAACGGTTTTATCTCTCGATAAAACCTACCCGTATAATTTTAATCTTTTTGGGAGTGAAAGGTACCTATCTATATTTTTAGCAAATTATCAACGTTTAAATGACTTTTTGTAATATGAGTACAAATAACAAATCCCTAATTCACATTCACGTAATAAGATTTTGCGTCACAGCTTTCATCAACCTCCTTTGATTTTTATTTTTGTAAACTTGCTTATGTTTGTTTGCTTATGTTATGACGCTTAATTTGGTAGCAAGTTAGTCATACGCTTGACCTTAAAAGTTCCGTTTTATTAGCAAGTTTGAATTCACATTATTTTACAATGCAAAAATAAAATCCGTTTCATAAAGTAATTTCAATGTTACTATTTCACAATTATGAACACAGCTAGTAACTGCACTGCTGTAATGTAGTATGCACTTCACTAAAATAGTGTAATACTTTATTTATTATCACATACGCTATGAACCATCAAGGGCTTTAATGGATTTTCAGCAAATATAATGTTGTAAAACACAAGGCCGCATACTATAAAAATGTGATGTATTTCTAACTAGGTAGGTACACAAAACACAAATATAACATAATTTTTACACACATTACTGAAATTCTTCCAGCTATTAATGATACTCGTATTATAACTATTAAAAAATTCAGTACTTTACCAAGCAGCAGAAGTTGATATTTGCTTTTAATTCAATTTGTAGTATATAATGTTGTAAGTTTAGTGCAAATCCCTAATATTTTTGTTGTGTCTTTCTGGATGTGGTGGAAGATCATTAGTTTGGTGCAAATTGGACGCATTAGAAGACTGACAAAACCCATAACATTCACGGGCGAAATCCTGTAAGATAAAGTACTTAACTTAGGCAATGAACGTATATTTTAATTAATTATATATGTGTTATAACCATAAAAGTATGAAACAAACATATTATGTTCTTGTTTCATAACAACATAATAATGAGAGAAAGGTACTATGTAAGTACTCATTTTAACAACATTATAAAGAGAGTATACTTACACCCGAATTCATAGTCGTTTACTTGAGTAATACTTGGCCGAGGAGTACTCAAGTAAAAGGCAATACTCAAGTAGCGGATGCATACTATGGACAAACACTAACCCTTTACTTGTGTTACTTGAGTGCTGTTTTCATTTCATAGTCATACAAAACTTACCCAAGTAGTACTCAAGTAGCTGTCAAACTCAAGTCGTCGACGAACACGACTTGAGTGTTACTTGGAAATGTCAAACGCTGCTTTTTGTAATGTATTTTGTCGTTTTCTTGCAGTTTGTGTTTAATAAAGTATAAAAGGGCGAAGAAACTATATATAAATAAATTATTTGCTGAGTAGCCAAGTACATAATGAATATAATATTTATTTATTAATTAAGTATACAAAACATGCCTGTCATGTCAGATAACAATGGAAACGTCACATTTTGTCCAGTTATTTGGCATTATATTTTTAATAATTTAGGTTTGTGGATAAATATAAATTAAGTCATAATTTATTTCAAACATATATCTTAATTCAAAATATAAATTGATATTTTGAATTAAGATATATGTTTGAAATAAATTAAATAATAAAAAAAAACTACTCAGCAATTATTGCTGAGTAGTTTATTTTTGATAAAAAATATTCATGTACTTATACAAAAGTTTGCAGGTTAGATAATAACTTTAATCAAAACGCAAAAAAAAAAACAAGAGAACGCGACGCTGAATGAAAGAACGGTTTGTCGAAAGATAAAATTATGTTTTCGTTTATAATTTTTGAGTTTATGTTAAACCGTAGACGTGTGTTTAAACCGTAGACGTGTGTTAAACTGACAGGCGTAGTGATATTTAACGATCTTTTTATGTTAAAAAATATACTGAAATGTTAAAAAACAGTATTAAAAAGTATCAATCGAATTATTACAAAAAATAAATTGAGTAAAACCGTGTTATTATGGTATTCATAAGTGTTTACTTGAGTAATACTTGGCCGAGGAGTACTCAAGTAAAAGGCAATACTCAAGTAGCGGATGCATTCTATAGACAAACACTACCCCTTTACTTCGCCAAGTCAACGCTTGAGTAGTGGGGTAAATATTATTGTGGCGAAAAGCGTTACCACAAAACAAAATGTATTTTTAATTATGTTTTAGGACATTTCTTTTTTATTGTTTATTAAACACAAACTGCAAGAAAACGACAAAATACATTACAAAAAGCAGCGTTTGACATTTCCAAGTAACACTCAAGTCGTGTTCGTCGACGACTTGAGTTTGACAGCTACTTGAGTACTACTTGGGTAAGTTTTGTATGACTATGAAATGAAAACAGCTACTTAACGAGCACTCAAGTATCGGGGAATACTCAAGTAACGACTATGAATTCGGGTGTTAGTGTGTTCCTACATAATTTGCAACTTGTATATTTTTTAGTACCTAAACTTATACTATGGTAGTATAAGTTTTAAAGCTAAGTTACGTGTATCTAAAAAGATAAAGAAATTTGAAGAATAGTCAATAATATGTGTTGGTTAAACTGGTTGCTGGTATTTATTAAAAACAAATACTTCGATTTTAGGACTGTATATTAAGATTTGATAATGTTTTATAGTCCCTTGTGCGAGTGCGGGGAAGATGAGGAGACGTTAGACCATATATTTTTCGATTGCTCGCTAAGAACTCCTCTGAATATCGTCTTTGGTAGGAAGCATGTTGTTGTTAATGGCCCTATAAATTCAACATATTTACTGAATATTTGTAATACAGACATATACAGGGACATCTGCCGATTTATTTCGGTGAACAACCTTAAGATATGACATTGTTTTGTTTTTTTTCCTTTCTCCTTTTTTTTATCTTTGTTTATAGATTTGTCCTATGAACTCTTATATTATTAATCTTGATAATGGCACACATCACCCCCCTGGGTGGATTGCCTAATAAAAGAAGAAGAAGAAGATAATGTTTTACAAATGATTTTTTACATGACGTAAAATGGTTCACACCTTGCTGAGACGGTTAGTAGCTTCTATCAAAAAATAATACACACGAAAAAAGCAAGTGAAGTTCGTATTTGGAACGTTCAAAATTCAAATGAGAACAAATTATATTCTCAACATTGTTTAACGCAGCGCTTATACCGCGTTGGTTGCACGGCTAGTGGATAGGTACCTACCCCACATTTTATTCTTTAAATACCTAATAATATTCTAAACAATATGCTTAGTTAAAGCTAATTTTGTATAAAATATTTATTAAGTCAGTGAAATATTCTTAACTTTGTACATTACAACTGCACTTTTTCTATTATAAGGGACTATTTTCTGAGGTTTTGTTTATATAGGTATTATTTTTTTATGCATCAAAGCAAGTATTTGTTTCACGAGAATACGAGGGATAAAATTCTAATAAGATACCCGTACTACATAATTCAGAATTTTTCTCCTTTGCGTAAATTAAGTAGTTTTTCTGTGTGAAATCGTGTCATAAACTACTCGTGTTATTGTAAAACTCATTTCATTTATGATTTTATTTTTCACACATTGTAGATATTATGTCAAAAATAAGAAATATCAATATGATAGCAGTTTGAGTATTCATAATAATTCAAAAGTTGGTGTTTTTGCACTTTGGGATTTACAGCAGAAATCACATTTGCCATTTTTTACCTAACATCTTCATTTTGTATATTTGGCTTAAACTCTTTCGCCATCGAATATTCAAAATTGAAATCCCCAACTAATCTTGAAAAACCTAAACATGGCCACTTTTACATTACTCGTTTTCGAAGAAATAAGTTAAGATTAGAATATCGTATTCGATTTTTGAAATGCTGTTTATAAATATCCCGTTTAGTACGACGTCATCGTTTGAATCTACTCAAATTTAAAACTCTTGCAATTGTACTATCGATTATTATTTTCAGGAAATGGCCAATTATTAACGAGCGGAGGTGAACCGCAACAAAACAAAACTACAAAGGAATTACAATTTCCACATTATTATAAAACTGCGCATTGGATATTTATACTGCTATAAAATATCCTTTTATTTCCAGTAAATTGAAAACAGTTCCAACCTAGTAGGTATAAAGCTACATGCAAATGCACTGTTGAATATATTGCAGTGAACTCTTGACTATCCATCATACAGCTAACCGCAATGGTGGTGTGTGGCCTTGTTATTTACACAACTGATAAATCACATACAGCTTTATGCATACCTAAGTAATATTTTAAACGCTCCAACTCGAATATACAATAATATAAAACGAGGAGAGCTTTATCAATTATATATTTTTTCTGGTGTGGTGTAATTTATTTATTTATTTATTGTTAAAAATGCCACTGTTAAGCACGACCGTAAAAATCTTTGCGCTAAACAGTGTTAATAATACAAAAAAAGTGTACAAGTAAAAAAAAAAAAATAAAAAAAATATACATAGGTATCATTTTACAATGTAACAATAAATGTATATACTAAGTACATTGTACTTAGGTAAACCAAAATGACAAGTCAACAAAATCTTTCTGAACCTGTAATAATTATTGTTGTCTGATGAGGCCCAACGCATCAATCAGTAGATAGTAAATATATCTTACAGAAAAGGCTTTCCTTGAGATATTTGCAACATCAGTGTGTAGATATCGCTATATGTTTAGGATATCTGACGCCATTTTTAACATGCGGTACCTTCTGTTGGATAACGATTTATCTCTAGGATGGCTGTCAAAATAGCCTTCACTGACGTTTATAAACTCCCGTAACGCCGTGAATATGATGAACTTTTGACTCGTTTTTCCATAAACCAAAATGACAATTATACCTATACATTAAACACAGCGAGAAAATATGCATACCTATTATAAAGAATTATCATTTTGAAGCTTCGAACAAATCATATTTTTCTTCAATTTCGATCGACAAAACTCACCAATTTGCCGGTTTTCAATCAAACGATCTGGAAGAAAAAATCTAAATTGTGGTCGAAATGTTGTTATATTCGTAAACTTTCTGTTAAATCATTAACTAATATTACAAAATTATAATATGCGAAACAAAAAACAACATTAGAACCTAACCTAAAAATTTGATTCAATACGCATTAGTTGTCAAAACAAGACTTCATCTGACATTAAATCTGGCGCGAAAAAGCAAATCCATAGAAATTTCCATGAAGTCCACAGAAATTGCCATAAAAAACAATAGATTTCTGCATGGCAACACTGTTATCTTCTAGATATCCATCTTTAGGATAGTTTTCAATTGATGCGGCTGTCAGATTCTTTCCATCACTTTATCAACTACATAACTTTATCTAATAGATGGCTACCAAGAACTTGTATCCACATATTGGTGCGTTGGGCCAGACAGTTTTTAGTTCATCCATTCTTGAAACACGGTCGTTTCCCAGCCGTCTTCTGTGTTTTCTAAATTTTATAAAATCATCATCTTCTGATCCTTCCCTTTCTAAGCTTTTCATATTATTATGATTGTTGATTTTTCAATCTTTTTCTATTAAGAATTCAATAAAAATAATTCGAAATAATTCAATTTCTCAATGGGTTGCTTGCAAGAAATAACTCAAGGAAATAAGCTCTTCATTTGGTTAATTATCCGATAACGGGTACTTAATAATTATCTTTGCCTATGCTTATTTTTGATGTTGGGGGTTTCGTCAGACATTTTTCACAGTATTTTCTAATCTTTCAGAAACCTCATTGTCCGCAAATTGTATGATAACGTCTTTCAAATATGTTATGTAAGAAGTCAATTTTACACTATTGCTATATTTAAGTCTTTTTCAGTAATATGGAGACCGTAGTCTTTAACAATTCCTCATTAACAACCAATTAGAGACATGTGTAAAAAGACAAAAAAAAATTAGAAATGGCAAATTATATTTCTTTAGACCGTTTAAAATGCATTGTAGTGTTTTTCTTCTTCGTAAAGTCTAGGACAGGGTTTCCTTTTTAATAACTTCAACTATACATAAATCTAAATGCATAAAAAACATGGTACCCTCTTTTCGGTTTTATGGAGACCTTCTTTTCACGATAGTGATACCTATATAGAGAAGTAGAACTTGTATTATTTTTCCATAAAATATGAAATAAGTTTTATGAGATGCAACGATCTTGAAAAAGTTTTGCTTTTAAAAACAATATTGTCGTAGCTGGTTTCTCATTGAATGCAAATTCCCGACTCTACAAAGCATCTTATTATTACGAAGAAAAGTTTTATATTCATCGTTATTTGTTTCAAAATGCTTTATTCGCCGACCTGTTTAAGGATAATGAATATGCAGATTTAAATTAATGTCCTGTAACCCTATTCCGAATATTACTCACTAACATAAGTGAGAAACTCACGGGAACTTTGGATGGACTGCGGAGCTTGCCGAAGTTTTCTGCAGGAGCGCTATACACGTATCCATACAAAATGTTAGAGATAGTATAAAACATTTCACAACTCAACTCGGTTAAATTTAATTCAACTCTATTTAACTTAATTGAAAATGGTTTTATGGCTTTCCAAATTCCGAACACAACTTTCCAAATATTTTAGAATAAGTACTGAATGTTTTTTTTTTGTTAACACTCCTGATCCTGAATGCCCATAAATGAAATTAATAAAAACAATACAATGTTTATACGGCTCAACAATTGTCGGTTTTTTTAACCCGTTTTTTCTCTTGTTTTGTTTCCAGAAAATAGCCCGAACCTGGATAGAAGCAACCTTCCAGAAGAGGGAGTGTGTCAAGTTCATTCCCAGCCCCAAAGACGAACACAGGTAAAACAATTTATTAACTTAACTAGTAATTTCATAATTCCACTAAAGAATTAACAATATCTTCTTCTCTGGTAACGATATTATGATAGGTCGACAGCAATTTTCTCCACTCTGTCTCTCCACTCAGCTGTGTCCGTTACAGCTCTTTTCAGTTCCTTATATGAGAAACAGGACATGTAAGAATACATATTTTTAGGTATTACGACGTGGTCGTCCTAAGGAGTTTGTCCCCACGCTAATCCCCTCAATGATGGTATGTAGTACATTTAGTTATTTAGTTTATTGTAGACCTTTGTCCTATCCGCCTTGCACACCTTTCAGTCAGGGTTTTTTAGCAGGTGCCTTCCTCCTACGATTCTTTGAAAAACTTCTTCATTTGTTATGTGATCCCTCCAGGATAGAAGTCTTCTAAAGGACCACATCTCAAAGTTTTCAGTCTCCTTTTATCTCTTTCCGGTAGGCACTTAGTCTCACAGCCGTACATAAAGATACTCCATATGTAGTTATTTATAAGGCGGATGAGACAATGCGTAAATGCACGGTTAACAAATTCACCTATACGTAGATATAAACGATTCCAATAATGACAGATGTTTGGACGTATCGAGTCACAAAGGATTAAATTAATCACTGTTTTGTTTACAATCTGGAAAATAGCATTAATGTTATATTTGACCACAGACTTTTATGTATAATATACCTATTCTGCATTCCAGATATAAAGCCAGAGTCAATTAACAGGGTGATAAAATGGCTTTTGAGTCTCTCGTTTGTGATGTACTTCACTCCGAATATTACTCACTAAGTGAGACACTCACGGGAATTTCGTATCGGGATACGGAGCTTTCCGAAGTATTCTGTAAGTGCGCTATATCTACACGTCTCCATACAAAATTTTGTTACTTCACGCCAACGTAAATGTCACGGAAATTTGATTTTGCGTACCGTAAAATTTACAACATATTTTATGTGCAGCGTCGATAAGACGGAACCGATTGACAGGTAGAAGATGCTCATCATTAGTTTGGAAAACTACTCAAATACTGTTTTCCTTTTCTTTTTTATTCTCTATACTAGCTAACCCGCCCGTCGAACTTCGACCCACTCATGAATAAAAAAAATATTCGTTCGTTCAGCTAATAAGTTAACATAGCAATTTGGATACTGAGACGGTACAAAGTTCGACTTCTTCTTCTTTAAGTGTCACTCCTATCGAAGGTTGCGACCGTCTGCGAATAAGTCTCACCTACTCTGCAACTTCTGGCACACCAAACCACTGCCGTAGATTATTAAGCCAAGAGGCTCTTTTACGGCCAATACCTCGCCTGCCCTCTATCTTTCTTTCCACAATCAGTTGTAGGAGAGCATATTATTATTTGTCATTGCGGAAGATATGGCCAAAGTACGCGGCTTTTCGTCCTTTGACAGTGGGCAGCAGCTATCATTCATCTGTTATTATTAAAGTTCGACAGTTCAGCTTGTTCTATTGCCTTTCGGTTTGTGTAACATTAAATTTTTATTCAATAGACGGTCATCTAATAGAACAAAAGTCACTTTTGAAATATTATGTTAAGTATTGTAGGAATACATTCGATCATAACTAAATTATTATGGAGATTAAGAAATTATCAAAAAATGAAGCTTTGAGTTTGACTCCCGGTTTTCCATTCACCTCATCGCTGAACTGTCATCCTTGAGTTTTCAAGATCCACTGCCGAATCTATAGTGAAAAAAGACATTAGATAACAAATTCCATTGCGTAACACCTTTGAATCCTACAGCAGTACCTACTTACACAAATGTAGTGCTAGGTTATTCAGAAGAAGAGCACATATTATTGTTATTATTTTCCCTTCCCTAACGAGCTTAATAATTGAAAATCCCGAAGTTAATTCAACCAAACTATGCATTCACTGCAAATGAACACGTTTGGAAATTAAAATCTAGGTTAAAATGCTTAACGCTAGTAAGAGAAAACTTTGTAAGTGCAAATTTCGTGATGAATATACAAACAGCATCAGTGTTTCCACATGCACCAATGACCCATATTCCCTAACTAACTTATGAATAAAAGAAACATCGCGGAGATATGTTGGAAAATCCGGTTTAGTTAATGCGTTGTTTTTATTTTTCAACATTTATTCCAAACTTCCAGTGATAGAATAATACACGTTTTTGTCTTGTATAAAGGTTACACTATTATAAAATTGAATACGATTTTTTTACCCATCACAACGTGTTTTTTAAGGGGTAAAATCAGAAATGCACACATCCATTCTTTTCTATCCAAGAAACACGATGCGTCATCGGTGTGGCCCGCCACCCACCATGTTGTGCCAAAAAGAGAAGAAGCAAAAAGGAGATCGGATGAGTGTTGGTACTTACTTACTTCCGATGGCCATATAACTCCGGCAGAGTTTTGGCCTCCTGAACAACGTTTTTCCAAGCCGTCCTATCCTGCATAATAGCATAATGGACTCCCACCGATCTCCCACATCCAGCACGTCCAGGTCCCGGGCAACGTTCTCCATAAGCCATGAGTGTTGGTACTCTGGGTGAAATATAAGAGGATGCATCGATGCTAAAATTTACACAATTGGGTGATTTGAACATATTATGGATTAATACAATCGACCACTTTTAAACAGACTGATGAATATTTCCCATAACTCTGTTTCGAATGTGTATAGGTCGTAAAAGTGCTAAAAGTGTTATTTTTTCTATCACCTTTGATAATAATCGTCAGCGGTGGAGCTTCATGCTTAGAGCTATTTTCTACCAATCAATCGATCCTGTTATTACCAGAGAAATAAGATTCTAAGCCCTGGTAGTAAATTTTAGTGTATCGTACTTTCAACCTAAAATAAGCAAAAAACAGGAATCGAAATCGGGACCTCTTAAGAGTTTTCGAAATTGTGTCATATTATTATGTAACTTAACGTTTAGTTGTAGATACATAAAATTGTCATAACTATTTTTTTTTTTTATAAAACCATTATAATTGTATTTGATGTATCTCTATATTTGAAATTCTGCAATACTCTGTACATTTTTGTTGAAAAATAAAATTATTATTATTATTATTATTATTAACTTGATAACTAAAAATGAAATTAGTGTTTATAATTAATTCATCATCACAATACAACCAACATTTTTCACCCATTTTGGGTAGTTAAGCATTTCGCGAGTTGACTAATCAAAAATGATTGTAATTTTTTTAATACGAATAGGTGCACAAGTACCCATACCTAGATTATCTTTAACTATAAGAATCTTTCCGAGACTCTCCCGATGTCATGCTGTAAATCTCTGTTTTGTTGTATTCAGATATTTTTTTTAACATTTAAGACTTATCTGGAGATCATTTAAATACTTTCAAACGTACATTGTTTTCGTTACTTACATCAACTTTAATATTCAGTATACTTTTCGTACGTAGATAATCAAAATACTAAGTTGTCACGGTCATCCAAAAATATCCCATCGTGATCGGTGACAGTACCTTATATAATATTTTTTCAAAACACGCCATCGGCTTGTCGGGCTAATCTTTTATTGAATACCACCACTAATCTATATTTTAATACGTGAATGAAAAACTTTGTGACTATTTTTACAAAAATTGCGCAGACAGAGGAGTATGAAATTTCGCACACTTATAGTTTATATAGAGAAGGGGTGGCGAATGCTAATATTTTTTTTTAAATTGTGCATAAAAATAGATTAAATCAATTAAAAAAACACTACGCACACTACTGTAATGTTACGTATTTCATACTCAAACTTTGATGTATTTGACATTATTTGACACAGTACTTTAGTTTATCTGTGGTCAAATTGAGAATAGATTAATATTTTTTGTATTAAATAACCATAGAAGTGAACTGCAGTGGTTGGTAGACTAGCGTTACAACGCCGGCTTTCGTATCGGAGGTCGTGGGTTCGATCCCAGGTGCCGACCATCTTCCTCTTTCACGTCACAAGCTTTAATTAATAAGAGTCAAAGAGTGTATTTGTGTTCACTTTGAGTGAGCACAGATTCATTAAAAAAAAAAGAAAAAACTTTGAACATACCAAGATTTCAAATTTGACGCATCCGTGTTATTATTTTTGAAAGAAAACTGTAAAATAGCGCTCGCTCAGTCTTTGACAAAGAAATCTTAATAATGTTAAACCTTTTATCTAAATAAGTTATGGTCGAATTTCGTGCACTGGCCGACCACTAGTAGGTACGTATTTACGTCGCTATCGTTTTTTAACATTTTTCCCTTCACGTATTTTTATGGCTGAAAAAATTTTTTTAGTTGATTGCTCCATTGAATCATTATGTCATTTTCCATTATGTGCGCCTATTTGTTAAGCTCCTTCTTTGATTAGGCATATAACCTTATCTCCGATATTCAGTTATAAAAGTGAAGAAGCAACCATCAAACATACAACTTTCAATTCGTCTTCATTCTCTGCGGTTTCTTTTTACTCATAAAAGATAGCTTCTGTTTTTTTTTTTTTTACTTCATTTTTATTAAGTAGGTATAATGTGTATGAATAACGTATATGAAATTTGTTTCACAGTATATAAAGATAAGCTTTTTATACTCATTCCATATATCGCAACCTTTTATTGAATTTTCAAGAGACAATGTCCTTTAACTTATTTCGTTCGCAAAATGAGAGAGAGAAATCTAATATATAAAAATGTGTAATGCAGTAGTTTTCTATGAAAGCAAACCCGAAATTTAAAATCCAAGATACGCGCAACGACACTACACATACGGCTTACACTGTCTCTTTCGCGCTTTCATTATTTTACTGCCGATAGAAAAAGAGCAAAATATAGAATAGTTAGGTATTTGTACTTTACTCAAAGAATACTGCGTTCGTTATGTTACGGCCGCTTTTCTTTAGGAAAACATGGAATAGCCGTTTTCGAAACGGCTCGAATGATTTTAAAGATTTTTTTGTGTACTTTTATGTTTAAGTATGAGAATAACTTGAAGTGGTTGGTAGACTGGCAGTTACAACGCCGGCTTTCGTACTGTTTCGTATCGGAGGTCGTGGGTTCGATCCCAGGTGCCGACCATCTTCCTCTTTCACGACACAAGCTTTAAGTAGCTTACTGTGAAAGAGTCAAAGAGTGTATTTGTGTTCACTAAGCACAAAGCACTAAGCTAAGTGTGTGAGTAAGCACAGATTTATTATCACTTCTTCTTCTTCGCCCTCGCCTTTGTCCCATTATTTGGGGTCGGCTCTCCGTGTCCTGTTGCGCCAAGATTTTCTGTCCAACGCCATCTCTGGCTCCACTTCGCAGTCTTTTAAGTCCCTATTTATGCTTATTTATTATTTATTATCACAAAGAAAAAAAAACTTGTAGAGGATGGATAAGTTGAAGTTTTTGATTCTCATTATAGGTCTTAAATCAACACCACCTATATAAGAAGGCCTTAGTGCTGGCGGCCATTTCTGGCCTCTCGCGTCACGGCTGCCTGCGTGTAGACAGATATCATAGCGTACAGGTAAGTGCATACAGATATAGAAGAGTGAATGCTGGGCCTCACGCTGTGACGTAGCGCTAAGGCCTTCTTATATAGGTGGTGTTGGTCTTAATACACCGCCTAACATCATGCTGCATCAATTTTCCTTTGTTCGATTTCTTTTTTACACTTTCCACCCCAACAAAACATACTTCCTAAATAAACATACTCGTTTTACTGTTATCGAAGTGTTTGTGTTGTGAATGTTCCATTTTGATATGTCGTTTTACAGTATTTATTTGCAGTATTTAAAATGTGTTTTTTACTTGAAATTTCTACTCGGGGTTGGAATCCTGTCTCAAATTGAGCGGGAACGGATGACTGGTAGAGAATGCATCAAGCATTAAGTTCCGCCGGCTATACTGACACCTATGTATAGAAGAGTATTATTTATTTACTTATTGAAAATGTTATTTAATTCAGTTTATAAGTTAACAACGATTATTGGTTCTGGCGGGGCGAAGTTCGACGGTTCGGCTAGTAATTTATACAGATCTTAATGATGAATACGTATAGCTGTATAATATTGACGTACCTAGTTCATATCCTTCCGATTTATTGATGGATTTTCAGTTTTGAAGAGTCATCTTCTAGGATGAAAAGAAATTCTTGAAAAATGTATCATTTGTAGAATTAGATTCAATATTTTTTCTCAGATACTCATCATACCATTCATCATACGAGAATATCGCAAATAATATTATTTTACAGAGGAGTTATTGATCGAGACATACACAGATTTTTAAACACAACCGTCTAACTTATAAAATATTCGTTAATCGTTAGATTACATATAATTCACTGATCACTTTTTACTTTATTGTAAAAAAAAATATTTGATCCGCGTTTGTTATGTCATTGTATGAAGATGACATTTCACACGAAATTTAGTAAACAAACAAATAGTAGCTGGGCAACGCGAGTGGTAACTGCCAACATTCGCTATGTTAAATTTGAACGAGTTATTGATGCAGAATAGGTACCTTATTTTTTAATTATTTATTTTATATCAAAATATAGTTAAGTCCTTATTAAATCATACGAAACCTTTATGTTTCAGCCAAAATAAACCAATTCATGTTTGATCTCTTCAATTTTAATATCTGTACCTACCTACTTAAAAAGTATTATTTGAGTATTTTCTTCAAAACGTCATTATAATTCTTATAAATTTAGTTGGTGCATCATGGTTGTAAGACCTCGATGATTACGGGAATGCAATATTTGCTTTATTTGTTTAAAATTTCTATTATCAAAATGATAAACCAAAACAAATTGGACCAAAATATGAAGGGAACACCTAATTGGACGGGGAAAAAACTTAAAACAGTATATTTATTACAGAAAGCGTTGTTTAACACTCGAAACCATCGTCAGTTGACATAAAATCCAACATGGCGGGCTAAAATCTACAGAGATCAGCTCGGAATCAATCGATATGGGTTAAACTACCTCGACGACGTCTTGATCGCAAATTTTCTACCGCTGAACTCTTATCTTCCACTGATCACAGTTTTTAAGACCATAATACTAGGTATAAAAAAAAACAAATGTATGTTAAATAATAATAATAATCTTTTGTACGCATACGGCACCAACAGCTGATGTAACCCAAATTTCTGTAAATCGAGAACCTATTAGTTTATATTTCTGAGGTTAGTCTCTTGATAATGTCAACGCAAGTCGTTTAAATCGGTCATAATGAACTTTCATTACGAGAATACACAAAAACTTAAATTATTGTTTTTATATTATATTATCGTAGTTCGCTATTTCACAAACATACCATTTGAAAAACATTATATAGCGATTTAATATTAGTAGAAGCAACATAACTAGTCAATCAACAGTCATAGAAGAGTTGTTTAATAATTATTGTCAGATAATTGAGTTACATCGTCCCTAAAAGGGAATGTAGTATAAATGCAGTAGAGCAGAAATCTCTACGAGGAATATGTGGGGGATATGAAATGGAATGAAAATATTAGGAATGTGGTTTGGAAGTAAGTGTGTTGTGATAAAGATAAAAGTTAATAAGTTGAGATGGTTTTGGCATGTGTAAAGAATGGATGCAAACAGAATGATACAGATAATTCATTAGGCTGAAAGTAACGGTGTAAGAAAGCGTGTCCGACTGAGAATGACGTGTATCGAACACATCGATTCCGTTCTCCAGAAAGGCCAGGTAAGAAGTAAAAGAAATAGGAGAGGGTGTATGAGAAATGTTATGTATAGTCCCGAAAAATGGCCACAAGAATCTAGACATAATTAGAACGTTGTTTAAGAATAAACGGTTAGTTTTGGGTGTTTTTTTTTTTTTTGTTAAAACTTTAGTTTTAACCAGTCAAGACAACCTATTTTTTTTTATAAAGTGTGACTTTTGCTCTTGACTATATTGTATCGCTTTAATTTTAACATACGAATATAGCCATTCAGATCATGTCTATTTTGCGATTGAAAGTTTTAAAGCAAACTCTTATTCGCCAAACCCTTCATGAAAGAGTAATTTTCTAATCCTTAGTAATAAACAACTGGTCTTTTCCACGAAGGTAAGCTGTAATTAACCCACGTACATTCTGATATTAGCCACACTTTTATATACCAAATCTCCCCCCTAATGACGAAATATTATAACCAGAGATGTATGGTGTATGTATATATCTGCAATATACAAGCTTTGGCATTATAAACTGTAATTAACCCACGTACATTCTGATATTAGCCACACTTTTATATACCAAATCTCCCCCCTAATGACGAAATATTATAACCAGAGATGTATGGTGTATGTATATATCTGCAATATACAAGCTTTGGCATTATAAACTGTAATTAACCCACGTACATTCTGATATTAGCCACACTTTTATATACCAAATCTCCCCCCTAATGACGAAATATTATAACCAGAGATGTATGGTGTATGTATATATCTGCAATATACAAGCTTTGGCATTATAAACTGACTCTAAGTATACGAGGTCGCAATCGCTGTGTATTATTTAATGACACTATGTAGAGTAATTCGGAACCTTAACTATGGTGAACCCTATTATTAACAGCCTTACATTTCTGCCTGTATCCTTTAAATAATGGTTAATGTTCCAAAATTTGAACTAACCTCAATATCTCCTCACTCATAATAAAGTTCATAATAAAGTTCCATGGATTTCAAGATCAAGCTGAGTGTTCTGATTACTGATCTTTTCCATTCTTACTTTGTTGTCGGTAAAAGCGCTCACTCGTTCTGACCATTTGTGGGAAAGGACGTGTTTCTGATTTTGTCCCTCAGTGTCTTTATTTCTCGACAGACTTTGTTCTGTAGCCCTTATACTATGCATATTAATTTCAAATTTGTAATTTATACATAAACACGTTTAATATATTTTTGAATGTTTAAAATTATTTCTGAAAGCTAAAAATACAATAGGTACTTATTTTAAATAAAACTTTGTTTATAAAAATGTGAAATAAACAAAGTTTTATTTAAAATAAGTTAATTATTCAATATGGGATTTCACAAAGTTTCCGCCAAAAACATCAATAATTTGCTAAAAAAACAATTCCATAAAAAAATTTCCGTATCAATATTTTTTATATCGTAACATGTAGGTAAACAATAATTTTGTTGTAATAGAATTTACATAGATGGCATTGGCGTCGCAGGAAATCCTTCCCATATTAACTTTAATATCATATTTTATATAATTTCTTATGAATTTTTTGAACTTTTTATTAGTTATATGTTATCCGGAGCGAAGAAGAATCCAATAAATCAAACATTGGAAGAATCTGTTCGCCCGATCTCGAGTTATATGTGTTCGCACTAACCCGACTTTCTTTTATATTAGAGATATCCTGAAGGGATCATTGGTTATACTCGCTTCGGCTCTGGATTCAAGCCCGTAAATGCCGAGATTCCCATCGAACAGTATTTGATTGTAATGAAAATGTTAAACCATTTCATGAAAACCTTGATTACTTCCCTACTTAGGCTAAAATGGTAACCAAAATTGCAAAGTGTAAGTGTATAAGACGGTAATAAAAAAAATGTAAGATGTTTATAAGGTAATTGTCTAAATGACGTAACATGTACATAAGATATTGATCCTCTTAATATTTTTTTTAGATATTGCTTTGAGGAAGAAGTATTATTTTCAAAATGTCATAGGATGTTATACCTTCGACATTTCAAAATTCACCTTTGATTTTCATAATATTTCTTTTTTTAGACCAGAGAAGAAGTTCTTATTTTTAAGCTTTTTGATAATTCCGTTCTCAAATAATAAATTTCCATCGGAGGAGAACAAAAACCCATTTTCCATTCCGTTTCGCAATTATATAGGTATATATCCACAGGGTGATGCTTAAAAGGGAATTAGTACGAAAAGGGATTAACCGATGAATAAAATAGAAATGAAAATAGGTAATTGAAAAGGCTTGATTTGTACCGGAATTATGTAAATGTAAGGTTCGCCCTCGCCTTATCTGTTACCCAAAAAGCCTATTGTGTCACGACAGTATCACCATAATAAAACAAACAAATTACCTCTCATTGATTTACAACTTCACCTTTAACAACAACAACATATTGTTTTTGTTGATTATGATTGACATTTTTCTCTTGTTTTAGTTATCATTACATTTTATTCATGATATTTTGATGTTTGTTTGGCACGTAATAGAATAGTAGGCATCTATTCATTGTTATTTTTTTAATGAATCTGAGCTCACACAAAATGAACAAAAAAAAACATTTTTGACATCTTTCATACTAAGCAAGGCTTTTTTCTTGAAAAAAAAAAATGTTGGCGCCGGAATTCAAATCCACGAACTTCGTTGCGAATGTCGACGACTGGACCGCTGGGCTACCAACCACATCATTGTTGCCTACCTATAATACCTAAATAACTTATAGAATATAACTTATTTTTCTTCTATTGGTTCTAATGCGGCTAAGCACTTTATTTTAAGGGATAAGCACTCTTTTCTATCCAAGCCCACTTATTTCGCTTCTTCCACTGACATTTCGCTTCTCATACATTTCTGTTACTCCCGGTCTGGGGGGATAATCTGCATATCCATCGCAATACTGATCCAATTTCAATCTGAATGTCGATGTCTTCATAACATTTAGATTTTGGTTGATATTCATGAAAATAGTTCCACGTAGATCTATTTGAAATCCGCTATTGATTTTCGAAAAAAAAAATTAAATGATTTTATATAGGTACATTACAAGTGCTTCCTTTAAAAGTATTGACGGTAGACATAGAATTCGGGTACGAGTTTCAAGAGTGGTCCCCCAAGCCTTCTGTGACGGATTCTACTGATCTCAGATGAGATGAGCAGAACCCACACACTGAGGACCGTCTGACAAGAGTCACCGACTCCAAGGCAAACGAACCTCTGTGGTCACACCCTCTGGAAGGCCTTACACAGAGTTGTTGGTCTCATCCAACAAAAGAAAAATAAATCGTTATTCAGCCCAGCTATACTCCACATCAGACTCTACTCAGGTCGTGGTTCAATAGCCAAAATGTCCTCTCATCAAGTGGGGAATTATCAAGAGATTTTTAAAGAAAGAATTTAGAATTAAAACGAATAAAATTTATTGAACTAAAATACAAATAAATTGATCCTTCTTTGAACAAATTATAAAACTAATTGTGGATCTTTGATAGCTCCAAATAAATAAACATAAAAAATTTACCTTAAAATGGGAAAAATAAAATTTAAAATTTCAAACATTAAAACATATATCAGTATTTAAAGTATAAGGCCATTTATATTGTTCTTAATAATCAAAAAAATATTTTACTTCTTAAACTCTCGTCAGATGTTTTACAACAATTTTTGAGCCTCTATTCCAAACTTCTTAGGTAAACATAGGTACAAATATATCAAATAGGCTTCAATTAATATGGATGAGATTTTTCCCTTTATATATTACATATCGAAATGAGAAAACATTAAATTCAGGTTTTGTATAAAACAGGGTCGAAGGTCAAATTAAGGTTGGTGCATTTGCTCTCCACGAAAGAAGAATGAAAAGGTGTCGGCGGTAGGTCTCACAGAATAAAGCGTATGATTTGATATACCACTTAACTTAAGATTCGATCCCCTAATCTATCTCGCGCTGATCTCTTCAAGAAATAACTTGGCTCCACGAATGTCGAATAGTTTCAAAGAATCCTTAGCTGGAGTTCTCACGTACAAATGGACATCTCAGAACAAGAATTGGCTTCAGATGGCTCGATACAGACGTTTCGGTACATCGACGTAGGTAATACATAAAATGTCCCCAGATTAACATCCCATTCCAAGATCAAGAATTACGTTTGTAACCCGAAGGGTAGTTCCCGCACTTCTGTAATACGATAAAGAAATGCGTTACAATTAGGGATTAGAAAAATACCCACAAAAAGAAATAGAATTCACGACAGACATAATAAACGTAAGATTCTCACCTGTTTTACTTGCGGGGCTATATTTAGTTCACAAACGACACTTCACTTAGACGATTTTACAAAATCAAATTCCAATAAATATATTCGACTTAATTATTAACAAATCACTCAGGAAGGGTAGTTTTCACCCCTAACCCCCCTTTTAACACAGAGTGTTGCTCCAACGCACTCGTGGACGCAATACATAGTCAGCAAAACTTTGACGTTTGCAAACGTCAAATCCCCCAATAGCTTGGCGCTAACACGGCCGCCGTTTCATTGGATAAAAACATTAGCATCCAACGTACCCACGAGCTGCGTTGATAATGTCCCGCGCGGAAGGTACCTACCGACAATACGGCGAGATTTCTATTCAAACAGAGACCGCGAATTTGATTTAAACTTCAATAAAAACAATCCCAAAAACTGACCGTTACACTTCCTTGACGGAATCGATGTGTTCAATCCACGTCATGTATGTTTCACGTCATATATATTTTCGACTGAAGAAAAACTGTGAAAATAAACTTTGGTATATTATCTGTGTGTCCCTATATGTGGACGTGGGCGTCCTTTGAGAACAACAACTCAATCAAATGCAAATCCATACGACATGACCTTTTCTTTGAACGATCATCGTATTTGCATACTTCCAACCAACTCGTTTTAAATTCTATTAATTAATCTGCGCTAAACTTTGCGTCCATGGTTTGGAAGGAGAAGCAGGGGCAAGCCAATGATGAGATGGAGTGGCGACATCGTGGCTTTCGATAATTTCGACTGGGTGACTGGAGGCCTATGTTCATAAATGGACGTAGAAAGGCTAAAGACGAAACATTGAAACACTAACATAATGATGTCAGTCATATACCATGTTGTTAAATGGTTTCCAGCAGAAAGAGAACATTCGCAAATCACATGTTATTATTCTTACATGTGATTTGCGAATGTTCTCTTTCTGGTTTCGTACGGTTATCCGTACATAATCTTTTTTTTTACTAATATGTAACAACTAATGAGTAATGACTCTAACAATTCATTACTGATGTTCGATTTTAAAATAGAACAAACCACTACGGGCTTACGACCGTCTTCTTGTTATTTCGAAGGCTGGCTTAGTGTGAACAACGTTCGCCATTAGGTGGTAATGTTTAAGTCTCCGAAACTCATGAGAATTCTCGACATGTTCAACATGTCGAAAAATCTCATGTATACAACAAGTAGATATTTAATGAATTAGGTATAGAGATATAAGTTGGAAATTATTGAGAACAAGAGAACAACCAAATTTAAAGTCTGCGACTACTGTCATGTATTTGGCGCCAGGATATGAATATATCCATTTTTGTTAATGTCTCATCTTTATTGCCTATTGGCTTTGTTGGAGCACAACCTAATTATGTTTAGATTTTTGTGACCATTTTTCAGGACTAAATCTTAACTAATATTTAATAACTAATGACTAACAATTCATTACTGATGCTCGATTTTAAAATGGAACAAACCACTAGCTTACGACCGTCTTCTGCTGTTATTTCGAAGGCTGGCTTTGTGTGATCACTTTACGTTAACAACATTCGCCATTAGGTGGTAATGTTTAAGTCTCCGAACTCCGAACTCTTTTTTTATAGACAGACTTTTGGAGAATTTGTAGTTTTTTGTTGGCAATACGTAGGCATATAAAATTCAATAGTTAAGGCTGTTAGAGTCGTGAAAATGGTGATTTTAATGAATTTTCAATCCATTTTCCGGCGTTATCTACTGTCGGATTTCTATGAAAAAAATATATAACATAAATTAGACTTTAATGAAGGCGGCCTCAGAGCCGTTTTTTGATATATAGTATAGTTTCTTGTAAAAAATAAAAATAGTAAATGTCGTTTTTCATCGTTTTTTTAATATTCCAACTGATATATACGTCGGAATAAAGTGATTCTTTTTTTGTCTTAAAGAGCATTAAAAAATCTACAAGATTATAGAACGAAATGCTAATATTTATTTCCTGCTTAGCGTATAATCCCAAAAAACCTCTATTTCACAAAAACGGTTTTTATCGAAATATTCTATCGGCTTTAAGGTGCATGCGATAATGACACTTAAAATCACGGGAATTACAATGAACGCGCTGGTTTTCGCTGTGTCAATGTTCAGTCTGCCGAAATCTTTTCGTCTGAGATGACGCATGGTCTGCGCCAGTTTCAATTGACGTTTTGTATTTTAATATTTTGACGAAATTGCGTATATTACAGAGGACGGCAAACATTGGTTTATTAATTTATATTCAGCAATTCATTCTATCATCGCTGTTTGGTGATTTTAAAGTTTTTATTGTTGAATTAGGTATAGGTAATATTATGTTTACATTGCATACCTGTTATTATTTTTTTCTTCTAAATTATTATCATTTAGTATTACTACGAGTAGGTAGTATTATATGTTTTTGTTGTTGGAATTATTTATATTATATAACTAGTTTTCCCGACAGACGTTGTCCTGTATTCCTTACTATATGAACATTGATTTCAAATTTGTAATTTATACAAACAAATATTTGAATATTAAAAAAAATATTTCTGAAAACTTGAAAGAAATTCTATTAAAAATCTACGTACCAATGTTTTGACACTCTATGGTTGTCAAGTAAATAAAAATTGTGTTGTTTTGGATTTTTTTTACAGATGGCGTTGTTTGTCAGTAAATCCGTTCCATACTAATTTTTATATTTTATTTTCTATCCCATTTATGTTTTATTGGTTATTCTGTTATCCGGAGCGGAGAAGAATCTAATAAACCAAGCATCATGAAGATCTGTTCAGCCAACCTCGAGTTTATAACTCGCGTTCACAATAACCCGACTTCCTTTTATATTATAGATTATTGTAAAAAATGTTTGGCGTCAAGGGTTTAACTGATGCTAAACAGTGCCATTTTTAACAATAAAAAATATATTTGTTTACAATCATTTACATTGTATAATTGTATATTCAAACTTTTTTAATGAATTCTTTTTCTTCTGAACTATCAACATTTAGTTTCACTAGGTTGTATTAAGTTTTTACTGTAGAAATTATATATAACATGTACCTACCTACATGTCTAAAATCATTTGCAATATCAACATAATATTACCTTTTTTTCTTCTTCTTATTAATTTTTATCGTTTACTATTACGATTAGGTATTTCCCGTATGTTCCAGTGGTTTGTAGATTATTAAACACTTATTACTTTAGTATGTATTCGTTATACAGGGTTGCACGTTTCTATTGGACAAAATTAAACTCCTTTCCGTTCCTTTTTTTGTATTATGATAACATGTCAAACTTTAAGACGACCAAAAAAACCTTTTAAACAATGTTATTCCGACCGATGCATCTGTTTTAAGCCGTATATTATAAAAAAGCACTAAGAAGGTTCCGTTCTTAAAGTTTTTATAAAATTTCTGATGTTCCTCACAACTTTCTTATTTTTTCCTCTCCTTTCTTCTCCTATTATTTAGAAAAAAAAATAATTAGCAAATTGGTCCAGCTGTTCACGCTTGATGCCATGACCACGGAAAATAGGGCTCCATTATTATATGTAGAGATTTTGTTAATAAAATGCATAGAAAAAATCTTCCCCACATTATCTTCACATCCTTTTCTTTTGATACAATGACATAATTATCTTGACCGTCCAGTTTTAAAAGAGGACTTCGATGAAAATGAATCTGCACACGAGAAATATATACATAAGATATAAAATTTGTTTTTGTAGGAATTTTGTATATACCTAATTTATTATTATTATATAAATATAAGGATATAAAACATTATTAAAAAAGTATATTTTTTCCGTTCCCATCATATAACCTGAAATGGTGGCAATTAGAATGAATAGTATGTGAGCGTTAGAAAAAACATTGAGAACATTTAGATTAATAATTAATCTTGAGAACTCATGTTTAAAAAACTGGTAAAAGCAATATATACCTACGTGAATGTAACGTAAATTTAATAATGTCGCCTAAACCAAATACATATTTATCATCATTGTCAGTATAAACGTTATCATCACTTTCATCCACCGTTGTTCAAAAATTCCAAACACATTGCAGTCAAAAGAACATTGAGGTTTTGAATATTGCGACGCATTCCACTGGTTTCCGACCCCTAACTCTACACTTACATACGTATCAATATAGTGAAAGTGGGGTAGGGTAAAGATTCCGCCGTAATTTTTATGCGCCGCTCAAAACTGACTTTGAAAGAAGAACTGTACCCCTCTTAAGGCACACATTGCATTATTAAACATATTTGAATGTCTTTTCAGTTGTATGTTAAGCTACATATTGTGAAGTTCTGAACATGAAAGTTATCTTCTTCTTTAGCCTTCTCGCGTCCATTTCTGAACATAGACCTCCCCCAATTATTATACACTCTTATCGAACAGCTCTTTTTATCTTAAAGTAACTTATTTCGACAAAAAATTTGGTTGAAATATGTAATAAGCTGCAAGTAAAGCTTATTATAGGCTCTCACTTCCTCGCATATTATCGCGTTTTATCGTTGTTGATATCAAATTGAAGATATTATTATTATTCATTGATATTTGTTTAATAAGGACGTGATTAGTACGCGCACCTTCCCTCTTCGAGATAATATACAATAATATCTTGGAGAGCTCTCGGGCGGAGTCGTCGTTCTTTATCCACGTCCTCTTAATAGAGATAAATTGCCTGGTGTATGGTAACAGGGTGGAAATATTTGAATTTCAAATAAGATAGAATAATATCGTTATATAATTCTTTTAGCCCACATACCTACTTGCTATTATAAGTATTCTTATTGAATCGTTTGTATTAAATTTATCGGAATAACAAGTGGGTGATCCATTACCTGCTTAATCTCCCTTCGCTCCTGTCTGTCTGTTGGTTTGATTGAATTATAACCGCCGCTGATGTGAAACGATCTTTCCACTTTCTTAATAAGGATTAACTAATTTTCCCATCTAGGTGCAGTCTTTTCAATTCCACTCTCCCCTAAACCATCATATTGGTGTTAATTAATACAGACTAATTAAGTTTATATTTTGTCAATCAATGAGAGAGTTATATTATTTGACGTGTTATGTCTAAAATATGTCACGTAATAGTTTACTTTTATCCATTCCGAAGATGGTTGGCATATTAAACAGTAAAAATCTACATAAACTACTTTTTACCAGTCGTCATCCCCTTGCTTGATGGTTATGGTCATCGTGTGTGGTGGACTCCGCACTAGACGATTGTTCTCCAAGTTTGCCTGTGCGAAGGTGTGGCGCGATGATCGGTGATCTGCCTCTGGATCTTATCCTGGCGCTTCTCCAATAATTCGTACCTTTTCTAAGTTTTTTTCTCCTATGTGAGCTACGTAGGTTCTACAGTAGGTTCCCACAAGATGGGTCGATTTTATCACAAGACCGATTCAAAAAGAACCTGATTTATTTTGATTACGAACTTTAATTATAACAGTTTTAGTTTTGATTGCTGCATTAATTCTACAGACTAGAGATTGCCTAAGGAATTGTTTTAATAAAAACTAAGAATCTTGATTTTTATTACCCTTCCACCGTGGTTTTCGCTGACAAATATACGAGAACATTGTCATTTGTTAAGCTGGCGTAGTATTCCACCTTCTCCTAGACTTGTCTTAACGACAGACATTACTTTTCCTTGACATTCTCGTAAACACTTGATGTATTCACGGCTGCATAATGTTTGGTGTAAGACTCGATTACTTTAATGAGCTGTGATATTATTTCTTCAGGATACCCATGTTTTGCCTTATATAAAAAGTTGGTAATTAATATCATAAGTTGATCAATGTTGTTTCTCTTTAAGTAAGTGAATTGTAATTGCAACCATTGTTACCTCTACCAATTTATAAAGGAAACAAACTTTGCAGTATTACTAAAAATTATATTTCGGATATAATTTAATCTATAATAATACTGCAAAGTTTGTTTCCTTTATAAATTGGTATTATGACAAGTATTACAAACTAACAAATAATGTGGTTAGAAGAAATGTTACCTCTGGTAGGACTAAGATTCCGATGCGAATCGGTATCGTAATAAATGGCACCATTATATTTGCATGAAAATGTTGGTAATTGATAAAAAAATAGGAATAGGAACCTTTTAAAAAAAGGTATAATTTTTTATCATTTTTTTAAAAGGTCACAGGCAATACTTTACTTCGTCATTAAAATACAAAAACAAAAAAAAACAATACAATAAAAATGGCTCTTTTGAATAAAAATAACAAAACGGCAAAGCTACGTACGACATTGTAAAAATTGATTTCACATAAAAAGAAAATGGGAAAAATGAAAGCATTTTTTTAGCAATCACGTCGTTCCATTAACAAGAAAAGGTTTTTTATGTGTGTATTATCGAATTGGATTGAAAAATGAAAAAAAATGAAATTTTTGGAACATTAGATGAAACTTTACTATGAAAATGAGGGACCTTACAGATTTGTTTGTACAAAAACCATCTGCGAAAAATTCTCCATCAAAGTCTGCCTTTTTTTAGCAATTTTCTTACTGTATAACTATCAAATCCTTTACCAATTTTATTCGCTCCGATTCATATTTAAAAAGAGGTTGTTTTTAGAGATTGTAGTTCATGTTTTCATTTCTTGGTAGGTGCTGCAGCCCATGTCTCCGATCACCTGGTTTATGTAGCTTCTCTGGGGGGGGGGGGGGGGGTTTTTTGGTTTCTGCCCTCAATCATTCCTTCGACGATAGTAAAGAGCAGACCCGGGTGCCTGATGTTATGGCCTATCCATTTGGCACGTTGTTGGGCAACTCTTTTTAGGAGCTGCCGTTTTTCCCCGGATCTATACTCAGTACCTCGTCATTTGTGATGTGTTCCGACCAATGGATCCCCAGCATGCGCCTGTAGCACCACATTTCGAAGGCTGCTAATCGCCCGGACTCGCTCTGGTTAATGGTCCATGTGTCGCTGCCATATAGCAGTACACTCCAGACAAGAGTCTTGATCAAATTCTTCCTCACGTTGATGTCAATATTGGGGGATTCAAATATTTTAGATCTTTTGTTAAATGCGACTCTTGCCTGGTGGACTCTACATTTTATTTCTGCCTTTGAGCGACCAACAACACAACAACAACAAACTCCCTTTTACACCCCAGTCAGGGGCATAGGGAGGCAACAAGAGCTCTCCATTGCGCTCGATCTTGCGCAATGTTTATGACCTCCTCCCACACCATGTCCGTGTCCCTCAGCTCTGCTTCGAAGGAGCGGAACACAGTGTGAGAGGGTCTTCCTCGTCTTCGGGACCCTGGTGGGAGGAAGAACAGCGCTCTCCTCGGCCAACTGTCATTCGGCATCCTTAACACATGTCCCAGCCAAGTCCATCTCCTCCCCAAAATGGTAGAGGTGATGGGCTCTCGCTGGGTGCGCCGGCATATAGCGTCGTTCGTGATGCGGTGGTACCATCTTACGCCCAGAATTCTCCTTAGGCACTTCATTTCAAAAGCTGAGACTTTTTGTGCCTGGGCTTTGGTCAGGTGCCAGGACTCACACCCATAGAGGAGAATGGGCAACACACACGCATCAAACAGTTTACATTTCGTCTCGACACTAAACGCCGACGCTTTCCAAATCTTGGACATGTTGTCAAAGGCGCCACTCGCCATACCGATACGTATTGGGAGCTCAGCCCCGAGGTCACCAGAGGTGGTAATGGTTGCTCCCAGGTACTTAAATTTATCCACCCGGGAGACCTGGTGACCATCCTGAGAAATTCTGCTGCCCAAGTATATAAATTCCTTTATCTGCCCAATAGGAACGCCATCCAGGTAGGTACACACTCGCAGAAACCTGCCGCAGAACTCACATCTATTAAAGTAAAAAAAAACTTGATTTTGCTAACATTATAAAACAATTTAAAAACGAATTCAATTAATCGATGAGTAAATTTTTCTTACCTGCCAGAGAACCTGCGCAAATCGTTCTTATATCACGCCTAAATGTGCCAAGAAGTTTTTCGGTATCTCTTGAAGCGAAGGCAGTTTGCCAGAATACATAAAGTTCTGTCTTAAAATGTGTAACCAAAATTTTTCTGCAGGTGCTACGTTGTTTGATTATTAATATTTGATTTGTGCTACGATACACTGGAACTGTGGCATAAAAAGATAAGATAGTTTAAATTTACTAAAACACAAAACTGTAATGTGAAATTTAAAAAAAAAAATAACACTCAACATAGATGTTTAGTTACCATGAAGAGGTTTATCAATAAATTATTACATCGGTGAACCAACGTGATGGAGTGGGTGCGTATTATCATAGTTATGAGTGGGTAAATATTCCTTCATTTATTCTACAAACCAAATTTATATAAGTAACATTTAATTAGATAGATGTTATTCTAAACTCTTGTTTGATGAATAAATGTATATGTATTTCATCCACATATTATCTAATACAAGTATACCAACCCCGTGTGTAAGTTATTCAATATGCCTGTATACTTCATTAACCGTCTGATTTATAAAAAAAATCGTTAATCGTTAGATTACATATAATTCACTGATCAGTTTTTACTTTATTGTAAAAAAAAATTGATCTGCGTTTGTTATGTATGAAGATGACATTTCACACGAAATTTTGTAAACAAACAAATAGTAGCTGGGCAACGCGAGTGGTAACTGCCAATATTCCCTATGTTAAATTTGAAAGAGTTATTGATGCAGAATAGGTACCTTATTTTTTAATTATTTATTTTATATCAAAATACAGTTAAATCCTTATTAAATCATACGAAAGCTTTATGTTTCAGCCAAAATGAACCAATTCATGTTTGATCACTTTAATTTTAATATTTGTACCTACTTAAAAAGTATTCTTTGAGTATTTTCTTCAAAACGTCATTATAATTCTTATAAATTTAGTTGGTGCATCATGGTTGCAAGCCCTCGAATGATTACGGGAATGCATATTTGCTTAAATTTTCTATGATTGATATGATAAACCAAAATACAATGGACCTTAATATGAAGGGAGAACATATTGGAAGGGAAAACAACTCAAATACAGTGTATTTATTACAGAAAGCGTTCTTGTATACTGGAAATAGCTGTCAGTTGACGTAAAATCCAACATGGCGGGACAAAATATACAGAGATCAGTTCACAATCAAGCGATTTGCGTTAAACTATCTCGATGACAGCTTGATCGTAATATTTCCATCGCTGAGCTATTTTTTTCCACTCAGAGTTTTTAAATCAAGCAGTTAGTGATCAATAGTTATTTAGTTTCATATTTCATTTTATCTTAAATTTTTCACCTGAGGGATTACTCTTGAAATTCCCTCCCGGTCTCTATGTCGAACATCAATACTTTAAAATATGTGATAATGGAATTACTAAAAATTGAAGTTTGATGAGTATTTGCTTCCAATCGGCTGTGGCTAAATATTTATGTACGTATGCTGAGGGCAGATCAACGATCAAGAAATAATGCTCTGAAATAATTTCTAGATCAAACTCGTTTGGTGTAAACGCACCCTTAGTCGTTTACCTACATATTATAGGTATCTAATATTATTATGAAGTTATAATATTGTTATTTTACACAAGTAGATTTATATTTACTCGTCGATATGAGAGCCTAATTAATTCAAACTTATTAAGAACATGGTTCCGCTATGTTTTGTTTTAATTTGGGACTGGTATTTATACAACATATTATTTTGTTAATCAAATGGTTTCATGTAAAATAGTACCTAGCAACTAGAATTCTTAGCGTTATATAGGTAGTGTGGAATATTGATGAGAATTAAACCTTTTCGTTTATGACTTCCTTCTTTAATAATGTTTTGTTTAGAAACCATATAATTACAAATAATATACTACGTAGGTACTATTTGCGTAGTATATAATTTGCATTTTTTTTTCAAATTTTGACACATTTTTACGAGATAATAAATAATAATAATAGATACGGAAGTTAAAGGACAATCGCCCTCGAATACGATGTTTTTATTTTTAAATAATTACTTTGCTAGACACGTGCCCTTTCATAGCGAATATCATAAGTCGGATCAATACGTATTTGACTTATTCCTGTCTCTTTTTCCATAGTTCTTATAAGCAAATACAACAAGTTTGTTTCTAGACACTTGAAAAATGTATCAAAACAAAAAAATGACTTGTTTTATTTTTTAAATGGGTTTTTGCTCACTCAAAGTGAACACAATTCACTAAATACTTGAAGATTATGTCGTGAAAGAGGAAGATGGTCGGCACTTGGGATTGAACCCACTACCTCAGAACGAAAGCCGAGGTCCTAACCTCGTGGTTACCAACCATTTCAATATAAGCCGATCTTTTATCAACATAATACTGTTTCTAATAGCCACCTTCAAAAAATTGGTAATACATTGAATTATGTTTTAATGAATCGTTTGACTATTTGATAGCATAGAACACTTGACTTCGATTCACAAAATTTCATAATTACCATAATATCGGATCCATGCTTTAGTAAAAATTTACTGTTTTTATTGCCCGGATGGGATCACACACCAGAAATGATCGATTTATTGATACCCATATTCTTAATACGAAGGAGAAGTTTGAAAACTCCATCTCATACTTGAGAGTAAGAATTTTCTTATAATATTTTGAATTCGCATTACTTATAAATTATTATTATAAAATGGTGTGTACGTACCTGCCTAACATATCACTTTTGGGATTCCTGCCATATATGTAGGTTTATATCTACTTCGCCCCGGTATTACTCTCAATCAATATAAACTCCATTTACATTTTATCTTACGTCCGCAATAATCCTGCCTGCTAACTCCCGAATATAGGATCCGTCCCCAAATCCACATATCTCCGTATTCACTAATGGAATGTGCTACAGTTTTTTTAGTGTCTTTGTATGTTTTTTAGAATTTCTGCATGCATATTCGTTTTAAAAAGAAATGAAAATTTAATCGCAATGTTTCAAAAATGTTACCTCGCTTTCTGATAAAAGTGGATTAACTGTTAAATTATAAATATTCCCAATATAAAGCTAATAATAAGATTCTTCACACACATTATTGATTATTGTAACTTTGTAATACTTAGTCATTACAATCCATTCATCCCTCCATGGCGCTACAACCCATTGTGGGTCTTGGCCTCCTCAAGCAGTTGTCGCCATTCCGCTATATCGATGTCGGCCGCCCTGCGACGCCAGTTTTTTATTATTCCCAGAGATTCCAGATCTTTGCTCAACCTCGGTCTGCCAATATTCCTTCTTCCAGTCTGGCTGTCAGTGCGGAGTTTCTTTAGTGTAGAGTGTTCGTCCATTCTCTCCATGTGCCCCAGCCAACGGAGACGGCATATTTTGATGAATTAGTCATTACAATACAAATTCATAAATGAAATTTTATTTGCAGTATTACGATAACTTTTTATTCCAAAATATAGTTTCGGTCGACTAAGCGACCATTTTTTATTTCAAAACCTCTCCGCTGAAGATGGTCGCTCAGTCGACCGAAATATATTTCGGAATGAAAAGTTATCGTAGTACTGTAAAGTTGGTTTCATTTATAAAAAAAATTATAAGATGTGCATTTAAGTATACTCATTACATACGCACCCAAGATACTATATCGCTTGCACACACTTTTTGGTGGAACATGATTTTTTTCTCCCTATTACTGAATTTCAGCGACTCTCGTTCTTTAATTGCTTTTCACGGGATGTCATCATAAAATTCTCTTCAGCTTGATGAGTTGAAAGTTCTGTCTTTTTTTAAAGTTCTTTCTTTCGTGGCGTGCGATACTTTATTTTTCACAGTTGTCCAGCCGGTAAACGTGTACCATAGTCAACATTGTCCGAGCTGTACAGTGTACGCACTATAATTATTTAAAAACTCCAGCATATTATGTTGGAATGAAAAACACTTGAAATCAATTTCATTCCAAAAATGGAGTGTTTTTGACAAGCAATATTTTCATCAGTGTGAAATTACAGTCTGGAATACTGTTGGTCTTTTGATTAAAGTCACGCTGAAGAATATTGGGGGGATGTAGGACTAGTAAGACACTATTAAGAGCTTTTACTTACCTTCAATAAAAATTTCCAAGATCACCCACACAGGCGGTCCCCCCCCCGACATATCTCACATACACGCGAAGCTCTCACTCATTTTTCCCTCTTCGATCTTATATTATTACACTTTTTTCGTTAAACTACATTATTTATTTTGTACGACCCTTTTTATCACGCACACCCATCGACAATCACTTTGTCAGAACGCCATTTAAGGATCCGACGGACAAGAAGTTGGGAGGTATGACAAATACCTCTTGACATTTCTCTCTATGAGAGATCAAAAGTAGTTTTATTTATTTCGCTTTTTCTCACATAAGAAATCTTCTTATAGAATATTTTCAATTATGTTTCTCCGCGTTAAGAGACCACTCGAGAATAAAGGGAGGCATTAAGCGTCCTCCGTTGCTGTCAATCATGGTCGACGTCAATGATCTCTTGATCCCATCTCTTCCTTTAACTATAATGTTTAGAACGTCGCCCGTATATTTTTATGAAATTAACATTTTCCTATTTTTAAGTCCTTACTGTGAGAGAGTAAATTCCACTTTCACGTCTCCCACTTTATAGAACTTTAAACATCTAATTATGTTTAGATTCTTGTGAACTTTTCAGGACTAGATCTTAAAGGAAAAATAACAACTAACGACTCTAAAAATTCATTACTAATGTTCGATTTTTAAATGGAACAAACCACTACGGGCTTACGACCGTCTTCTACTGTTATTTCGAAGGCTGGCTTAGTGTGATCACTTTACGTTAACAACGTTCGCCATTAGGTGGTAATGCTTGTCTCCGAAACTCTTAATCATGAGAATTCTCAACATGTTCAACATGTCGAAAACTCTCATGTATGAAACAAGTAGAAATTTAATAATTAATGAAAAATAGAGAAGAAAAGTTGGAAATTATTGAGAACAAGAGAGCAACCAAATTTAAAGACTGCGACTGCTGTCATATATTTGGCGCCAGGATATGACTATATCCATTTTTGTTACTGTCTCATATTTATTGCCTATTGGCTTTGTTGGTGCACAACGTTCTAATTATGTTTAGATTCTTGTGAACTTTTCAGGACTCCTGAAAAGTTCACAAGAATCTAAACATAATTAGAACGTTGTGCACCAACAAAGCCAATAGGCAATAAATATGAGACAGTAACAAAAATGGATATAGTCATATCCTGGCGCCAAATATATGACAGCAGTCGCAGTCTTTAAATTTGGTTGCTCTCTTGTTCTCAATAATTTCCAACTTTTCTTCTCTATTTTTCATTAATTATTAAATTTCTACTTGTTTCATACATGAGAGTTTTCGACATGTTGAACATGTTGAGAATTCTCATGATTAAGAGTTTCGGAGACAAGCATTACCACCTAATGGCGAACGTTGTTAACGTAAAGTGATCACACTAAGCCAGCCTTCGAAATAACAGTAGAAGACGGTCGTAAGCCCGTAGTGGTTTGTTCCATTTAAAAATCGAACATTAGTAATGAATTTTTAGAGTCGTTAGTTGTTATTTTTCCTTTAAACATCTCTTGGATCCACTGGTGCGCTGGTAGCGAACAGGCGCTACCTTTCTCCAAAATTAGAAACATTGCTTAAAACAATTACCTACTTATTTTATCTCGACTCTGTAGTAGATCGGGTGCTTTGTCGTCTAAACAAAATAAAGAAGAAGAGTCTAAACCATATATAGATGCATATGCTATGACTCAAATACCTACGTCGATTTTGATGAATAAGGTTGAATTTTTTATTCTTAAATATGTACCTACAAAAGCGTACTGCAACCTAAATCCTCTTTTTAATACCCTATCAGAGTCAACCAAGCTGCAAAGGAAAGCACAATTCAGGCTTAGAAGCAATAAAAAACGCTCACCTCTATGTAAGACATTTTCTGTTTTAAAACACTTGTTGCGAATTCCGATTTTTTTTTAACTCCTACGTTATATTCTTCTTATGTATTCTTGTTTTAAAATGTCTTTATTCATAAAGTTATTTTTTTTTTTAATTTTATTGAGGCCTTTCACCCGAATTCGAGTGATTTGGCCATAAAGTTATTTTATACGAGTGCTATAAATAAAGAATTAAACTTGAAATAAAGTGAGTTTTAAATAATGTCAAGTCTCTCACAAAACTGTAGAGCTTCTCAAAAACTTTTTTACTAATCCAGTACATTCTTGGTTTTATGTAAGTTCACCATGGTTGGCGTATTCTTATCAAACATGATATCAGTAGGTACTGAGAGACGCTTTGATATTACTACAACCATTTCTCAGTACATAAGCCATAATCTAATCCAGATGTCAAACAAAATAATCTTCATTTACTTTCTTTCTATTCATTACTGCGTTGGTATATCTCTTAACCTCATGACTAAAAATACAGTATCAGGTACGAATATCTAGTTTTTAAGCTTTTTTTGGAAGGATTAATGGAGTAGTAGCTGTTCAAATTATAAGATACTTATTATTCTTGTATTTTATCATCCTTAGGTCCATTCAGACACTTGGAATCGTCATTTGAACATTATTTATCCAATAAAAAAAAAATTAAAACAAGACAAAAAAGAAACAGCTCAGCATAGAAAAAATACATGGAAAAAAGTATAGTTTATAGAGGCAGAGAACAGTTAAAAGAACATTATACAAGAGCAATGCTGGTTGCAGTGAAAAACCAGCATTTTGTCAGTTTAGGAAAACTAATAAAATAAATGAAAAAAATATCACAGTTTAGGAAATAATGTAAATTTCATGATGAATTATCAAAGTAATCGAACGCTGGGCAGGATGCACTTATTGCACTTACCATATCAATTTCATGTTGATTTTTTTTTTATATCGGCGGCATTTTTAGATTTTATGACGAATGGGAAATCAGTGATGATGTTCGACAAAGAATGATAGAAAAAATCTACAAGCGCAACAATCAAAACGGAATAGGCTGACTGTTGACGGCGAAGGCGCGTATATACAGCGCTTACTCGTATTTTGTGTACGATTGCCTGCAGCTGCAAATGGGATTCTAACTCTTTGTCAATTTGGATCGATGGTACGTAAATTAGATATGATAAAAATAATGTCCTAAAACAATTTTATGTGCGACTTATCTACGATCAACAACTGCACTTTTTACACACAAGATTCAACTCTTTTCAACACAACCTCCTCCCACGAATGCCCACACTTTGCACTTCAACTAAACTGTCAGCTAAACACGACTTTAGTTTTGTTTTTCTTACTTCTTCTTTCAGTTTTCTTTCATGAACATGCACACGAAGATCATCTTTGATTAAGGATTAAAGTAGCTTTTTGGGTGTCTCAATGGTTATCCGAGGATGGGTTTGAAGCAAACTCAGATTTTTATACGCCCTATTTATTTTAATTGGCGGTTTTATCGTTTTTTAAATGAGCGCCTCTATCGAAAACATTAAAAAATATCGCGGTTTAAGTTCAACGGGCGAAATCTCGCTTGATCTACCTACACAAACACGAAATAATTTTCACCAAATTGTGGTATATAAGTGAACTCATCAAAAGGGTGACATTAATTATAGTAAAGAAATAAGATCGTAAAATTGTGAATACTTTCTTTTAAAAAAGTAGATATTATTGGCTAATATAAAGAAGAATTTTCATATGTACTTACACTTCATAGTAAGGACCACAGGACAACGTTTGTCGGAAATGCTAATTTATGCTATAATATATTTTCCTTATTTACGACTTTCTTCAATGCTGTTTCAAATAGACTCTTACCTATATGATAATATTTTGTGATAAACCTTAGCTTATGAGTGGTCAAATTTCAAATCCACATGCCAGCATCATAATCTTAAATAAATCGAAAAAAAAAAACATTTTTTTTTTTTTTATGAAAAAAGACAACTTATTGAATTCTTGATGATTTTACTACCTTCCACTCTGAATGCTGTGTAATTTCCAAGGAGCATTATGCAAACATCTTAACACTACCAACATAATATTTTTTCTTGTCTCTTTATCATTGCTATTCACCTTAATTATGTATTTTATGAATTCAACACAAGTCGAGATGGCACCTTTATGCTCCTAACGATGTCGTTATACCTTTTGATTAAAAGCCTTTGTTTCAAAATGCAATTTATCCTTTTAAATTACTATGCAGAATCTTTTACTTCAAAATTGTAGGAGAAATTCTAAAGACAAATTAAATGATGATAGTTCCCGTACTTTGTGCTAATTTCAATCAAATCCATGCATAAATAAATAATAATAAAAAAAAAATCATCCATAGTATCATTCATAACTTTTTCGCTGAAGATTTTGATTTCGCTGATTGTATATTCTAACATAATATTTTCTTGGGCGTAACTTGCAGACGCAGTAATCTCGAAATGTTGCAGTGTTAGTTATATTTATTTCTCTTTGGAAGCATAAATAGTTAACTGTTGTTAATATATTGTAGGTATATAAAGAGCTATTTTATATTCTATCTTTTGGAAGAAGTATCTTATAAGTACATACATATTTTATTAGTCCAGAACACTCAATGATAATATCAATATAAATAATAACCGAATAAAGCTATTACGGTATCTGAGACCGCGAACCACGCATACCCACATCTAGCTCTATATTATGTGTAGTGGTGGGTGAATTCTGTTAGAGGCAGATACATACAACAAACATCTCGATAATTGGAATGCGATCTAAGTTAGAGTTCTCTATACTAAGTTCTCTCTTATGAAACGCCTCGAATCGAAAATCAAAAGCCACATAGCTTAATTTTATTATAATTTACTTTTGAATGAATTCAAATAACCATTAACGCATTATCGAAGTGGTTGGTTGAATAGCGGTTACAACGCCGGCTTTCGTACTGTTTGGTGCGGTCGTCGTGGTTCGATCCCAGGTGCCGACCATCTTCCTCTTTCACGACACAAGCTTTAAGTAGCTTACTGTGAAAGAGTCAGGGAGTGTATTTGTGTTCACTTTGAGTGAGCACAGATTCATTTTATTAAAAAAAAAATTCGTTTACCATCATTATGCAACCATAAAAATGGGTGACTAAATCCGTAACATGGCGACGGGTGACCCCTAGTTAAATTATACATAATGGCCAGACAAAGAAATCAGGCGATAAGAAACGGGATGTCTGTATACATCACCAGCAAGGAGGTGACTTGCAGAGTTGTAGAAAAATATCACATTCAAAATAATAGCACAAAAGAGGTTAACCTCGACAGGTCACAACACAATATTCGACACCCTTTACTTATCGTCGAACGAATGATTTAGGGTGTCAAATGTCATCACAAAAACAGCTTCAAACCCTAAGGAATTGACGACAGCTCCTACGAGAAGATACTGGCTGATGACGAAGAGGTGTGAAAAGTAGATACCTTACTGGGACAAACCAATCGACCTATTGAGACCCAAGAGATGAAGCTTACAGTTTTTGTCAAGAGCATTAGATTAATTAATTTTAGCTGCTTTAATAAATGGTTTCAAAATTTAAAAAGAATCATTAGAAATAATAAAAATACATCTACCAAATTGATTTTTTTATTCAAATTGCTTTAATTAAAACATCAAACGGCAGACCTTTAATTTAACCAAATTTCAATCCGACTGAATATGTTATTAAAATATTACTACAAAATTTCAGTTTTGTACAAAAGGCTGTTCCTGGAAAAAGAATTTAATTAATTTTAACTTTTGTGTAAAATCTCCTTTTGAACCATTGTACAGATTCTATGGAAAACTGTAAAAGGATTCTCTTTTTTTTATATTTTCAACAGAGTGAATTTCAAAAAGTTTTTCTTCTCTTTCCCATGAGCATCCATTCGCTCATAAAACTTTGTACAGTTTATCAGCCTGTTCCCACTTGTCGGGTCAGGTTATTATTCGGGTGCTCTGGTGGCAGAAAATTTTGTACACAGCTCCATACAAAATGTTCCATATCACTTGTGTGTCTTATTTGTTTTGTGTCGGGTCAGATTTTTAGCACCGAATAAAAATCTGACCCTACACACAAATGGGAACGAGCTGTAACATGGCTATATACAGGGTTACAGGGTAAGTCGTACGGAATATTAAAGGAGGTTATTATTTAGGTCATTTCTGATGGATTTGAATCCACAATATGGTGTCCGAAACTTAACCGTTATGGAGATATTGAACTTTAAAGATTTTCAAAAAAAAAAATCCTTTCTTTTTTGCATTTTTATCGATTTCTTCGGATTAGAGGTCCTCGGGTCCAGTTTTTTTATGTATCTAGTGAGAGGACATGTCAATTAATAAAAATGATTAACAAAAACTGAACCTACTACTAAGAGCTTAAAAATACAGCTCGACAAAGGTTAGGATTAAAGAATTTTCACTAAGTGTTTTTAAATTAAAGCGCTAATTTTTTTTTTTTAAATTATGATACTTGTCCTGCAGATAATTTTAAAAACTTCTACGTCTCTTTAGCTATTCAAAAAGGAATAACACTTGCTATTAAATAGGCAAAACATTGAGCAAACATCAATATCTCCATAACGGTTAAGTTTCGGACACCATATTGTGGATTCAAATCCATCAGAAATGACCTAAATAATAACCTCCTTTAATATTCCGTACGACTTACCCTGTATAGGCTGATGCAGGAAAAATTCCGGACCCATTTTCAACAACGTATCAAATAAATACGCGTTGAGCCGTTAACTTCTTAGCGGTTTTGTTTCATCTGGCTTGGCGCATTCAGTTTGTTATGAACGCCATTTCGCATGAATTTAAAAATATGTAAGTGGTCCTCTTCCCAGTTCTTTTCATGACAAATTTGTTGACAGGAAAATGAAAGTATTCTTTACACATTCTCAGCCTCACCTGTTTAATTACTTTAATTCACTTAGTTGGTATTTATTAAAAGTTGTTTATATGGGAGCTTTTGTTCCTTCTTTCTTTTTGTTTGTTTGTTTGTTTGTTTTTCTCTTTATTTGATTAATTTTTTTGAAAATTCAAGGGAGCCAAGCTTTTTACCAATCTATTTCACTAATTCACATACTAAAAAGTTAAATTCTTTTACACTGATTGAGAGTTGTTATATTTTTTCTATGAGAAATCTCATATAAAAAACGGGCTTAGTTTGGCTAAGCAGGGATGATTATCAAAAGGGATGGAGTGATAGACTACGTTTAAATGTCAAGATGATATTAATCATGGGGGTAGAAAATGATGAAGGCGATGAAAAAGATAGCAGATTATGTTGGGTTTGTAAAAAAAAAAAAGGAAAACACAAGATTTTGAGAGCGCTCTGGTGTAAATAACCAATTTATTAGTTACTAGAGGTCCGCCCCAGCTTCGCACGGGTAGATAGATACTTAAAAATAATTTAGTTTTCATACAGATCCCTAACTTTTTCAAAATATTTTATAGCATATATGTTAATCTGGAATAATTGCATTGCAATGTATCGTGTCACGTCACTTTACCACCGTGACTACTTTGCGCGGTATTTCTACTAACCTTGACATCACTCCCCTCAGTCCAATCCCCTCACCCGTGCGCACTCTGCATCGGTTGAGATGATAATAGACTATGCTTTTTTTTCCAATACTCACATTTTTAAACTCGTGATAACTTTCGAATGGAATGTCCGAATTGAATAATTCAAAAAGTTATACAAACATATTGAAGCAGACTTGAATATGAACTAATTTATTTTAATAAGGAGTAATACCAAGATACCAATAAAGAACGTTTTCTAGAGGTGACATTTTATTGATTTTTTTAAAATAAAAAAACACTTATTGTGGCATAACTATAATAGTTAGACATATGCTGTCGCGATACTTTTTGTAAATAATGATGTCTTCTACAAAATTGTAGTACATTGTTTTATTCTATCATCATTAGTTTTCACAGCGTTCGCGATAAAAAGAATATTTTAGGTAATTTTTTTACACCTTGGGTTACATTATTGAAGTTTTCGTAGGTTACCCAATTTTTTTGGAAATTAAATATAGCCTATGTTCACCGCCGATACTGTAGCTTCTCAAAAGTGAAAGAATTTTTCAAATCGGTTCAGTAGTTTTGGAGCCTATTCGATGCAAACAAACAAACAAACAAACAAACAAAAAATCAAATCTTTCCTCTTTATATATTAGTATAGACTAGCTTATGCCCGTCATGCTTTACGTTTTTGATTCCGAATGTCAGACTTGATCGGTAGGTGATTAAACAGGTTCTAGTCTAGCTTCCCATTGCTTTGCAGACCTCTATAACTGACATAAGCACAGAGAAAGAAGAATGAAACTTTCACAAATCATAAAAAGAGAGAAGATTGACACTTTTAATGTTTATTAAAATTTTGCATGAAGATCCTAAAAAAATAGAGTTTTTTAAATAGCTCTAAATATATTAAAGTTAAAGCAGCAAATTGTATTAAAGAACCTTCTCCGGCATTTTGCACGGCTCTGTGCAGGTTTATATCTGACGTAGCATTTGTATTTTGAACGTGATGGTATGACATACGGTAAAAAGCAAATAAAAAACATTTCTGAATTATTATGTAGATTTTCTTAAATTTAAGTGAAACATGATTTATGTTTCAGTAGAAAACGGGTAATATTTTTGCCTCTTGATGACAGTTTCTTGTTAATTATTTCTATGGAAACCATGGACGTTCAACTATTGCGGTATATACTGCGTAAAAGTGACAAATAGTAATGGAAAATGTTTAACTATTTTGTGGCGTGGACAAGCTGTCCTCAAAACAATTTGTTATTAGAAAAAATCATTAGTCGTTCACAAAATAAACTTTAACCGTTAAGTTATTGTTTTCTAAACATGTATATTATAAAATGTAAAATCTAGTATGTTACGAAGCGTAATCTTTGTGTTTTGGTAACCTGATTATTGTCTTAAATTTTACATAGACCCGCGAGAGCACACGAATCCTTGTATGAATATTTGAGAATAGACCTTGCCATAAAATTATCGCTTGTGGATTTTTGACTCCGATCGCTTTATTCAACGAAACGAAATTGAACTAGATATCATGTAGAGATGATAGTTTTATGAAGAATATGTGGAATGACTCTGTGGAATATGGAAAGGAATGAGAATATTAGGAAGGAATGTGGTATGAAAGTTATTATTGTTTCAAAGATAAAAGTTAATAAGCTGAGATGGTTTGAGAATCTTACCATAATAATTCGGTAAAAATTTGTTTTATTGGAGTTTTTCTTTCAACAACATATAAGTACAATAACGCCACATGTTTCATATTTGACTTATTTCCTACTACACCGCCATCTCTTCATTTTTTTTTAAAGTTATGCAACTATAGAGGAATTGTTTTTACTACAATCTTATGCATCATCGAACTTCATCCCGCATCCGAATCAACAATAATTATTATTAGTAAATAATGCAATAAATAATTAAATTGTATTTAACTGTATTTAATTTATGTAATAAGTCTTTTTTTCTGGCTTAGGCCGAAGTTCGACAGAAAAGAATTTAAAAAGGCTAAACGGAAACCATCTAGTCCAGAATAGGTTCTTTTAATTCAGAAATACAATTCAAAACTCAATTGAGAAATTCTTTCGAAATCGTTTAATATCAAAGAAGTTTTCAACTTAGAATGTAAAAAAATACATGTGAATTCTTTGCTTTCTTTTTTTTAAGACGAGATCCATACGATATTCTTTGTTGAAGAAATTAATATTCTACTGAAGGCTTACAAACGGCTCCCTATTCATACAGAACGATCGACTCCCCCCGGCTATATTTTCGCACTTAAGTGTTCCTTCTCTTTTATTCCAATCTTATCTTTTGACCTTAATTTCTATCACATTAATCCGACCCCCACTCGATACAACAACTTCGCCACAACTTCGCCGATCATTATTTTCTTACTTAAATCTATTAAGCGCTTTTTTAATTGCGTTTTAGTCCCTATGTTAATTTATTTTCTTTATTTATCAGCAAAGGTCTAATAATATTAAACCATTTTAAATATTGCATTCGATTAGTAAAATCTTGTTTTCCTGTGGTAAATAACATACTTTCACGCTCCTGTACGTAAATTTTGTAATAAAATGAGAAATGACCCTAAAATTATTGAGAAAACATATGATAAAATAAATTATGTTAAATGTTGTCTGATTAGCTGAGCTATAAAGAGGCGTGTACCTTCAAGAATATTATACTAGAAGCTGTTTGAATGTCGACCCAACTCAACATGCCTATTTCATGGACCGACATAATTAAGTTTTTTGAAGAGCTAGGTTTAACAACTAGAAGATTTATCTCAAACAAAATTCGCAAAAAGCTTCATTATTTTGTCCCAAAATCAAAAAATGCTAAGAGGAATCATTCTTAGAATTATATCCGGTGAACCTTTGTACTGAGACATTCTCTACCAGTCAATCCATTCCCTCCAACCTGATTCTGTACCAAAACGATATCTGCAACTCGTGACACCGAAAATTAATTTTATAACTTTTACTGTCTAGCATATTATACAATTCCTAAACGAAGTCAACTTTGCTACTTAATTTTATAAGCCTAGAAGGTATTGTTAGTATTGTCCTCGCACTAAAGTTATATAGATCGAAAATTTTGTTCGTCAATTTCTTGCCACGAATCTTAAAATCAGGGAAGTTTGCCAGAATGTTGTGTTTTGCCAGATAGTGTATGCTATCTCGAAATATTCCCTAGAGTGTATAATATAATATTAAAGTTAAGCGAACAACCCCCAGATTTCCTCTCCATATCTATTCAACAAGTAGTACCGACCCTTAAGTACGGTGTATTATTTCGCTAACCCCACACAAACATAGGTGTGAGAGCTTTTATAGGATTTAGTATTCTGGTACAAAGTTTTTGCGTATAATGACATGCGCATTATTTTACAAACTGTCATTTATTTTGACAGGTAAGATTTTCATCACATTTTCTACCATTTATTTTCTATACAAAAGCACACTCCAAACTCTGAAGGTAATAAAGGGAAGTATTTTGGTATAAGTTGAGTGAGTTTATAGTGTGAAACCTCGCATTGTGAATGTGTAATATTGCCGTTACTTCCATAATATTTCCTAGAAAATCCATATCACGGGGTAAATAACTAGCAGGAGAATACAACAGTCTTGAGAAAAAAAATACCAAGTCCTAACACAAAACGTGTATGAGCACAATACTACTTAGGTACACGGTAATGTTTTTATTTTCTATGGAATAATAATATTTTATAATTATAATAATAAGTTTAAATCCCGCCAAATTCTCGTTTTTACTTGTCAGATTTTGAGTTGTAATCGCTGCGTACTGCCCCCCTAGACAAATTCAAACTGGCGTTCGACTACAAACGAAGATTTCGCCAATGTATAGTGCGAAAAAATTATCTGTCCATTGGAACATATAAACAATTATTTAAACCAAGCAATGACACTTATATAAAAAATATAAAAAGTGGACAGCTAATTTTCTTCCTACTCTACATTGTCGAAGAATTCGTTTGTAGTCGATCGCCAACTGTATTTTGTCTAGGCCCTCCTGGGGGGTATCTTTTGAAACTCAATACCGATCTCAATGTCGACCGTCAATACCTGCTTTTAATACTATAAATACTTTAATAAATCCTTATTTTTACAGAACGTTCTAATTATGTCTAGATTCTTGTGACCTACATGATTCTTGGTCACAAGAATCTAGACATAATTAGAACGTTCTGCTCCAACAAAGCCAATAGGCAATAAACACGAGACATTAACAAAAATGGATATATTCATATCCTGGCGCCAAATACATGACAGCAGTCGCAGTTTGGTCGCTCTCTTGTTCTCGATAATAAATACCACCTAATGGCGAACGTTGTTAACGTAAAGTGAACACACTAAGCCAGCCTTCGAAATAACAGTAGAAGACGGTCGTAAGCCCATAGTGGTCTGTTCCATTTATAAAATCGAACATCAGTAATGAATTGTTAGAGTCATTAGTTGTTACATATTATTCCTTATTTATACCATTATTTTGTAAAGCAATAGGATAATTATTACGCTAAGGCGTGGACGCCAACTGGTTTCAGAGTAATTGGGTTTACGGTATTGGGTAATCGTCCCTTGTATCGTGAAAGAGAAAGATGATCAGCATCTGTGATCGAACCCACGACCTCTATAACGAAACAGAACGAAAGGCAAGCAACCACTTCATTTCAATCTGATATTTCCTTCCTTTTGCCTATGTTCGGCAGCGTGGGTTCTACGAATCAGAACTACTTTTGCGTTAAATAATGTAAGCAATACTTCACTGAAATAGTAAAAGGTCATAATTCAGAAGGTTATGATGATGGTGCGATCTCAATTTCAAATATTAACGATTTTAAAAACGCTGTAACAACTCAAAATTCACGACAGAAAATTCGTTTGCGGCATTTCTGTACCAAAAAAAAGGAAATATCTTGAGTAGGTACCTACTTTAAGAATATTTTTAACTCCCCAAAGCCACTTGAAAACTTTTTTCCATCAATATTTATTAACAAAAATTACTTCTAAAGATTTTTTTCTGTATTATATAATTTCCCCTGAGTTGTATTGTAATATTATTTTGGTGAATAAAAAAACACTTCTCTTTCATAAAGTTTTCGTATTGTGACATTTTCCGTAAAGATTAGTCTCAATTTACATTTTTATAATTGTATTTAATTATTCATTTACATATAAAAAATGGGTCTATATTTTCCTTTATTTTGGCTAGAGACAAATATCGGTATGTTTGTTATGTTTTATCAGGGGAATACAAAAATAATTGGAATAATGGGTTCAAGTGCAGATGTAGGAACGGGTATAATAAATCCATCACTATTTATAGATATTGGCTCATACTACAACTCAAACAAAATGCACTCTTATTACGGATTTAAACGTACAGTGATCACACCAAGCCAGCCTTTGAAATAACATTAGAAGACAGCCGTAAGCCCGTAGTGGTTTGTTTCATTTAAAAATGGAACATTAGTATTGACATATTAGAGTCGTTAGTTGTTTTATAATATATTCGATTAGATCTCACCCTGAAAAATGGGATACATGACAGCAGTCGCAGTCTTTGAATTTGGTTGCACTACTGCTTCTCAAAAAAAATCAGTTGGCTCTATATCTCATTAATTAATTGTTAAATATCTTCTTGTTGTATACATGGGATTTTTTGCCCTTTGAACATGTTGAGAATTCTCATGATAAAACATTTCGGTGATTTAAATAATACCACCTCATGGCGTACGTTATTAACGTTAAGTGATCACACAAAGCCAGCCTTCGAAATAACAGTAGAAAATAGTCGTAAGCCCGTAGTGGTTTGTTCCTTTTAAGAAACGAATATTTATAATGAATTGTTATGCACAGCGGAATTTTTGCTGGAGGGTATACCTATAGAATCGTGGATATTGGCATAGATCACTCTCTCGAGAGTGAATTGCCACTTCGTAAAAAAGAAGAAGAAGAATGAATTGTTATTCATTTGTTGTTGTTTATTCGTTTATAATGTTAACGACAGATGTACACGATATGCTATTATAATATTTTCATACTTTAATCATATTTCTTAGGAACATGCTTTCGCTCTCAACATCATCATACCTCTGGCGACTTCATTTCATGGTTATTTCAATAAAAGTCTTCGCAGAGTTGAACAATAAATCTAATAATAATGGGGAAGATAACGTGAAGTGTTCCGCCTTAATGAGAAATCTTAATTGCTTTTTAAAAGTGCCCGATGAGTTCTGACAGTTAAAAGGCTTTCTTTAAAATATTTCATATCGGCTATGTAGGTAGTAGAATTAAAGAAAAAAATAAACGGCAATTTCTAAATAAGCAGGTGAATGACCTGAACTTCTATCTCCTTTAATGAATTTATTTTAGAATATCCTAAAAGAAGATGTAATTCATTTTTATAAAAGTGCAATGAAGCCACAAAAAACAAAAAATTTTCTCCTATCCAATAAGATTATACATACACTTATGATAGATTTTTCCTAATTACTTTCGAAGATCCTTGATTTCGGACATAATATCGCATCATTTAGTGGTTCATGGAGAAATATTGGAATCTATAATATACGTGAAGGAAAAACCATTTTTACGAAATCTTCGCGGACGGAAGAATATGAATTTCGCACACTTAGTTTATATAGAAAACGGGTGGCGAATGCTAATATTTTTTTTAAAAGTATCCATAAAAAAGAACTTTGCAATATCACTTAATTTATTTTAATTTGCCAAAATATTTTCTACCGCAAGCGGTCATCCTCAGTGAGTTTATATCGCTTCAAAAGAAATGTACAATGATTATTCTAAACATATGGTTGAGATTATAAACGTTAATTTGACCAGTGTTGCCAACGCCGTTTTTCAAACGCAAAGTAGCCCAACTGAAAATTTAATATGCGATCATTCTGAAAACATTAGCATCCGAAGAGAGGTGGGAGTTCACTAAAAAAAGGTAATTTAGTATCCGGAAAGGTGAAAATTCGCTAAAAGGGAAGTAGCCCAAGGGGCTACCTGTCGCCTTTTAGATTGTTTCGTCGCCTATTCTCGTTCCAAATAGCCCAAATGGCAGTAAATCGCCCCCTTTGGCAACACTGAATTTGACAATAGACCGGATTAGCAAGGGCGCCTCTGGTGGCACAAAATGGAAAAAAAAACATCCCATTGAGAATAGAATAATATTGTTTGTATTAAAATGATCATAGAATAAAATTTGTATATCATCTCATTATTTTTGAAAGAAAATTGTAAAATTGCGCTCGCTCAGTCTGTGACAAAGGAATCTTAATAATAATGTTCAAACTTGTAATCTAAATTAGTTATGGTCGAATTCCGAGCACCAGTCGCCCAATAGTTATTTTAATACCATTCGACATAAGGTACTTAGTCAATTTTCACCACCAAATCCTCGCACCATTATGATCCTCTGCAAGTTGTTTTTATATTCAAGTTATGAGATAACTATTTGAAATTTTGAATCACCTGCTAATTTGTCAAAAGTTTAAATTGATAGTTCTAAATTATCAACTGTTATGTCCATCATTTTTTTAAACATCCATATTTTGTTCGCCGTCCATCATCGTATTAATTATTTGGTTCCTAAAACAAGTTAAATTTGCTTTCAAAGTAATTAGTAATGATATTGTTAAGTAACTGCTAAAAGTTTCTCAAAAAAGGCCTCAAAACTTCCAGAGCTTCGCGATTCATTAGGTTGATTTGTTGAAAACTTCCTCTCTCAAAACAGCCACTAACATGAATGAATCTTGAAAAGGTTCGATATACTTTCGGACTACTACAACTTTTAGATCTTTTCGTATTTCAATAGACGAGGCCCATTGTCTGACTTATTTGTTGGTCGAATATTTCGAGATAAATTTTATGCTAACAACTTTTTTGTCTCGAATGTTTTCTTGTTATCCCAATCTTTCAAGTGATATTTTTATTTATAGTGTTTCGTTAAACATATTCTATTGAGGCCACACGACAATTACTTATTATTTACCTTAGACATTTAAAATAAAGTAAGAACTCATATCAATTAAAGTTATACATCATTACAGAGGGTTAAGATTCTTTAAAATTTCGCAACAAGAATATGCTTTTCTCTCTCCATTGTTTTTATTCCATTTTAAAAATTTCAATCACAATTTGAATGAACAAAACAAATAAGTTTAATAAGGAACAAAGGAAAGGGTTGGTATATAGCCTAGCCGTTACGATGCCGACTTTTGTGCTGAAAATCGTGGGTTCAATCTCAGGTACGACCACCTTCCTCTTTCACTACACAATCTTTTAGTAGCTTGCTGTGAAAAAGTTAAACAGTGTATTTGTTGTTCATTTTAAAAGAGCGCGGATTTATTAAAAAATTTCTATGGTAGAACTAGGCGCAGTTTCAAATCTGTCATTTCTTCATGTTGCTGCTGTTTTACGAATAATAATGAAAAATATGTTTTAATATTTAACGCGGTTTCTGATTTTATTTATGTATCTCATATTTAATTCATGAAATAAACTATTCGATAAAGGGATTTCATATCCAATTTTGCACACATAGCCCAATAGTCATGGTTACACAGTAGATCAACCTTTAGGCTTGACATCACACAGGTAGCACTCTTTTAAACAACAAAGCTAAATATCGGGTAAGTTTCCCAGATGGCCCTTCAAAACAAAATACTCAAAGCTAAGCTAAAGAGTACGAAACCGTTTATTAGACTCTTGACCCGTTTTTGCAAAGACGCGAGATTGTGGAATGTTAACAAGCATACATTCATAAGTTATTAATGTCTGTGTACATATTCTTTTTCCATTTTTACTAGGTATTTAGTTTTATTTTTTATGTGAGCTTTAAACTCAAAACCTTTATTAACGCAGTTGTACTATCTTCGCATTGCGACTGAAAATGCGCCGTGAGTTACCAAGTAGAATACTCTCAGAAGCAAAGCCAGGAACGGAACGGAAGAGTAGCGAATGCAACGAAGAAATTTCTTTTATACACACGTTAGGAGAATGGACTTATACGAATTTCCTCACATGGTATTGCACCACCAACCTCATGGAAGACAGTTTCCAGACAGTTTCCAGAACACCAAAGAGATGGAGGGACAGCTGGAAGTCGAACTCGTAGAAGGCTACCCTACCTCTTAAATTACAGGCCACAAAGCCAAAATTAAGACGAAAAAAAGATCATCGTAAAATAAAAAATATATTTTTTACAAATGTTTGTTTCTTTGATAATCACATTCATTTTATTTTTGTTTCTGCATGAACTGAATATTGTTTTCCATTGGATATTCGGTCCTGTTAAAGTTCAATTGACCTCAGTTCTGTTACTGAACTTGCTGCTATTTAGTCACTTTTGGCTCATTCTATGTGTACACTCTTCAATGTATAAATTAATAACAGAAGTATTTAATTTTTGTCAGTTTAACATATTACCATCAGTCATCAAAGTTCCTAACGAAATCTGTTGTTGAGTTAATTTGTTATGCATGACTTTCACTCCTGGCTGTGACAATCTCAGGTGTGATGTTTTATTCTTTCATACGATATGGAAATGAAAAGAAAAGATTCTTGTCTCTGTTCTCGAGTAATATTTCACACGCTACGTGATACATTATTCACAGTGTCAAACTTGTACGACAAACACATCAGGCACTCACCGCCGACCTGTCACGAACCTCGTGTGGGATCTCTTTATAACATTTTACTATGAAGGGACGGGTAATTTAGGTTTGGCGTCTAATATGATTCTCTCTTGCTTAAACATTTATGTTAAGTATCTTTGTTTTTCGTTATGTAAAAAAATGAAAAACGTTCGAAAAGTGTACCGATGTAAGATGATGGACGAAAGCGTTGTTAGTTTATGATTTTGTTTCATTACAATATTACAACAACCTTTGTTTAATTTGGACCACTAACGGGCCTTAGACCGTCTTCTAATGTTATTTCAGCAGGTTCTTTACTTGTGATTACAAAAAAGAAAATTGAAAGGACATGGTTTGAGAATAGGCTATTGACATTGTGAGAAATTTTGCCTATATTACAACTAGGTACGTTTTGTAGAAACTTCCAGGTTTACTATATTCTACAGATGTTGATAATACAGATTCGTTGAAATTGGGTTAAATGAAATTATAATACGAAATTTCTTAGAGAAAACAAAAAATGCTATAGACAATGCGGTTGACATTATTCAAAATTTCGTTCGTTTCATTCTGGAGAGGAGAAATAATTTGACAAGGCTTTTTGTTGGACTAAAATTTCCGCGGCTTTTCCTCATCTCGGGTTATCTTTTGATTTATCTCTTGCGGAGGTGACTGACAAAAACCTTTCGTTACAAAAGGAAATTGAACAACGGAACAAAGTATGAAATCAATATTGTTTCTTTTGTTGCCATGTTTTGTTTCAAACTAAATGATTGACGATTATATTGAAAATATTCTGAAATTTACTTTTGAAACCAACGTTTTTATGTGTGTGGGTTTTTTAAGCAGCTTTGTTATAAATCGTCTACACAAAGAACTAACATTTGATGCCAATCATTCATTCAATTACAATTTCGTTTAATTTGATCACCCGAATGGAGAAAGTTGTAAACGTAAAGTAATCACACTAAGCCAGTAAAATCGAAACTATGCTCACTCAAAGTGATCACAAATACAATATTAGTACCTGGGATCGAACCCATGATCTCCGCACGAAACAGTACGAAAGCCGGCGTCGTAACCGCAAGGCTACCAACCACTTCGGACGTATTCTTGACAAATTATGTAGTAAATTTCTTACTCATGTTCGTGAGGGTCAGAAGTCATATTTTAAGGCGGATATTTAGGTATCTTTTTAAGGATGATGTGTTAGGAGGTCGTAGATTTCTTGGAAGTATATTTGAAATATACGAAGTTTGAAGATTTTGAAATATAAATGCCTGTGTGGACAGGAATAGGAAGTGTTGAAGACTTTTTCCAAGTTAGACCAAGCAGAAAATATATTTTTCATAGTAACTACTAGCCCATCTGGCAAACCTTTTTCTGCCATATAAATTATTTTTATTGTGAGCGCCATTCAACGACACTATGGCCATAAACATCAGTGACAATATGGAGTTGCGCCTCGTATGGTTTTTCTTCGTACCAAAGTTTTCTCGGCACTTCTCAAGTAACTTACGCGAAAAATACAACACAAATCCTTCCAAGCAGAACTCTTCAGCAAAAAAATAAACATGTGGAGCACAATAAACACCGAGGTCATTATAATCATCTACTAAATGGCAATCAATATTTTATTGTTTTAAATTAACAGTAATTACTGATGTTTACAAGTTCTAAACATTAATAATCATATACATTTTTTCTGTCTACTTGTCAGGTTGTCCCAATATTGACAACTAGCTTATACCCGTATTGCTTCACGTTTTTGATTCCGATTGTCAGGCTTGATCGGTAGGTAATTAAACAGATTCTAGTCTCTCTCTATGAAAACTTGCAAATTATGTCCACAGATAATATAAATATACTGATTATGTCGGTAGGTTCGTATAATATTTTATTTTTTTTGGAGGTCAATAATAATAAAAAAAATATTATACGAACCTACCGACATAATTTGCAAGTTTTTTGCAAGTTTTCATAGAGAGAGCTCTGTGGTTTGAATCTTAGCTACATACATTGCCTGCTTTGATATTAATTGGCCAACCCACCCATAGAGGGTGATTTTTATATCTGTCAAACTTCAAAACCAAACTGGAAATTTTTTCATTAAATCTTTATTTATTGAGAATAATAACCCAACTAGCACAAAATAGTCGTAAAGACATTACAATCCTGCCATTGAAGAATCGGATATATGGTCTACACGAACGTTACATACCCGGAATGGGCCCATTTTATACGACAAATGAGTAGTTTTAACAGTGGTAAGGAAGACATAAATTGACCAAAAATCGGAAAACGACATTGTTTTAACATTTATATGATAAAAAAAGTTTAATAAATAACATTTAAACGATATTTTGCAAGTTGTCGTGGTATAATTGACTATAACACACGTATGCGACGCCTATGTCCCGTCAGTACGATATTTTATCATATTTTGTCGAATTATTGTCTATATCACAAGTGACGTGACGTCTATGGCACATTAGTACGATAGATTGTAATATTTCGTCGAATAATAATCTATTCTACGAGTATGCGACATCTACGCAACAGCTGTCAAAATAGACAGGCATGTTCGTCGAATAATAGGCTATTTCATAACTATGCGATATTTTCGCGACAGCTGTCAAATTCACAGGCAATCTCGTCTGTATGCGTCATCATTGCATTGCGGTTGAGATTGTTTAATATAAAGTTAACAACAAAATATTATAAAAGGCAATAATATTTCAAGTTTTGCTAAATTATCGAATTGAAGTTTTGCTTTATCTACGCGTGTAAAATTTAATTGCAAATTTAAATTTATTGTTCAATTATACATCCATTATTTATAATTTTTAATGCGCTTCTCGGAATGATTGTATTTAAAAAGATGTTTTGAAAAATAATTGTTACAAATTTAGATAAAGTGAACTAGATAGAACGCCATTTTATGTTAGTAACGTGAATATGACGGTTTTTGACGCCTGTATGAGCATAAGTCGGAAAATCGATGATGTTCTGATGGCTGTACGATGTTTGGTCGTACAAATTACTATTTGTGAGGTTTATGCAATATCTTGGTCGGATTAACGACTCTAATACCACAGTTACCATTTTGTTTTTCTTGAGAGCTCAGGGTCGTTTTCAGATGCAGTTAATTTATCTTAATTATGCAAAAATGATTATCTCAACTGTTTTTAATAAAATGTCCCATTCAAAATCATCAACTCTAATTTTTGTTGTGCTGTAAAACAGATACCTACCATGGAAGAGATAACAAGAAAAGTCCAAAGTTGCCCAATAAAACCATTCATTTGAGATACAAACCTTAATGACATTGCGGAGGAATATCAAATGAATATAGAATATTAAGTAGGTATATTAATAATATTATGATACATTGAATTTTTTAACGCACACAACACACTCGCATGGCTTTTGTCAAATAAAAATAAACATCTAGTCCACAACAGAGGCGAGCCATACGTGTGTAATATATGCAAAAAAAGTTCAAACAAAATGTGAATGAATCTGGAATGAATGGCATGTCCGTTGATTAGGTGTTTATTTTTCATTATGACGAAAAGCCATACGTTTGTAATATATGCAAAAAAAAGTTCAAACAAAATGTGCACGAATTTCACGTCCGTTGGACTGTTGATAAGTACCTAGTTTAGTTTTATTATCCATTTCGATGGAAAGCCATGTGTGTGTAATATATGCAAAAAAAAGTTCAAACAAAATGTGAATGAATCTGGAATGAATGGCATGTCCGTTGATTAGGTGTTTATTTTTCATTATGACGAAAAGCCATTAGTGTGTAGTATATGCAAAAAAAAGTTCTAACCCAATTTGAATGAATGGCACGTCTATTGATTAGGTACCTAATCATGCTTACAAATAATTATAAGATACTAACTATATACCGACCTCGGTAGTTTAGTTGTACTATCGTTGACATTAGATCCGAGGTCCCGGGTTCGATTCCCGGTCGGGTCAGAGTTTTTCTAAGTGTTTTTTCACTTGAAAATTTCTACTCGGGGTTGGCCTGTCTCAGATTGGACGAGACCGGTTGACTGGAAAAAATTGCCTCAGGCAATAAGTTCCGCCGGCTATACTGACACCTTTGTGTAGAAAAGTGTTATTATTATATATATAGGTACTTATACAAGATACATCCCGAAAACGAAAGTTTATACTCATACATCTTTAAATTCATTATTATCCATTATTATGAAAAGCCATGTGTGTGTAATATATGCAAAAAAAAGTTTCAACAAAATGGAATGAATGTCTGGTCTATTGATTAGGTACCTAATTATTATCCATTATTATGAAAAGCCCTGTGTGTGTAATATATGCAAAAAAAAGTTTCAACAAAATGGAATGAATGTATCTTCTATTGATTAGGTACCAAATTATTATCCATTATTTTGAAAAGCCATGTGTGTGTAATATATGCAAAAAAAAGTTTCAACAAAATGGAATGAATGTCTCGTCTATTGATTACGTAATTATTATGCATTCATATCAAAAGCCATATGTGTGTAATAATACATGAATATAACATGTGTGTTTTGTGCGGACGACGTCGTGGTTCGATCCCAGGTGTCGACCATCTTCCTCTTTCACGACACAAGCTTTAAGTAGCTTACTGCTTAGTGTATTTGTGTTCACTTTGAGTGAGCACAGATTCATTTTTCTAAAAAAGAAAGTGCATAAAAAGTTCACACAAAATGTAAATTAATGTCACGCCTATTATTGATTTGGTACTCATTATTCATTAGGTACGTATTCATTATTCAAACGCGTCGTAAAATTATTCATTATGACGAAAATCCATATGTGTGTAATACTTACAAAAACTTATATGTATAAAACAGTATAATTCCTGACCTGACTGCGACCCTGAGTCAACTCGCCTTTTTGTATTGGTTCGAGGGATCTGTCTTAAAAAGTAGTCACATAAGAGGTTTTGCGATATACTTTATGAAGTTTATAAAACTGTCCATTTCTTGTCGTGTTAGCATCATTACGGTAAATTATACGTCGTTTTGAAGTCTATGCAATAAAAAGTACGTATAAGTTGTTGGCCGACTCTGTATACGAAGTTTATAACACATTCTTGTTCTAGTTGTGTAACCATCAATATGAATAATTGTACGATGATTTTAAGACTATGTTGTAAAGAAGCCGTATAAACTTTTAGTCGACAAAATACACGACTTTTATAAGACTGTCTTTAAAATATGTCGTATAAGCGATTTTCAGTCTATTTATATGACATTTATTGTGTATATCGTATTACCATCGTGATATAATAGTAAAAAACGGTAAAAGACTTAACTATAGGACGAGTCTTATAAAGTAGTAGTAAACATGTTAATATGATCAACTTTACTGACATATTGGTCGTATAAGCTAAGAGGTCATGGTTGCGACACTTTTGTGACTGTTAGTCAATTTGCATCCTATCATAAGACCTTTACACAATAAAAAAATCATATAATTTTAGCTAACACGACTTTTGTGCTTGTTGGGAAGCTTTTAATAACATTTATATGTATAACAAATCAATCTACAATTATTTTATTACATTTTCATACCGTAATACCAAGATCCCATTCAACGTTTACATGAGTAATTTTGTTTCCAAAAGTCTTTTTGAGAAATTTGTATGAAGATCCTAAAAAATATAGTTTTTTTAAATAGCTCTAAATATATTAAAGTTAATGCAGCAAATTGTATTTAAGAACCTTCTCCAGCATTTTATACTTCTCTGGGCATATTAATATCTATCTTAGCATTTGTATTTTGAGCGTGATGTTCACATATACGGTTAAAGTATTGTCAAAGGCAAATAAAAAAACAAACATTTCTCAAATATTATGTAGATAAATCTGGCATCTGTCCTGTCCATCAGATATCTTCTTTAATACCAGACGGAGCTTCTAAATTTATGTTTATATAGGTTACTTCTATTTTCTGTCAATTTCATTTATTATTATAATGATTACGTCTGACTTTTTAAATGTTATATATTTTATGGTATTTTAATATGCAAATTCACATGTTGATGATGGATTTTCTTTGAGTAGTGGGTGTGTTTTTTGGTATGAGAGAGATTTTCTACAAATCATTTCGTCAATACATCTCCCAAACAGGTCTTTTCTACTTGGAATAATCCTCATAGGAACTTGTCTCTCAGATTACAAAAATAAAATAATATTTTAAAATATCTTGAAATATAAACCACATACTATTCCAGAAAGCAAGAACTTCCTTGCAGTCGACATAGATAAAATATTTTTTTTGAATTGGGGCTGCCCGTCATCGTATGACTTCGTCGCCCGTTTTTTCGGTTGGACAACAATAGTAAGCAGTAATACGTTAATGGGCTAATGAATCTGTGTTCACTCACTCAAATACACTCTTTGAACTTTTCTCAGTAAGGTACTAAAAAAGCTTTTGCCATGAAAGAGGAAGATGGTTAGCACCTGGGATTAAAGCCACCACCTCCATTACGAAGCAGTACGAAAGTCGACGTCGGTACCACTAGGCTAACAGCCACTTCAATATATGCTGTACGTCTTTTGATTTTCAAGTGTAAATGATGGCTGTAGGTGCCTACCTACACAAATATGCTTAAAATATGTTGATGTTATTTAAACTAGTTGCATGTATACATGAGATCCAACTGTCGATGGCCTGAGTCGGTATGTTCATTGTATGAAACGATGTCGTCAATAAATTAATTTTTTACAAAAATTGTTAAGAAAAGTTTGAGATGTACTGATATAATGTATATATTTTTTATAGAAAATTAAATTATCTAGTTGATACGTTTCGGCGTTTTTCGATATTTTTTTTAAATTTTGAAATATACGCATTGAAACTCGTAAAATTGACAAAAAAAAAAATTTAAGTTTGAGAAACCCTGGAACTTTTTTATTAAATTTAATTTGAGATATTGTATTTTTCTATATACATACACATTTTTAGGGTTCTAGCTTTTATAGTTTTCGAGATATATGCAAAAATTAAGTAAAAATTCAAAGGTTGATTACCCCTGACTGAAAGAAAATTTACAAATTCTGAGTATACAAGTTTTGTAGGCTTAAGGTATTAAATATTTTCTGAAATTTTAGGCACTGTGCATCAAGCGAATCAAAAGTTATAAGGGGGGGACGGACACACACAGACACACACACACACAGACACATTAAATGTTATCCTCCGAATTCTGAGTAAATCCATATATGGAACATATATGCTGCGAAGCCTCTAAGTTGGTGTTTTTTGTCGTCAAAGTTTGAAAAACCGTTTAAAATTTAGACCTGGCCATACAAATCTCACGTATCTTGGCTTGATACTGCCGATCTGTCTCGAGAAATAATTTCTCTTCAACAAATCGACAGTTGGATAACATTTAATTCAAATTTCAAGCATTCGTTCACTTTTCTGCCACCAGGGTACCTATTGTGTCTGTATCCGTCCGCTTCAAACAATAGAAATAACTCACCACTACATAAATGTGTGTATGTGGACTCGCGGACATGACGACGTAGCGTTAGTCGGGCAGTATTCTGGAGAAGGTACCTACTATAATATTAGATACGAATATTTTCTTTTCTTTTCCACGTACTGCGTTTTTGTCGGCTTATTATTTATCCAAAATATCTTCGTAGTATCAGGAAAATTTATGATAATATCATGTTCCCTCGCAAAGCGCTCTGAAGATACTAAGGAGACCATAAGGGAGTCGTATATCCATCATGCAAACAACACATTGACGCATCCTATGTGGCGCGGCTGTACCGCCTAACTGCATGAGGAAGATAAAGCTCTTTCACAGCTGGTATTACACAGCGGAGATCCTGTAGGAACACTTCATCATGCCTTCTGACGTCGTCTTGATTATTTTATGAGAAGGAACCTAAAAGTGGTTATTATACATATTGTGTATAGATACAGCAGGGTTCTAATGTATGTATATTATCACCGTCAAAGGATTTCCAGATAGTACATATTAGTTACCTAGTTAATCATAATATACGGCCACAGGCCATCAACTCAACATAATATAGAGGCGTTATACAGATAAAATAAAATGTTGTGCAATGAAACCAACTTCTTCTTATTCCCTTTTCTTAGACTACTTGTGAGTATTTAGCCCCATATCTTCGACCCGCAAATCTCTCGAATTGTCATGTCAAACTTATGAAGTTAAGGGAATCAGTTTATCACGAACGCTTTTATCACTTCTATCACAATGGAAAGGAGTTTGGGTTCCGTCCCTTCGAAACAGTTGAAGAATTGGAACAAAATGCTGTTGCGACTTGTGTTGAACTGCGGATCATTCTACTCAGTTATGTGGTCTTCGAAAGGAAAGTGTTTAAAAAATCTTTGACATCCTCTGGTAGATAGAGGACAAGGTACAGCCATAGGCTGGAAAACATGCCAATGAACCTACTCAACAATCAAATTATGAAATTTCAGCGAAGAACGTTGTTTACATAAAGTCATCACACCAAGTCGGCGTTAAAAACAGCAGTATCTTCCAGTTCGGCCGTTTTATTGATCGCATGAGCTCTGAAGCATTATCATCATCATCCTCGTCGTTCCCTCACTGCTGAGGATCGCGACCATCACCACTCCCCACCATCCCAACCAGCCGTCCCCAAAGTTTCCGGTCCAATGCCAATTATTGTAGGGCCTCCCATAGTGTCCCACCCGTTGCCTCTTTGACCTGGTTGCTCCATCTCATCGGAGCCCGACCCCGAGCTCTGATGCCCTCGATTCTTCCGGTTAGGAGAAGCCTCTCAAAACTATCATCTCCGCGTCTCGCAATGTGTCCAAAGAACTTTATGACACGTTGCGTGCACACCGTGGACAGCCGTTCTCTGACATTTAGTTCTGCCAAGATGGAGTCATTTGTTCTGTGTTCCGTCCACGATACGCGGAGGAGGCGTCTCCAGCACCACATCTCGAAAGCGTCCACCCTAGATCGATCACGAGACTTCATGGTCCAGGTTTCTGCAGCATATAGGAATATTGAGAACACCAGGGATTTCACCAGTCTGATCTTCGTGGGTAACCTAATCACTCTGCTCCTCCATATCTTCCCCAGATTGGTCATCGCCCCTTTTGCCATCTGGATTCTTCGGCGGATTTCAGGTTCACACGTGCCCTGATCATTGATGAGGGAGCCCAGGTACACGAAGTCATGTACAACTTCCAGACCCTGTAACTGCTCAACCCCATTCAGCACGCCCTGGCGGTCAATCAACATAACCTTTGTTTTGTCGCGGTTAATCCTCAAGCCGAGTCTGTTGCTTTCGGCTTCGACTTGCCTAAATATTTGCATCAGTTCAGGGATATTTGCTGAAACCAAAGTCGTGTCGTCTGCGAACCGAAGGTTATTGATTTTTCGACCCCCTATTGTGACTCCGCCCTGCCAGTCCTCCAGTGCTTTATGCATGATATATTCTCCATATATATTGAATAGTTTTGGAGAGAGAATGCAGCCTTGGCGAACGCCTTGTTCAGTTCTAAAAGGCGCTGAAAGTTCGTCCTCAATCTGGATTCACGATGAACCCTCCAAGTATAAGTTCTGGATAAGAAAAGCCAAGTGAGCGGGCACCCCCATTTCTAGCATTATAGGTAATATTTAAATTACAAACAAAATACTTACCTTTTTTGTTTTTAAAGCTCAAAAAGATGGACAAAATCAAATGTTCGGTGCACTTTTACAATTATTACTGTTACATATTCTTTCCATACAAACAAAATGAAAAAGAAATATTCTAATTCAGACAGCGTACAACAAACCTATCCAGGTCGGGGGAGAAATGGAATTTACGTTGCATTAAACACGAACGATGACTGGATTATGATTTTAAAAGAACGATGCATTTCTAAAAGGCGATATGCGCTCAGTGCATCGGTGGGATTATTGCTCTAGCATATTGCTCTACGGTTTCTGATATATTATATCATCTTCTAGTCTTATAAAACCCATAGATTCATGTCTTAGTCTTCATTCTTTTCTGGCATAAAAAGTATAATGGTTCTCCTATATTTATATGTTCAACAATCTTTAAAATCAGGGAGACTGTTCTACATTTTGTTAAGAATACAATATCATATTGTCAGTACGGTTTTTTTAAATGGGTTTGAACTATGTCAATGGACAGTCAATACCTAACTAGAAACATTTGATAAAAAAAATTAAACTGCGATTGAAAAAAATACTTTATTCATTATGAATAACCAGCAAATTCTATAATTAAGTTTCTTGAATATTTTCGAAATAATTAAGGCCGCCATTTTATGGCCAATGGATGTTTAGAGATGTTTAATTAGGATTTCAATAAGTGAGTGAATATTTGAGGTTCTAAACTTTTTCAACTCGTTTGTAAAGTTAGTAAATTAAATAACTTAGTACATAACTTTGCAATCAGGATTATATAAAATTATTATCAGAAATAAAAGATAACCCTTCTTTTTATTATATTTTTGTATAGGTACTTAATTTCGAAACTTGGCTTATCTTTTTTTATTTGAAAACTTTTTCTTAATTATGAAAATTTTAAAGTTTGTAATTTATTCCAATTGCAAAGGTAATTTTTAACCGTGGGGTTGCTGGCTAAGAATAGCACCCTTTCTTTTTTGGTGGATTTTCGAGCATGATTTTAAATGTCATAATGACATCGTTATTGAGATTGCAATTTAATCGGAACTGTAAAAAGAGAGATTATGAAGAGATTGGAATTAATATTCTTTCCGGTGCTGGTGAATTTGAGAGTTAATAAAAATGCGTGTGTACTGTCGGACTTTGCTTTAATGACTGAATTATAAAATGTAACAATTATTGACATACAGTAAAAAAAATAATGTTGTAATAACAAAAAAATATTATTTTTAATTTAATGTTTCCAACAGGAACCATGATGTAAATCGTCTGAAAAGCAAATAAGAATAAGCCTCGGACGCCTGGACCCCATCAGGGGTGGGGAATTTAGGCAGCTGGTTGCCCCTACGTCATGTCAATTGACTGAGTGCCATCTACTTTAATGCAAAATAACACATTTCGTACCTACGTTGTATTTAGAATTCAAACCGCTTACATAACTCTTGTAAAATACGAGAATAATCAAAGTGGTGACGCTACAAGTGTGTCGATAAATTGTTTCCATTTATCTGTGGGGAAGTTGAGTGAGAAATTCACAAAACAATCACTGTAATTACCCGAAGACACACTAATTAATGGGATTACTTTCCCGAAGAGGGCCAATTTATGCCGACCGACAAATCGCTTAGCTCAGAACTAACTCGTTATGTTTGTAGGACTATCTATATCTATAAATATCAGCAGTGGAAATGTAAATTGAGTCCTATCAATTCACATTTACAAGTACAGATTATTTAAGTAGGAATTGTTCGGAACTGAACAAAAAAATACGACTCCTATTAAGTTGATTCAGGGCACACAAAAATCAGAATTTTCTAATAAATTTAACAACAAATATAACGAGTAATTTGAGGACTACAAAAATGATGAATGTGACATTAGCCCCTATTATGCTTTTGGTTCGTACTAAAATAAGAACGTTACAAAATTTAAGAATTAAGTTCACATGAATTAAAATAAACTAATTTGAATATTAGTCTAATTAGGAACGTTCTTAATTTTTACAGAATACCAATGTGTACGTACTAAAACTGGAACGTGCTTATTTTAGTTGTTAGTGCGCACTAAAATTGAAATAGAATCGGGCGTATTATCAAATTAATTCATAAATAAAATATTAAACGTATAAAAAGTTGTCATTTTGGTGTTGCCATTTTGAATATGACGAATGTTAAAATGTTTCAAAATATCACTTTTTAATCGTTCAATATGGATAAAATGATAGAAATATCATTATTTTAGCGATGGGTGCATATTGTCCAAATAAAACATTTTACGTGATAAACCACAGCTTGAAATACAAAATGATTGTGTAAAAAAACAACTTATTGGTTTTTATGTTTTGAACCGCCACTGATAGAACAGTAACAATTTTCGCCACCAATTCGTTAGTGAACCAAAAAAAAACTGAATGTGGAAATTTTTAATTGAACTGAAAACAAAGCAAATGCTTTATCATTATCTCACTTAAACGATTTTGATAAGAACATCATTAAGGGTTGCGCCCTCCCATACCCCTGGATGTTTCAGGAACCTAAGTTCTCATTTCATCCAGACTTTATAAGCCAAAAAAAAAAAAGTTGACAAAAAGTGCAAGGTTTCAGAATAAAGTCGGAAGGACTTGTAATACTTTTTTAGCCAAATATTGTCATCGTTTTCGCTACTTCTTCTTTGACCGTTCCGTTTTCATGCTGAACAAATACTTCGTCTGTACATAAACACTTTTACGTAGTAGTGCGTGAGTTCTGAAAATACACTCACTCTCGATGTATCACCCTTGTGAATAAAAAAAAAGTAAAAAAAAAAACAATAATAAAAATAATAAAAGTCAAAAGTCTTTAAAGAAAAATAATACACGAACATACCGCATTGAGGTATCGCGTTCGTCTGTTGTCAATTTTGTGCACAACTTTACGTACCTGCATCATTAGTTGCTAACAACCACCCTGTAAACGAGAGAATTTTACAAAAAAAAAACACGATAGGTAATATAACCTGACCAAAGCCCAGGCACAAAAAGTCTCAGCTTTTGAAATGAAGTGCCTAAGGAGAATTCTGGGTGTAAGATGGTACCACCGCATCACGAACGACGCTATACGCCGGCGCACCCAGCGTGAGCCCATCACCTCTACCATTGTGGGGAGGAGATGGGCTTGGCTGGGACATGTGTTAAGGATGCCGAATGACAGTTGGCCGAGGAGAGCGCTGTTCTTCCTCCCATCAGGGTCCCGAAGACGAGGAAGACCCTCTCACACTGTGTTCCGCTCCTTCGAAGCAGAGCTGAGGGACATGGACATGGTGTGGGAGGAGGTCATAAACATTGCGCAAGATCGAGCGCAATGTTTTCTCTGACATCTATCTGTCTTCTCTGACATCTATCCATGTTCATTTCAAATATCTACGCCTAAATACTTTTCAATTGCAATTTTCAGCATATTGGTTTGTTAATAATAAGGTCCTTATGTATGTAGATTTGTAGGTATTTTTTTATACATAATAACCACTAAGTACCTACAGATACGAATACGGATTACGCGACTAATGATAATGCCTTTGTATGTTAAGTTTCTTTAGTTTTACAACTCTTATTACAAAAAATTCAAAATGTTTATCCTTTTTTATTTAAATTAATAAAATGTAATCATGAAATGATAATTATAAATGAGCGGCAAGATAGAAAGCCGAGAAATCAATAAAAATGAAGAACCAACAATAATTTGAGAGGGAATCAATATCATTGAGAAATTTTGACTAGCCGACAAAAATTTACTTTGATTAAATTTGCAAACTAAATACTTTGAGAAGAACGTTTATTTTTGCATCGTGTGTTCAGACGACAAAAGATGATGGCTGGATACAATCTTCTCAGAAAAGTCTCAGGTGGAGGTTCATCTGAGTTAATAAAAAAACCTATGATAAAAAGACTCATAAAATATGATGTATTAAAAAGCTTTTCTTTCGACACATTTTTTACGATATAATACGGGTACATCCTAGAGCTTGAAAATAAAGCAAATGAATAAATTTTTACGGTTCGGGTGAATGCGAAAACCCCTCATAAATATGGTTGTTTGATGCGAAATCAAAAGAGGGCGAAATACAACGGACCTCGGGGTATGAGGAAGCCCCTAACTTTATATTTTTGAAGTTAAGATCCAAGTGTGGGAGTGAGTGTAAAAATAATCCTCGATCATAAAATAGGGCCACTTTATGTTTGCGGTTATGGATTTTGGAAAAGCAGTTTTATTTTCAGAAACATATGTTTGTGTTAATCCAATACTTTCAGATGAAAAAATAATAAGTATTAACTTTATCTCTCATACTAGAATTTCATGTCGATGATATTCGTTGGTATTTCCGTTGTCTTACTGTAACGTGTAATAAATTTTTTAGAGTCTACCTCCTATTGGTATAAAGGTGGTTTGTGTAAAATTGACGCATTGAAGGAAATTCTACTCATTTGATGAAGGTGTACTGGAAGAAAGATGTTTTAATGGTTGGGCGTTTGCCATGTTATTGTATTTTCTCGTTCTAATAAAAAAGCGTTTCAACACGATCAAAGTACACTAAACGTTAAAGTCTAACTTTTTCACTACCTTTTTGTGGGTCGTTCTGGTTGCCAACATCCCTTTGGATATTCTGCTGCTATCCATTTTTTCGTGAAGGTCCCTCCAGCACCTTCTTCTCTGTTTATTCCATCTTACGATGTCGTTGTCGTTGCAGATTTTGTGTATGTCAATGTGAACTCTGTCTCTCAGAGATTTTCCTGCTATGGGATGAAACGTGTTCATTTCGGACGTTCTTTTGTCCTCATTTTTTAAGCTCTAGCTTTGATCCTATATGTCATCATTGGTTGCACGCATTCTTAATTTTCTCTCCACTGGCATCTGTTTGTTTTCTTAAACCATGTCCCTCAGGCAACCGGAGATAACTGCCGCTTTATGAGTTTGCTCTTTAATTGTACAGATCGCTACAGCTGGCTATCTCTACACCTGGGTATTTGAACATCATGACCTGTTCCCATGAATATATAACCCTAATGTAATGACTAATAACTCATTACTCATGTTGAATTTTGAAATGGAATACACCACTACTCAGAAACTTTCTAATCAGGAGAATTCTCAACATGTTCATCATGTCAAAAGATACCATATATACAACAAGTAAATATTTAATAATTAATTAGATATAAATCTAACTGCTGGAAATTATCGAGAACATGTACAGCAACCCTATTTTAAGACTACGACTGCTGTTATGTATTTAACGCCAGGCGTTTCTATGAGCTATATGTCTACAACTTACTGTTTCACATATTTTCTTTTATTTAACAGATATTGCTTTACTTTAAACTTCAAACTAATTTCAATTAAAACATATCTACAGAACAAAAAACATCAACAAGATGGTCAGGTAACGAAGAAAATTATTATGTTAAGCACATATAAGGAGATCGGATTTATCCTCATTTCTTCAGATGGCAAACAGCCAATCGCAATGATGTGTCTTTCAATCTTTTTCTTCTACACTTTCCTTAAGGTAATGGAAGTCCATTAATTTTTGTACGGTACTGCACTTATTTGTTGATTTTTTCCAATTTTGGAATCTCTGTATCTTCTCATTTCATACCACCGTGAATGCTGATACATTATATTTCTGTAATCCATCTGTCTATAATATCAAAATACAACATTATCCACTCATATTCTTGCAATCAGTTTGACTTATGTAATCTCCACTAAACCCCCAAAAAAGACGTGTTCTTATGTTATGTATTCAAATATTTGTTTGAGCTAGGTTTTTAAAAAAGTCTCTTCAAATCAAAAAAAAGAAGTTTATTCCATACGACTTAACTACTTCTCTATTCTGAATCTTTCTTTTAGCTCTATTTTGAATACGTTAAATCCAACCTTTCCCTAATAACTATACTGAAGCCGTTTATCCTTCAATTTAACATTTCACCCTCAAATCTTTCCAGGATTACCCCTAAATATCATTTCAAATTTGTGAGTAGACATTTTCCGTTAGATTGAACACAAAGTATCGTATATTTCACTATCATACAACTTAAAAAAATGGTCTGTCCTTAATTCAGTTTTTGCGTCATAATCGATTTCTTCAATACGTGATACCTTCAGTATGGGATGCCGTATATATTTTCTGAGTAGGTATCCATAGTATTCAAATCATCTAAAATGAAATCTTTTTCATGCCTAAAATCGAATTTGGCATTGATTCAACTAATTCCCTGCGATAAGAAAAGCATGAAGATGGTTCAGAATAGATTGAAAAACCCATATACGGGAAAAAAATGAGAGCTACCGCTTTGTGCAAAAAGTCACCAAAGTTGTACCAGTCATATATTATTGTTAGTATTTTTTTATTAAATTATAGACCTCCACCTGGACTCGAGTATATTGCTAGTTGCATAAGATTGTACCTTCTCGGGTGACGGCCAAGCAGTGGTCTGAGTAGCTTCAGGCAAAGTAGGTCGAAGACCCAAAAAGGGATGCAGAAGTGTTTGTTGGTGTAAAATAAGGAGATTTCGAAGTAAAAGGGGAGGCCAAAGTTCAATGCTTTTAACTCATTTTGTTTCATCCATATAAATATATTCATTTTTCTTTATTTTCAGATGCTGGTGCGGATTGTCGTACGCGCAACATTACGCGGCTGGCGCGAGCGGCACTGGGGTTGGTGTTCTTGGGACGATCGGAGGGGTGCCAGCGTCAGGCGCTATTGCCGAGCAATGGCAGGCCGCGAAGCACACGAGAGCAGCGCCGACCGACGCTTATGGCACCATTGAATTCCAGGGAGGGCCACATCCGACAAAAGCTCAAGTAAGTGATAAACTTCTTCCGTCTTTGGTGTCGTGTGAATTTTCCAGACTTTTACTCGTGCGATCGGTTTTCTGTCTTGGGCAGCTCGTTGCAGTTCTCCATCGCTTCTTATTCCGGTCTAATCGCATTTGTTTTTAGCCAAGTGTTTTGTCTGTTGCCAAAACTTCACCACCATCGTTCTGCTTTTATTAGTGGTGGATTTTTTCTTATAGAATTGATAAACTTTGATTAACTTTTTTCTACTTTTTTCACTTTTAAAGATTTCGAAGGCCTCTGAACTTCTTTTTGCCATTCATCGATATAAAAAAAAATACATATGGAGCAGCTTTCAACAAAATGAAACCTGTGTCTGCGATAATCAAACCAACATTACGACAACAGCGTATGGAAATGTTTAAGCTCAGTTTATGATTTATATTGAATAGAATCTTAATAATGACCCTAAAAAGTACGAACCCATTGGAAGCATTGGAAATGTGATGTGCGTCGCAATAGCAATACTTCCAAACTAAGGGAGAGCAAATCATTTTTAGATATCACTACCGCATTATTTAATTTGGTTTAGGATCTTTTACTATCGTACATAATGTCTTTAAATTCTTTATGATGACCTTTAAGATTTTATAATTTGAGATATTCATATATTTTTTGTGGGGCTCAATTTGCCCACACAATCACCCACGCGTTGTAGGCTTATCTGAAGACAATTTCATATTATATTAATACTAAATGTATGTAGATAAGAAAATTTAAGTACATTTCTATATGGATATTTATTTTTATGTCCTACGCAATCCTGTGGGGCTAGTACGAGTTTTATCGAAAGCTAATAATTGCACGCAAAAAGCGCTTATTAGCGTGCAATTAGTGTTCTCAAATCAAACGATCGAATCATTCGATCATTTTAGTATGAAAATTATTCGAAACTCTTTCGATGATCGTTTCGATATTCGATCATCGAAAACTTATACTAGGGCTACTGCACTTAAGTGATCATATAAAATATTCAAGCTCAAACCATTCAGTCATGCTGGTGATGAAATGTTACAAAATAAGTATTGTAACGTATTGTAACGCTCATAATCATAAGTTAACGGTCCGTCTATTGAAATTATTTCAAAGTTTTGTTCCATTATCAAAAAAATCTTCGAAATTATAACGTAAACTTTTACCTTGAAATAATTTTATTTATTTATTTATTTATTTATTTATTTATTTATTTATTTATTTATTTATTTATTTATTTATTTATTTATTAAATCAACGGCTAAAGCCTTTTACAGAAATGGTTATAAAAAGTATGTACATAGATACTACATTCATAAAAATATTTTTTGGAAAACTTCTCAGTTAAATATACAACAGATACCTATAGTATACAAAATTAAAAAAAAACAAAAACAAAACATCAATTAGACAAATCAATTTCAACCATATGCGAGCATTTAGTATGTATCAGACATAGGTATATAAAAAATGAAAGATTTATTTTTAAACTCAAACAATCAATTATTGATCTTATCACAAAAATTTAGGTATTAAAAAAGGAAATCATTAAAATAACAATTCAATAATACAGATTCAATATAACAAAATTAAAAAAATATGATTAAAAAATAAACAAGTAGCCTCCCAACGCAGAATCATTATTTAATACAATCCAGGATTATCAAGAAGTGAAGCATTTTATTATATTGGCATGACAAACAATAATTCTAGTGGCAACACACAACGCACAATTTCTGAACTGGCTGGTAGTAAACGGCGACAGCGCCGACAGCCATGTACTTATGTGACAGCAGTGACATTTGAATTGAAAACATACGTCCGCCATTGCTTGACTGTTATGCTTCACAAAAATCACTACTTAAAGATGAGTTAGTTGCCTGAGATAACAACAATATATTGTTCATTTACGTATGCTTGAGTGGCTGTCATGATGAACGGATGTGAGTGAGAATGCGCATGTGACAGAGTGTAAAATTAAGACTACGTTAGAAGAGTTAGGTTTTGGCGACCCGTGTTCAATGGCCCATTTATAATATTAAGTTATTTAGATATGATATGCCCATGTTATCGTATTTGAGCAAAAGAAAGAAGCGGGAGGAATGTTTAGAGGTCCACAGCAAGATCATGAGCGAACAAATTTACATCAAAGTGCAACGAAAAAAAAAAAGACAAACAAGAGGCATTAAAAGACAACATTGTGTTAAAGCTGGGCGCCTATCCATTCTTTATGGATTCCCATGCAAGTGATTTGAACAAATTAAAGCCCACCGTAAAAACATCCACATCTCTCAGATATAAATTAGCCGTATTGTGCAGTCTGGGCATGATAGTATGTCGAATAAAGTTTGTAGTTATATTGTCACAATGAAATGTGTCGCGGTTCCTAGTACATCGACCAGGTACCCGCAGTTTAATCAATGAAATCAATTCAGGGCTGTCAAAATAAGAGTTAATTATCTTATAAATACACACAAGGTCAAAAAAGGTTCTCCTATCTTCCAGTGTGTCGATCCTCAAGATAGACATTAGGTGTTCATAGTTAATCTCTGATTTAGGAATTTTTAGCTTAAAATTGATAAATCTAAGGAATTTGCGTTGGATTCTTTCTAAACCGTCGATGTGAGTTCTGTATGTAGGCGACCAAATTGGGGAGTTGTACTCAACAATTGAACGCACCAGGGTGGTGTACAAGAGCGTAATAGAATAGAGGTTGTTGAAGCAGCTGGTTGTCCTGAGTACAAACCCCATGGTTTGCATTGCTCTATTAACAATATCGGTTATATGTGGTACAAAGGAGAGTCCGCTATCAAAAGTAACTCCCAAGTCGCGAACATGATTCATCAGATTCAAGTCCGCCCCATTGATATTATATGTAAAACAGATTTTATTACGTTTTCTACTAAATTGGACAATTTGACATTTTTCCACATTTAGGAATAAATTATTTTTAACACACCATTCATACAATCTATTCAAATTTTCCTGAACAATCAGACAGTCAGACAGACAGGTTATCTCTTTATACATCTTCAAGTCATCTGCAAACATAAGAAATTCGACGTCTCGCAATACATTACTAATATCATTTATGAATAGGAGAAAAAAGATAGGACCAAAATGGCTTCCTTGTGGTAAGCCACTTGTTGCATATATGGGACAAGATTTGTATTCCTGAATTTTTACGTGAAGAACCCTACTATTCAAATAACTAGTCAGCCAGTCCAAGAGCACACCTCCAATCCCCAAAATTTTCAGCTTTTCAGTAAGTATGCAATGGGACACCTTATCAAACGCCTTACTGAAGTCAGTATACACACTGTCAACCTGAAAACCCTTCTCGATACTGTTGGATATGTTTGACTCGTATACAGCCAAGTTTGTCATTGTTGATCTTTCTGGCATGAAGCCATGTTGTTGTGGTACAATTAAACTATTCAGTTCAGGCATTATGTTATCTAAAACAAGAGATTCGAAAATCTTGGCCAAAGCCGATTGGATACAGATTGGTCTATAGTTCTCTATGTTATGCTTGTTGCCTTTCTTATGAATGGGTACTATATGGCCGGTCTTCCATATAGACGGGAAGACACCAGAGCACAATGAGATGTTGAAAATGTAGGTTAGTGGGACCAATAAAGACGGTGTGCAATTCCTAAGGAACAAAGGAGGAATATCATCAGGCCCTGCCGATTTGTTAGAATCAAGACGGGACAGTTTTCGAAACACAACATTGAAGTCTATACTAGTAGACGTCATGTGAACAGTTTTTGTTAGAATGAAGCCAGTATGACCTCCACCAGATTTGTCGTATACACTTCCAAAGAATTTTGCGAACGCATCAACCGTGTCACTCAAGCCACTCACTCTTACGTTATTCAGGAACATCTCAGAAGGAAAACCTTGTTTGGATTTACTAATAGATTTATGGAAATTCCACAGGTCCTTCATATTTCGTGTGATGCTCTCAGCTTCAGTTACGTACTTACGCCAGCAGGTTGATCTGAGGGCGGCACATCTCGATCTAAGTCCGCAAAAGTCATCGTAATCCTTCTTGAGTTTGGTCTGTTTAAATTTCTTATGAAGAATCTTCTTATCGTTGATTAAGTTAATTAATTCGTTTGAAAACCACTTAGGATAAGAAGAATGGCAGACCCTCTCGTATGGTACAAACTTCTCTATGGTACTGTAGAGTATTCGGTAAAAGGATCGGAGTACCTCCTCGACGTCGGGACCACGCAGAAAGGTCCAATCACACCTGAACAGGTGATCATTAATAGAATTGTAGTCACACTTGTGGTACCTATATGCATAAATGTCTCCTGCGGTGTCCTCGTAATAAGACGATGTCGCTGTGATGACTATTGGGGGATGATATCCATCTATAGGTAGCAGTTCGTCCACACTCTCTTCCACCGAAACAGCTGAATGGTTGGTAAATACCAGATCTAATAATTTACGCTGATTGTTATAAGTAAAATTTATCTGTTTTAAATTTAAAAAGTTTGTTGTATCGATCAGTTCCCTGGCATGTTCACTATTGTCTTCATTTGTAGGATGACCATCAGGTTCGTTCCAAGATATATTAGGCAGGTTATAATCGCCCACTACCAGGAAGGCGTGTTGTGTGAATTTAGAATGTAGTGATTCCAATTCTTCGCAGAATTTTTGGTACACATCGACTTGTGATCCCGGTGGGATATACACACACCCCACTATTATAGTCTCGCTATTCAGTTTAATTTTTACAAACAGTTGTTCGATGCTGTTGCATTTTGCTTCAATAAGTTGGGAAGGTATACCGCTATCCACCGCTATCAAGACACCGCCACCCCTAGACTTGTTGCTGGTACTGGAGCTTCTGTCGGCTCTATAGATAGTATACGATTGCAATCCTAGTTCTGAGTCCGAAATTTGTTTGTTGAGCCACGTCTCGGATAGTAAATATACAGAGTTTGAAAGGGTTGGTATTTTTTGTCTCAATTCACAAAGCTTAGTTCTCATGCCTCTAACATTTTGGTAATAAAAGTTTACTATTGTTTGAAGTTTTTTTTATGATGGTTAACAACTATTTTTGGTGTTCCGTTGACAAATTTTATCCCCAGGTTTTCTTCACCTTTACTTTTTCTTGCTTCAATCTCGGTCCATAATGTCTTTTGGTAGTTTCTCTGGGTCACGGTGTAGTCTGGTTTCACATTTATAGACGGAGGTAAAGCTCTCCTGCTATATATAATTTCTCTCGGGTCCTCACTGTTGTCAAAAACTACCTTAATAGGTCGTATCTTGTTACTTTGTCGTAGGCCCAGTCGGTGGACTCTAATTATACCAGCACTTCTTATGCATCCCGCATTGTCTATCAGTTCAGCAACCTGTTTCCTTTCTTGCGTCTTGTAGTCAGATTGAGGTATTTTATCATCCAATTCAGGGACATTGAACATTATAATGTTACGGGATCTTTCATTTCTTTCAGTGAGCTCTGCCAATGTTTCACAGATCTCATCTGTCTTGCTTGAGTTTGGGTTCGTTGCTTCAAGCTTTTCGACTCTATCTCTCAGCATTGATATTTCTTTCTCCTGGGCAGCAATTTTAGCGCTAGCCATGCTCATTGCGGACATAAATTCTATTGTTATTGGCATGAGCTTAGATATGTGATCTTTTGTGAATTTTCCAGGTTCGTTTATTGTATCAGATAGGGCATTGGCAGCCTTTTTTACCAATGAGATGATTTCAAGAGAATCCATTTCAACGAAAAGTATGATCAAAATTATTTGGCCAATTTGTTTGCAGTTGAGAGAAATCCTACGGGCTATGTGACAACCCTGTTTCATAGGCGGACAGCCTAGGCGCGAAGGTCACAGGTAACAACGGACTCTGCGTACACAATGATGCGTGATTGGCTAAGAGCTGTGACGTATTTGTGGGTTGAATCTTGTTGCACTTTTCGTTGGATTTCTTTGCAGATTTGTAAAAACAGTAAAATGCGTATAATAAAGCACTCACCGATTATTTTGTTGTACGATCAATGTCAGTCATACATCACCACTTGATTCACACGATAATATGATTTACTTGGGTTTCTTATCGATAATTCGCGGTTAATAAATTTAAAATCAACAGCAATTCAAAACACAATGTTACCAATCAATCAGATATTATTATATCTTTAAAACTATCTTCAGATATAATGGCATATAAAATGATAACTCCCTGAACCCCACCAACCCGATGCATTTGATATAAAAGGATTAGTATATTTTTTATTATTTTAAAATACATCTGTGTAAAGCTAAATATTATGGTGATTAGACACGAGTTTTGTTCGAACTTTTCGGTTTTCACTTGCAAACGACGATAGTTTAGTTCTATGCACAAATTTTTACGGTATTTTTTACTCGAGCGTTTGGTTTTCAGCTTTCCAAAAGTCGTTTTCAAGTTCTCAAACTCAAAACAAAGCACTCTTGAAAATGCACTCATGTGGTCTTAAAATTGTATCAAACAGATCATCAATATTTTTTTTTTTTTTTTGTAAAAATGTGTTAATGAATATTAATTTGAAAATAATCAAGTTTTAGCTTTATTCCGTCTCAAATAGGCTAACGTGTAATTTTTTGGATTTTAAGAACATCTAGAAAAAAATCCTGAAAACATTGACCGTATGTGAACGAAATTTTGATTTTTCTACTAGTATTTATGAAGAATAAAATTTTGTTTGTTTTTTGCTAAATATAAAAACTTCATGGTACATAACTGCCAGAAAAATTTTCACTGTATAAGAAATTTTCGTTTATTCATGTTTATGTGAACAATATAAATGTTTAATTATTAATAATAAGATACATTAATAAATATTTTATTAGCGTATTATTAATAATTAAGTCTAACCTAAAATTGATGTTTACATGTCGGCGAACGCCGTATTTAATTTATTGTGTCACTCCACCAAATGTTGTTGATTATAAAGTTATTCATATTTTTCACTAATTTAGATTAATTCTTCAACAGTTTTGTGCACAGATTAGTGTTTTTTTTATATATATTATTGAAGCATAGTAATGTATTAATAGATTGAAAGAATGCCACAGGCGGTCAACGATAACATTTCTAAATGTTTTCATCGTCTTGTCAGTGGTGCCATCTTTGAAGCACAATAAATGTTGCTATTACTTGAAGTTATGTTTGATGTTTTCTAATTTTTATTTGTGCCAATTTTTATGAAATCTTTGTGTATTTTGATTGTAAATTAATTTCTCACATTGAACTTTAAAATATTATGCAAAGTATCATGTCTAGCTGTAAGTGTGATTTTTTGTATCTTAAAATTGTTATAGGTCTTATTGTGACCGTAGATTTAATAAAGATAAATAAAGAATACATATTTTATCGAAGTTAGGTACATCTTATTAACCCGATACTGTATTTTTTCTTTGGAACTTGAAATATATTTTTTTACCTAACGAGGCACCTGTAATTAAATTTCAAAGAGTGAAAATTGAATTATTTAAAATACATTTTTAGGGGTGGTTATAAAATTGATAAACTCAAAGATAAAACTTATTCCGTTGGGTCCGTTGATCTGCAAACGTCGTGTCTTTTTATAATATAAACCAATACGTTGGTTTTTTTTTCTTCATAAAAGTTACTTGAAAATACCTACTTAAATAAAAAAATCTCTGCTTTCGTTTCTTTAAATTTTAACTTATATTAAACGCTAAAATTTCTATTTTTTTCTTCTTCGTGTGCTATTCCCTCAAATTTTTGCCATCCAGTGCTGCCAAAAAACAGTTTTTTTCACTCTCAAACTGATGGTGTTCTTTCATTATTTTAATCACACGGAACATATGTGAACCCTCCATTTTCTTAATTTTATGATTTTTGAGGTACTAAAAGCAAAGCCTTCCTGATCACAACCTTAATTTGAAGAATTTCCTGCCGAATTGTGTCGTAAGTTTCACTTAAGCACAATTTATAATGTCTCTCGTACTTAATGTACCTTTGTTTTATTCACAGACGATATTACTTGAGAGAATTTCTAAAATTGTAACACTAAATTGCGAATTTCAAGTAACGAATTGTGATCAAAGAATGTTCCTGATAATTAACTGACCCTTCATAATTTTCTCGAGAGGTTTTCTTCTCTCTTTTCCCCGAATTGAAGAATTTCGTGATTACATTTCTGAATAAGAGGCAGCTTTGAATTATTTCATCATCGTACGTACTTCAGTGGTCTGCTGGCCGGACCCATTCATACTGAACATGTCTTTTAATTTATTATTTCTCTTACAGAACACGAAGTTTATTCTTAGAAAACTCCTTTGTGAAATCTTTTCAGCGTAGTTTGGGAAAAAATTCTATTTAGTATCGTTACAAAGTGAGTGTTCGTGTACGAATGAAATGAATTCCTCTATCATATTTTCGTTATTTCTTCTTCTAACTCTTTCAATAGACCTGATTGACTGTAGGATTTTTAAAACATATCATTTTTATACACTACTAGCCATCCCGACAGACGTTGTCCTGTAGTCTTTACTATGAATATTGATTTCAAATTTGTGATTTATACAAAAATACTTTTAAAATATGTTTGAATAAAAAATATTTCTGAAAGCTTGAAGGAATATCTATCAATAATCTGCGTGCCAGTTTTTTGAAACTCTATGGTTGTCAGATAAATAAAAATTGTGTTGTTATGGAATTTTAATAGATGGCGTTGGCGTCGTAAGAAATCTGTTCCATACTAACATAAATATAAATCATATTTCTTATTATTTCTTATGCATTTTTCAGCCTTTTAATAATTATTATGTTATCCGGAGCGAAAAAGAATCCAATAAACCAAACATCATAAAAATCTCTTCAGCCGATCTCGAGTTATAAGTGTTCGCACTAACCTAACTTTCTTTTATATTACAAGATTGTATCTTCTCCTGTATTTATATTTTCGGTGATAGTCGATCGAGAGCCTTTCAATGATCTCCTATTCTTATTTATTTATTTTTTATCCCCAATAAAAAAAGAAAACAATATCATTGTTTTGGAAAGAAAATAAAAAAAAGCGCTCGCTCAGTCTTTGAAAATGGAACCTCAATAATCTTCAAACATATAATTTAAATTAGTTATGGTCGAATTTCGAGCACTGGCCGACCACTAGTACAAATAAATATGGACCAAAAAAGGCCCTTTGGACTTCAGGAATAGGAAACTTGACTCCAAAAAACAACGTCTCAAGGTGCATTTATACCAAATGAAGAATGGAACCAAATGAAAAGACCCAGAGTTTGAAAATAGAGTAGGTATATTTTCAAATCGTTGATATGGTGTCGTGTCTCTTTTTGGACCCGACGATTTTAGTATCAAATATGTAGCTATATTCAGCATGGTCCCTTCATAGTATATGCGCCCGAGTTTTTGTAACATTTTAAATGTATTCATATAGCCCATTCTCCACCGTAATCCTTGATCTATCGGCAACATTCAGTAAACGAACCCGCTCCTCGAAAAGAAAGCCCCCGGTGTTATCATGTCCATTTGCCGGTCATTTTAATACTCGGTCCCTTTTTATGAATATGCCTATTTCCCACTACTCCCGTGTGTAGTTGCTCCCGCCATAGACTTCGAGTCTATATTCATTGATTCTATGAAATCACTTTTCGCTCGGACTCGGTCGATAATAGCCGGGCGCACGCTCTAAGCGTCCCGGCTATACTCTTCTTAAACTGTTATATTCGAGTTTATAATTAAAATCAATTAATTGAAATAATCAAAAGAACGGTGATAGAACTGAATAGTGAACTGTGAAATGGTGGTTTAAAATTAAACAAACAATCTCTGTTCTCACTTTTATGTGATGGCGTGATAGTATTACATCATCCCGACGCTACCGATTCCCGCGCTTTGGAATGTGACCGTTAAGAATTCTGATTTAAATTTCGAGCGAACTCATAAACATTTTATTCCGCGCCTGTGACGTTCTGTGCTCATTGCTCAGACGATTCAAAAGTGATCAACTAAATTTATACATAGACTATCCTTGTGCCAATGGCCAGTTCATCTCGAATCTTACTAGACCTTTTCAACACCGATACCAGCCGCTCCAGCCGTTGCTTTTTCTTGGACAAGCAAAGTAAGGGATTGCTTTACCCTTCTACATGATACCTACTCGTTTTCGAACCTGATGACCGCCTTCTTCCCTTCGTGTCTGTGCCCGAGCTTGGAACCCATCTGAATCTACTACACGACGACCAGACGTAAGACTCCATCTATCTAAGGGACCCTTTCTTTGTCCAGATTCTATCAGGACGTACATACCTATTTTCGTCCTGTTAAAGGCTGACACATCTACCTGGAAATCTTCGCATCGCATCGATCCAAATTCATGTCATGTAAGCAATTATTCTCATATAAATTTTATTGACACTTTTCATTCTGTACCGTAATAATGTTCCATTTGAATGTAATGCCTGTCTCGTAAAATCCAGAATAAATTGATTGATTGTGTGTAATATAACTTTAGCATTTGATTTGATATCACCCATATTTTTCTATCCTCCCACTAAGTACCTACAGAATGCCCATATAAGTAGAGATTGCATCATCTTAACCACTACACCAAGCACCTATGTGACTACCCATATAAAGGAGCGATCCGACCTGGATCCCCAATCTATATATATAAAACTTAGAAGAGTCCTGGTGACTGTACATACCTTACTATCTATTGCAATGTTTTATCTATTGGACATAAGGACATATCACGACAACCTGTCTCGGTTGTTTAGTACTTCTTCCTCCTCTCTGGACACCCTGAAGATCATAAAGGAAGATACTAATCTCCTTATATGAGAAGTCTCTGCTCATAAGAACTCTATTCTTTCACATGGATCTATGCTAGCCTGGCAGTTGTAAAACCTCTACAGAGATAAGTATTTTGGTATAATTTTTCCTCCCAAGGACTATTTTGATTTTTCCACACTTTTCTTATTATTATATCCCCAAATGCTGATGTCCCCAAAAGGACACGGCAATGGTCACCAAGGAAATAATAACCAGAAAGAACTGTCATCGCCTACTTGTTTCCATGGTTTCCAGCATCAACGATTATGAAAATACATTCTATTTTCAAGCTCTGGGTCTTTGTTAGTTTGGTATAGATGCACCTTCAGAATGAGTTGTTCTACGCCATTTGTAATATCTGTCAATAAAGAGTGATGAATGGGTAAGGCCGAGAAAGTGTCGTATATTAACCTTATTTTATAACGTTGTGGGGTAATTTGGAAAACCTATAAATTACACTACCTATGTGCTCATTTGGGAGAAGTTGTCAAGACAAGGAATCCTCGCTTTCCCTGAACCTTAATCTTCTTCATGGCTCGTTTTTACGTTGATTTTCGATTCGACGCGTGTGTGTGTGTTTTTGTGAAAAAAAAAGAAACGTTTGATATAACTGCCCGTTGTTTGAAAGTTGGTGCCATTTACAGAATGTGCCCTGCCAACATCGTTTAAAGCAGATGCATTTATCTATCATTTATCAACATTAATAATGTTGTTGAAATAGGTAATTGAATTATCATAACACAGATTCGAATAGTTAAGTCAGACAGGACAATGTCTGTAGGGTAAGCTAGTGAAAAAATAAAACGGACAATGTTATTTCAAGTTAAAAGCAAATAAATCGATCGATGTAATCGAACACGTAAGTAATTTGTTCAGGAAGACACGTGTTTTCATTCAAACTTTTTCGTTTTGTTCTAATGAATGCTGCGGCATCACGAAGTTTTATTACTTTTTACCTCACAAATCCATCTTGCTTCTTCTTACAACAACGCATTCTACATTAATTTGTTCGTGGAATATAATATAATACCGATCAATTCTCCTATGAGATACTTATCACTCCTATCAGGTGCAAAGGGAAGCTACGAAACCCAGAAAGAGGAAAGGAAAACGCTGTACTTCAACCGTTTGGCACTCTTTGCATACGTTCTTTGATATTCTGGCTTAACCATCTCGTGTACATAATTTCGGAACGTTTGGAGAATGTGATCGATTATTTACGCTCCAGCGATATTAAAGAAAATATCAGCGTTAGTAAAGCTTCTTAGAAAAACGACGTTTTGTATTCTTGGGAATTTTCCAGTCTCCTTTGGAGCCCTTTTCAGACAGTCAGTTCAAGAGCATTCTCGAATATAATTTGCCATTAATCTATATATGAACACTCTTTGTGATGATTCAAACTGCTCTAAATTGTAGGACCTATATGCTTCATCATGCCGCTAAGGTCTTATGCATTAAACACGTGAGCTCGAAATGGAGAGGGTACGTTGCAGAATAAATCACAAATGCAGCGAGAAAATCATGTGTAATTTTACTTGTAGTTATTGCCTCAATTAATTTATTCATAGTTACCCATAAATATATCGTTGTTTTTTTATATGATTAACCTTTTTTTTAATCTTTTGATATTTGTACCACAATAAGTACACGTAAGCTTGGTCTGCAACCTCATCAAGTATCACAAAAAGTCATCATGAAAATATCCCGTGATTTTTTTCGCTCCCTTGGGGACTCAAAGAATCCTATTGAGAGATATCTCATAATCAATATACAATCATAACATCTTCATATTTTCTAGCGCGTCACAAGTTTTGTCGCTCCTAATAGGTATGTCAATATAACTCTGATCCTACTTCACATATAAACTTGGATACTTTATACGAGTTTAAAGTTGGTGTCGTGAGCAGAAGTGTCGTCCCTAAACTCGAGCGCTTCTTTTATCGTGAAATCCGAAAGTTATCATTGCTATTGAAAATACTTTGAAATATGATGACGAGAAAATGTGAATATATTTCTCTGCATGCGGTAAAGCGACATTGCTTTTTATAAAGTCAAACTAGATATTCTTTGCTTTTGAAATGTAAGAGATAAATTAGTTTTACTTTTGAGAAGTTTGTTGTTTTCTTCATCTGTAAACTTTTTATCCAACTTGCAACACATTGCTTTGCAAAGTAGGTGATGTTTTCCACTTGTCGTCTTGTCTATGTACATAGAGTTTAATTAAATACACAACCTTGTTCGGGGGTCAGAATGTATTACATATTTATAGAAGTACCCTATATAATATTAACACACGTGTATAATATAAGTTAGTGCGTACCCGATTATGTGCACATGTCGATTTTTATTAATAAAACGTACGATAATATAAGTATTTCATTTTCTTCATAATTTACCCTTGTTACGATATCTACGATAAAAGGTAACTCGCCTAAAGCCTTGAAAATCTATCATGACACCAAGTCCGTTGTATAAACAATAATAGATATTAAAATATCTGAATTTTGTTAATTGCAAACAACTCAAAAACTTGGCGATCACCTACCACCATATCCACGAATAAAGTCTCTAAAGACAATCTTGGAAAGTTATGTATATCTAGAGATTCCAGGCATCCAAAAGGCAGTCCTGTTGTCCTGGAGTAGAATATTGAGAAGGTTTCTTTCTTTTAAACTCAAAAATCTCTTATGATACTAGGGTGGTGCGAAAAACATCAAGCTGATGATAACGATTTCCTAAGTTGCGATTGGTAAATACAAGAAAAACAAAAAAAGAATTATTCAAATCGGACTTTATCTTCCGATCCCGCAAGCCACCTAAAGTTTGAAGAAAAATGACAATTTCAGTTTTTTTTCAGAAATTTTCAAAAATTTTACGCACACATATTTTCAATCGCTATAGTGTAAAATAGTTACAGATTGTATAGTTGAATAAAAATAAAAAATATTGTTGCGTTTAGATAATATTATCTAATGTTTTTCGCACCACCCTACTGATTACCCTGTGAGACTGTAGGTATGTGCGTCTACGTAGTCTAGTATAATCCCCCGCATAAGGTTGTGAGATGACAATGAAGATTGGGATGAGAGAAGATAGATTAAATATTGAGAGTGATAAATAGATGTGTGAACAATTGTATACTTACAGTTCTTTATATTTTGTTTTACACCAAAAGGTAAACTAAGCAGAGATAATTAAAACTCACTTTATGGACTATTTACAAGTAAATTATATTAAAATTAATTGCAATGATAATAATATATGAATAGATAATTAGTGAAGTGAATGTGACGAGCTATTGGACTATCGGAGACGAGTGAGGTTTACGTATCTATTGGGTTCCTTTATACCTTCATCTCTTCAAGTATGAAAATTCTCGAGCTGCCAGTAAAAGAAATTAATGTTGTCATCTGTCAAAAAGTGTGTATGTAAATAACAATATGGCATTTAAGTCGCCCACAATAGCATACATCACGGTGTCCTCTTCTTCTCAGTGCTGTTTCATTAGAGATAAAATAGTTTACATTATAACGTATATCTAGATGTTAACTTTTTTTCATTATGTAAACAAAACTTTGGTACAATTTACTGAAGTTTCTTAGTTTCCCCTGAACTTTTTGTTAGTTTGAACACAAAACTAGTCAGTGAACGTGTGAAAAAACAAACCTTTTTACGAAGTGGTTGGTAGACTGCTGGTTACGACGCCAGCTTTCGAACTGTATATCGTTCAGATCCCATGTACCTAACATCTTCCTCTTTCACGACACAAGCTTTTAGTAGCTTACTGCGAAAGAGCCAAAGAGTCTATTTGTGTTCACTTTATGTGAACTCAGATTCATTAAAAAAATGTGTTTATTTTGTTCATATTTACACTCTTACTAACATATATTTCTCCAAACTTATCTGTGTGAGTCTAGAAATTATCGAAGTTCTTCGCCATCTTTATACTGGCTTTTACACAGCACAAAGTTTCGTTGAGGAAACAATTTTCAAACCGATAAAATATAAAAAAAAAATATAGTTTTTAGTTTAAGAAAAACCACACACCACACACGAGTATTCAAACTCCTAATTTAGATTGCTGTGCAAATTCGAATAGTAATTGCGTTAAATCAATACCCCAGCTTCGTTTGTTTGCTTAAAATCTCTTGTTCAGCGGAACATAACGACAGTAACTTCATTACTCAGAATAGAATTTCCCCATCACGGAACACAGGTGTGTCAATAGTATGAAACAACCAACTTAGATTTGAATTAACTTGTATTATTTTGATTGATTGATTGATTCGTATGTCATATTATCTCTATTGATCTAGAAGATTGATTCGTGTGTCATGTTATCTCTATTGATATAGATTGCACCACAGTGCATATTATAGTTAGGTCATTTACTAAAATAAGAACTCTCAGAGAGCCTTATATATTACACTATTTATACTCATTCGGGATATTACACCAGCTCTGGATTAAGTTCTAGATAAATAACCCTTGGATAGATTTATCTAGAGATTAAGTTTCACCACATACAAAAAATTTGTTATGGATTGTGTTCCGACAGATAACAGCGGAAGCGTTGTCATGTCATGTTTTTCTTTGTCGAAGTTCTTAATTGTAAACAGTGAACACGCGCTACGACATCTATATTCATTGGTAAAGTGAGCGCAATTAACTACAATTTTAAATTATAACAATTACACCTCCATTATTATAAGTATAGTGAACACGAGAATAACAACATTTTAATGCGCAAACGAGAACGAAGTACTTACAAATAGATGTTTTGTTTGATTAGTTTGTCAAGCAAAACCATGTTTTGGAAAACAAAACAAGTACTTAATGCCACTTCCCGGAAACAGAAGGATATGGCATTGCAAAACATCAAAGGGCAGTTCAATGCCTAAATTGGTGAAGTGTTCTGACCTGTTAAGTAAATAAGGTAAAAATATGACGTTTTGAAAAAAAACTTTCCTGAGAACACTGCCCTTATTTGGGTAGAAATAACACGGTATATGGTCAACTTGATCATGAAATTCGTTCATCGTTCTCAAAATAAAATAAAAGAAAACAAATCTAGACAACGCACATGTTAACAAATTTTGACAGTTTTCGCGAACCTGTTTCACTGGATAACGTATCTAGAACTTTTTCTGTGGAAAAAACCTGTCAGAGAGTCGTGAAATGCATTTTTCTTTTTTTATCTGTTAGATTTGTGTTGGATTGGCTATCCGGCACTTTATCCAGAGATGGTGAAATACCCCGTTTGCATCATAGAGTTAACACAATTTTTCAACCACTAGTCTCGTACTCTCGTAGTAAGAAAAAAACTTTCTTACCGTAAAATTCTTTCAATACAATCCATACTCATTCACTTAAATAAACTTCGTTGCCGATGTGCCTTTAATAGCTCATGAAAAATTCAGGCTACAGGCACTCGGATTAAACGTGTGATTTGATACAACATAACTACCTGCTATAAAGTCTTGTACTAGAAATTATTCAGGGTTCGCGTTAACTAAATGTCCTTCAGATATATTCAGATATTCTACTAAAGAACTGTGCACACCTGGATAAATTTTCCAATTCTTTGTCGACAACTTTTACAGAGACCAAGTTTTTTTACAGATTTCATGTAGGTATTATAATTAATTATTGAACATTTGAACGAGCTGGCAAAAAAGTTAATTTTGTTATTCAACGTGTTAAAGAAAAAAAAATTTCACACGTTTCTCGTATTAATGTAATTGAATTGTTTAGGAAAAATAGAGAGTAAGTGAGGTTTTGGAACAAGTTGGTTTCCTGCTTAAAATAATAATATACTTCAAAATCAGCAATTGAGTTCTGTCGATTAATTTGTGCCAAATTCTTTCTTAATATGTACGTTTCGTTTTTTCACTTCATTAAGTTTTCTTTGGCATCATCAGCTCCTTAAGGTGGAAGATAGGGGGGAGGGTTCCAAACCGAATGCACTTTTATATACATTCCTATTTATCTTTACTAAGTTGTCTTTAGAAATGCAACGAACATTTTTATTAAAATTGAGTTCATGATTCTTACAATACGAATAATTAATATGCTCATCAATTTGTCAAAATTCAATTTTTATTCCTGATATAATTTTTTAAGAAGCTTTGCGTATAATTCTTTAAAATGGGCATAAGGAATAAACATAGGTACGAAAACAAACGATTCTGTAACCATTTATGTACTGTTGATGTTCGATTTTTAAATGGTATGAACAAACCATTACTGCCCCTGTAGTCCTTAATAAATGGCACAAGAACTTGCATTGAAATAGTTACATACTGGATAGCGAGTTTCCGTTGGAACAAAATTTACCGGTTGTGTGACACCGTTTTTTACCTAATTTATTTCATTTGTATAGAAATTTTTGCCTGTATATATGTATAATAAGGATGATTCTTAGGTACCAACAAACAATCTTTCAAAAAAAAACAATTAAGTAGGTACCTAACCTACATAGTTTCTTTCAAAAGAAAATCTCCGTCTAGCGTGACCTTAACATAGTTACACCTCCGAAACTCAAATATCCTGAATACATCCGCTCCTTTGAACTGTAACTATTCCCTGGGGATGAGTGTGCCTTTATAGGGATAGCCTTAGTTTACCGATATTTATATGTCCCTTCTTTATTCAGCATTACAATATATAGGTATGTTCTTCTCCATCCGCTCGCAAATTTCTACATAAATAGATTTTACTGAAACCCTTACAGAAATAATATGTTGTCTTTGCTTATACACTAGCTATAGGTACCTAGCTATATATTTGCAGAATAAAATAATTCCAAAAATCTTTTCCCACGTTGTCACCAAATTACTCGAACCTTCTCAAAATTCAAAAGAATATCTATAACTAGCAGTCTGTAGGTACATAGGTAGTTCAAAAAATAATTCAGTTTTCTTATGATCTTTATAGATCCCTCACTTTATCAAAATATTCTATAGGCTATATTAATCTGGAATATTGTAGCATTCTAATGGTCTCCTCCCGTCCGGCTCGTACCCCAGTGACGCCTATATTATCTCTGCCGCATTTCAAATTATTTTTTTTTAATAAATCAACACTTATTGTGGTATTATTATAATAGTTAGACGTATGCTGTCGCGACACTTTTTGTAGATAATTATGTCTTCTACAAAGTTGTAGTACATTATTTTATTCTATCATCAATAGTTTTCACAGCGCACGCGATGTAAAGAATATTTTTGGTAATTTTTTAACACATTGTGTTACATTATTGGAGTTTTAGTAAGGATCCTAAATATTTTTGAAAATTCAATACAGCCTAGGTTTACCGGGGATAGTGTAGCTTCCCAAAAGTGAAAGAATTTTTCAAATCGGTTCAGTAGTTTAGGATCCTATTCCCGTCAAACAAACAATCAAAACTTTCCTCTTTATAATAGTGATGTAGATATACGAGAACAGCTACCTTCACCAAAAAATTGTTATTTTGAAGAAGACAAAATAAAAATTTGGTTTATTTTGTTTTCGCTGTCTTACAAAAGACTATCCTCATTTTTTTATGAACATAAACTACATCGATCCTGACTTGAGCGGAAACCGAACTAGAGAGTTCTAACGAGACAAATCAAAATGTATATGGATTGGTTATACGTTGCTATATCTTTTAAATACTAAACTTAAAACTACCTATCTTATTCGATGTTTTAATTGTAAAGAAAGACCTTGCCAGTCTTAAACTGTTGATCGTCGGCTGGCTTAGTGTGACCGCTTTACGTTTACAACCTACTCAAAAGGTGATCAAATGTCAAATCCTTGTCTCTTCAAAAGTGTTTTCAACATGTTAATATTGAAAAAACTCATGTTCCCGGTACGATTCGATCTTACGACCCTGGTTGTGCCGTGTCGAGGCGCTGACCTTCAGGCAATCAGCTGGATGTACGAAAATATCAATTAGTTGGATATTAATATTAGATAGTGAGTGAAATGATAAGACATCTTTTGGACATTAGGAGAACCTTTTATGCCACCGAGTTTTTGTTCATTCACCATAGTCATGAATATCGTACAAAAAAAAGCTTAGTTAAATATCTACGTTATTGTATTGCAGTGACCTTTCCAATTTAAACTCTGCAGACCCGCTCACCTTTCGCAATGCTATGCATATCTCACCTTAGTATTTTCCCTTAAAATACTAGTTGCATGTAAACATGAGATCCAACTGTCGATGGCCTGAGTCGGTATGTTCATTGTATGAAACGATGTCGTCAATAAATTACATTTTTACAAAAATTGTTTAGAATTGTTTGAGATGTACTACTATAATATAAGTATTTTTTATAGAAAATTAAATTATCTAGTTGATGTGTTTTGGCGTTTTTCGATATTATTTATTAAATTCTGAAATATAGGCACTGAAACTCTTAAATTTGTCATAAAAAAATATTTTTCTTTATAAAAAAAGTTTGAGAAATCCTGGAACTTTTTCATTAAATTTAATTTGAGATATTGTATTTTTCTATATACATACACACTTTTAGCGTTCTAGCTTTTATAGTTTTCGAGATATATGAAAAAATTAAGTAAAAATTCAAAGGTTGATTACCCCTGACTGAAAGGAAATTTTAAAATTCTGAGTATACAAGTTTTGTAGACTTAATGTATATAATATTTTCTGAATTTTTAAGATCTGTGCATCAAGCGAATCAAAAGTTATAAGGGGGGGGGGGGGGATACACACACACACACACAGACAGACACACACACACTAAATGTTCTCCGAATTCTGAGTAAATCCATATGTGGAACAAATATGCTGCGAAGCCTCTAAGTTGGTGTTTTTCGTCTTCAAAGTTTGGAAAACCGTTTAAATTCTAGACCTGGCCATACAAATCTCACGTATCTTGGCTTGATACTGCCGATCTGTCTCGAGAAATAATTTCTCTTCAACAAATCGACAGTTGGATTATATACCTACCTGTTGTTAAATTCCTTTTTATACTTTCCATTTTGTCTGAGAAATTTAATTTAAAACAACCCACACTTAATTAAAAGTTCATTTCACTGTTTAACATTAAGGTTCCCACTTTTTACTAATCAAATTATTATAATCACATTAAATGTTAATTTAATCTTACAGTTCGTTGTTGAAATTTTACCACGACTAATGGTATAACTTGGATAAACCTCCTAATACCTAAATGTCGCGTTGGTTTTTTTTTTAAACATAGGTTGGTGCTTGAAATTTTTTTGCATACAGATTTTGAGCTAAATTACACATATCGGCTTTGGATATTGACACAAGTGATAAAGGTTTCCTTGTCCTTGAAAATAGAAGACATCATCTCAGAAGGCCACTGCTGAGCTCTGAAAAAGCCAGATTTTTCGCACCAAAACGGATTGTGAGTTACATGACATTATTGCAGTGACACCGTTATTCCATCAAGAAAAAGATTCACATTTGACTAACCCCTTATAAATAAGTCGATCTTCAGAGTTTAAGAAGATTGAAATTATTTCGAATACCTGTTTATTTTGTCCGTTTCGTCTCATAACGAATGAAGCAAAAAATTGTCACGTTGAAATGTATTTTTTCTCACCTTAGATTATGGACCATTCGAAAATAAATTGAAATGGATTCTTTTATTCTATTTTATAGGAGCTCAACACCCCAAAGATTCATAAACTTTAAAAAGGGTAGAGTTTTGGACATCTTTCTAGGGAACAATGAATTGAAGCACTTTTGTTATGAACAAATCATATAATTCTGTATCACAAGGTGTTTGTTTCTGAATTTCGAGAAAAAATAGTAAATAGTCTTAAACATGAGTTGTATTTTGTTTCGATTTTATATTTTTATTTTCTCATCCAGCCTTAGATAAAATGCATACTAAAGTTAAATAATTGATTGTTGAACATGCATTTTTCTTGGTTATAAACTTTGGTGATGTCATTAAGATTATTAAATTATCATTAAAATGCGGACTAGCTATGTAGGCACATTTCTCGTAGTAAGCCGCAGCCAAGTAGTCATAGTCGTAGGTTTCATACCCATCACGCCATTTCCTGAAGAGGGTAGGCAGAGGAGAGTACGGACTTTCATTCTTTCCTATCCAAGCACACCTCTTTCGCTTCTTCCGAACGCATAACATTCCGCATACATGCTCTTCTATTCATTTTGCTCCTGACTTGGCATTCCTGTAAGACGGCACCGATATGGTCGGACCATGTCATTCGAGATCGGCCTCGTCTGCGTGCACCCAGAATTTGAACGCGATTTTTGTATTTTTAGCATCAATAAATTGGTAACTTGTCATGTTTGCTTTTTGTCTAAGGCGCCAGACTCTATAAAATGGCTTGGTATTGATTTCCTTTTGCGTCAGAAAATTTCAGTTTATTTTTCATTTGTAATTTCTACCCGAGGTTGATATTTTCTATTGAATTTTCGCCCTCTAGAGTCTAGACAGACACTTTTGTATAAAAAACTGACAAAATTATTAATGAACGTTTAAAATTAATTAGCACAAAAAGTCTAGTGCCTGTACAACAATTTTACCGACAACACCAACAGACCTTCGTGGCAAAACTATTTTGTTTTCTGTGATATTAACACTTTCAGAACGTAATAAGGTTGTAATGGCCTTTGTTTGGGACCGGAAGAAAGTGTTTCAGCTCTACGTTCGCATTTCCCGCGGTCATTGTTATAATACATACATTATTAGCTTCCTAGAATGGTTGCTGGTTTCGTAATAACACAGAGCCCTACTACATGTTGTACTAATTTCACTTATGAAACTAATATATTGACTCCATAGTGTTAGAATGTTCTCAACATGGTTTTTATTGGGCCATTATTTCTTGTTTAAGCGCTACAACGGAATTTCCTTTAACTATGATGGGTGGGGGAGAGCTGCTCTGCGCTGCCCGACATACTATAAGATAATTATAAAAGGACGTAAATGGTGATCATTCTATGCGAAAGTATGGTTGAAATAACTATCTTTTTTACAGTGATTATGTAAGAAATGTTCAAAAAACAGTTAGACAACCGAAATGTTCTTTTTTTTCTACAGTGTCTCTCTCCTCCTCTACAAACTTCTTTCTTTTTCGTGGTTTCTATTTAATCTTTTTCTTTATTGTTTATGAGATTCTTCTTTAGGTTAGTAACATTTGGTATATTATTTATCCTATCCCGTTGATTACTAAGGTTTATGTGTCTTTGGAGATTATTTGCTGTAGGTATTCAAGAAAATAAGTACAAGAGTCTTATTCGGTATCAATGTTTTATTAGAAGACTCGTGACGAACATGTTTTCTATAACTAAATCTAAAGGCTGTTTCTTCAAAAATCTGTTTAGACAGAATGTTGCCGATGTTAGTTTTAGTAACCGATAGAAAATCATGAAAGTAATCCAAATTTCTTATTTCCATCATAATGGCCTATGATTTTTTACGATTAACCATTTGAGTTAGCCTAGTAAGTACGAATCGAAATTTGTATTCCAATTAATCTCATCCTTCCTATTTATTTATTTATTTTCAACCATATATCATACCATACAATATTATGATCCACTCGATTCAAAAATGGCTTCGAATTCAATCAATAAGCCTACAATAATAATTGACAGTAATCTCGTATTTGAAGTACTTATAAATGTTGTGGTTACGCATTGAAATAGATACATATCTACATACATACATAATATCTAAATATATAAAAGTGGGGTTATGTACATTATTTGTAACTCTAGAACGGCTGAACCGATTTTTATGATGTTGGGTTATTGGATTCATCTCCGCTCCGGATAACAGAATTACTATAAAATATGAAAAAAAACAACCGATTAACTAAAATATCATATTAAAATAAGTATGGAACGAATTGTCCTTGATAACAACGTCGTCTGTGAAAAAATTCTTAACAAGAAAATTAAGTTAAATTACTTAGTAACCATTTGGGTTTCAAAAGATAGGTACTCAGATTTTAACAGAATTTCGATCAAGTTTTCACAAACAATTTAATGAAAAGATAAACTTTTACAGCATTGCATGTAGGTTTTGGTGATGCCACTATAAAAAATTGAGCCTGTCATGTCGCTCGAATAGACTATAAATTGACAAAAAACGACTCCTGTGCAGGCGCCCTAGAACTACAGATAGAAATCCTGGCCGTTCACAGCTGCGATGGAGTGGCGACATCGTAAGAACCGTTGGCTCGCAGTGGATGCAGATTGCACAAGATCGGGGGACGTGGAAGAGCCTGGAGGAGACTCATGTCCAGGAGTGGACTGATACAGGCTGCGAAGGAAGGAATGGAAAAAAAATAGTTGCCCTTATACCGTTTTAGGCTATCAATGAATATAATATGTAACAGCGTTTGTATTTTTTAAGACTGTAACACATGTCCATCTTTATTGAACTCATTTACTCGCAAAATTGAAGTATTACGTCACACTCTCAGGTGTTCTAAAAACCTTGTGGTTGATAATTTTATCATTGAGATACAAATTTTGTAGAACTTGATCAACCATAACTGCTTCCTGTTAAAATAGATCATGTAAAGTTATTAAGTGAATGCGAGTTGATCAGCACTTAACAAAGTTGCAGCAATATGGTTTGCATCTTGACTATCGTTACACTTCCTAACTTGAGTCTTCCGTGATAGTTGTTGCAACGACAAATTTGCATACAGTCCACACACTCGTTATAATATTAGAGTGCCATCATACCTACTAACCCATATTATGTAAGTACCTAGTGTTTATTCAGCATTATAAAATTTTAGAACGTCGTTATGATTTCAGTAGACTTTATATTGAGCTCATAGAAACATTATCTGTAAATGAACTTTTATGTGATATGCATGATTTTATCAAAATGGAACTGGGCTCACCCAAAGTGAACACAAATTCACTTTCAGATATAGCAAAGTCTGTTTGTGAAGTTGAAAATGGTTGGCACCTAGGATCGAACGAAAGTTCGAATAAATTTTATACCTACAATAATATAAACAGGTTTCTTAAACATTCTGGAATCGAACGCAATCAGATCTATACTTTATCCTTTACATTTTTGACATTTATCCACAACTAGTTTTCCCGACAGACGTTGTCCTGTGGTTCTAACCCGAGGCGGCCCGTTCATATGTACATAATGTGCACTGCGCCCCCATAAAAAAATACATACCTAGTTAATTCGATTGAGTTAAGCTAATAAAATATTAACATTTAAATATTTCCAAAACATCCATATTTCATTCGTATTCAAAACTCAGGCGGGAACAACGCGAGAATATGTGCCCGATGTTGACTTTGTATGAAAATTGGAGTAGTGGGCTACTGTAAGAGCGGCATTACGTTTGCAAGAATGATAGGGAACTACCATCATAATTTTGTTTTTATGACGTCGCAGGAAATCGGTTCCATACTAACTTTAATATTATATTTTATACTATCCATTATCCATTTTTCAACGTTTTATTAGTTATTCTGTTATCCGGAGTGGAGAAGAATCTATTAAATCAAACATCAGAAGAATCTGTTCAGCCGATCTCGAGTTATAAGTGTTCGCACTAACCCGACTTTCATTTATATTAGAGATTTTATCCTTCAAAGATTGCGCCAGATTGTAAATAAATTATAGTACCTATATGTACTGCACGGCGGGTTTAGCGTTCTTTCTAAACAGTGATTGACTGCATCATCTGGTTGAGAACGCTTTATCAGATTGGTTGACCTCACAAAATATTCACAAACAAATAAAATCAAGAACACTGAACAACACAAAGAAAAAAATCAGGATACAAAGATATAGAATCTCCAGTGCTACAATAACTGGTATCTCCCGTATAACTATCGTGCATAGTTAGATATGATCAAAAATGATTTATATAATATATAATATTACCATATTAATCTTACATTCTTTCAAGTGTTGTTCTGTTTTTGAGGGTTAGAAAATCAGAAGCTGAGCATCTATTCTATGGTCGTACATTAACATACACCTTAACAGTCCTAATAAATTATTATAGTTTAGATTCTCATCCCAAAACCGCAAAGTGACATTTCCTCCAATGCAATATCTAACCGCTGTATCAGAGACAACAAACTTCTTCAACACGTTACATAATATTATGCACAATATAACAATACTGTTCCAGCCATGAATATGTCGCAATAACTCTTGCCTTGGCGGGTCTTTTGTCTATGAATTTTGATGACATCTCTAAACTTTTGTAACATATCTATGGTTTCACACATACATATCACAATATTAGGAATCTTCTTGGCAGTTTAATGTCGTTATTATGCAATTTTCTTTTACCTTGTTTGTTTACGAAAACGAGAATGTCTATTTTGTTTTTATTCAACTTAAAGTACTGTCTGAACGTAGTGGTCATTTTTTCTCAGGCACCAACCATTTTTTGAAGGGCGTTACATCTACCTGATTCTTTTTTCATGTGTTGTATCAGGTTGGGAATGCTAGTCAACCCGGATTTTAGAGATCTCACCAGCGAATGCTTCCTCCTGTGGGAGAATAGGCCTATTCTGGAGGCACACCTCCTACCACAGATGTTCGGACATGTGTGTAATAAAGCACCCAGTAGGTGGAAGGCGAAAGCTGTGCTGGTGAATTTATTTAATGTGAGAGAGTTGTCGCACACTCAACAATCTTACCGGCCATTACGCAGTGCTGTGGTCCAATGGCAAGCCGAGGCAAGACGATTAGAGCACTGCGCAATGTTGATTGCCAAAGGAAGGGATAAGGAAGATGGGTTTAGGGAAAAACTTTTAGGAATAGAGATGGGAGAAAGGCTATTGGGGAATTCGCTATCCGGAATGGGATGTTTGGAAAGTGGATAGCAAATAACTAGAGTTCCTCGGGGTCGTCACGCCCGTAGTCCTTGGGTAAATAGGACTCTCTGAGTAAGGTGTTTCACATAACGTAGTCATTAGTCAATACATTTTATTCTTCCAATATCTTGGCTTCCTTTTGTCATTTGTTCATAAATAAGACCGATTTGGTTATTTCTGGTTTCGATATACCTATTCAGATATGAACAGGGTATTTTTAAATAGTGAGAAAAATGGAAAAATCCTGCAACATATTTTTCCCACGAAAAGTGTTCCTACCTGTCAAAGTGTCACTATAAAATATCATTATTTTTGTATTTATGATTGATTGTCAAAGAAAAAGTAGTAAATTCTTAGAACTAAGATTACAAGAAATTTACAGGGCCATCTAGTTGTAAATGAAAAAACCTTTGTATTTTTTTTAATAATGACCCTACTCACAAGAGACAATTCAATGGTTTTCTAGAAAAGTGGACTGCCATTTAAACAGCCGTTATACAAAGAAAAATCTCATTTTCAATATTACTAAATAATTAGCTACATTTTATTTCAGTGAGCATCTTGTTTACTGCGGTATCCAAGCTGGGCTAATTGACACTAAACGTCAGGATTATTCTCTCTTTCCCGCTTTTATTATTTAACTGCCATTGAAAGAGAAAAATATAGAATGCTTTGTATTTGTCTCAAAGAATACGGCGCGGCGTTCTTAGTATTATGGCCGCTTTTATTTTATAGAAAAACAAACCATTAGAAATTGTAATATTAAAAAATAATAATATAATTTTTTAATGATTCCATCAAGTAATGCATGTTCAATAATTAGTTTCTTAAACTTAATTTCGTTGTTTGTGACGAAATAAGGAATTTTTGAAGGCTTGTTGATATCAGTAAAATATGTCATAATCTAAAACAAATTACCTAAAATAAAAACATTGGAATGCTGGCGTTTTACCCTCGAGTTTTTACTGTGACTTATAATTTAATATAATATTTTACTCTAATAATCTATAAATATAAAGGAATGTGCCTGACCTGACTGAATGACTGACATACTCGCACTCATCAACGCACAGCCCAAACGGCTAATCGTAAAGGAGTGAAATTGTTTTATTACAAAACCTTCCACTAAGAAAGGGTTTTTGGAAATTCCATCCCTAAGGGGGTGAAAAATAGGGCTGAATGCTTTTCAAAGTATGCGAATATCTCGGAAACTAGGCATGGTACGAACTTGAGATTTGGCATATGAATTCTCCTATAGAAATGAGTAGTAGGTTGCTTGGACATTTTTACCAAATTTTTACTAAAAGGAATGAAAAAGGGCACATAGAAAAAGGGATGATTTCTAAATGGCTCCTAATAAGTTTAAAACTGGTTTTATCGAAATTTCAAAAAAATGCATTCTTCAGAAAGAGTCAAATTGTATTATTCCGTTTTAAAAAGTAAAAAATATTTAAGGTGCGTGGTAGTTTTTTTTTTTTTTTTTTGAAAAACCATATCTCTTAGATAAATGAAGTTAGAAAGCTGTAGATTAAGATATAGATTCTTCCTTTAAAATAAAAATATAAGGGTTCCATTGTTTTGTCAAAGATTTATTTTAAGGGATGATATGCAATGATAAATAATTCAAAAATAAGTTCACACACCGCCGCGCCGGCAGCGTATTTCGTTTGCAAAACATAGGTAGGTATCTACCTAACTTACTTTCTTCACTTCACATGGCTAACCTATTGCGTAATAATAATATTGTTTTGAACTAACTGACCCGTCGAACTTCGTCCCGCCTTGGAATAAATAATATGTTCAAGGTTTTATGTATAACTCTAAGTTGATTTCAGTTCATTTTCAGTAGGTGTTAGCGTTCAGCCAGTTTAGGAAGAGAAACCAAATAACATGTGGGCAAAGCCACGGGTAACCGCTAGTATCTAATATATTAATATTTGCCACAGTCTTTTGCTCCGCCCCAGTCAAAATATAACCAAACTCTACGATAATGAAGAATAAACATTCTCACTCCCTTGCTACTTTATCTCAGTTTGTGTAAAGAATAAAAACTCTCCCATAGTTCTGTTGTTGCGACGTTTTTGTTTATTTCGAGCCCCAAGACGTTTCATTAAAAGTTATCAGGCTACATCTGAGGCCTGTCGTGACTAAATTTGTTCAAAACCACCGAAAAAAGCGTCAATGACTTAACTACGTGCAACTTATACACGGTGTTAAGTTGGTAGTGGATAATCCGAAGCAGGGAGGTAGAAGACCTCAATACCTATCGATTTGACCCCCATATATGTTCAGCGATATTGGGTGGTTCAAAAGTTATTAACGTTTTTTTGAAATTTGAATAAAAACCGGATTTCTGACTAAACTACGTAACTGTGGCTAAAGCCTTTGAAAGATTTTATAAAATTTGTGCTTGGAAAAAAATACTTGAAAAAATTTTTTTTGAACAAAAGCTATCGGATGCTGACTCATAGCAATAATACCTTGCGTAAGGGTCACTATCGGACTATTTCCAGAAAAAAAATCTTGATCGTAATCTAAATAGTTTAGCCACAGTTACGTAGTTTAGTCAGAAATCCGGTTTTTATTCAAATTTCACAAAAACGTTAATAACTTTTGAACCACCCAATATCGCTGAAAATACATGGGGGTCAAATCGATTGGTATTGAGGTCTTCTACCTCCCTGCTTCGGATTATCCACTACCAACTTAACACCGTGTATTGTTTTATACATTACTTGTAACGCGTTTCTTCTTCTTCTTCTATACAAGGGGTTACCCGTCACCTCGTGATTTCGTCGCCCTCCTTAACAGTTGCACAATTATGTAAACGATGAGTAAATTTGTATAAATACATGCTGTTCATCTTTTGATTTTCAATTCGAGGCATAAATTATAGATACCTAAAGCTCTTGTATGCACAAATATTATGGTGAGAATTGTTGTGTATAAAGTATTCTTAATTTCACTGTTATGTCTCTGGGGTACCTATTATATGTGTATCCGCCCGCTTTAAACAAGAGAAAAAACATACCCCATAAGACGTCATAGCGTCGTACGGCAAATCTTGTTGGACTACGTTAGAATTTTTTTTATAAAGGCTCCTAATGGATGATTAAACCAGCTTTGATCCTTTCTTTGATTAAAAAAAAGGAAGAAATGGATGTTGGAATAATGCTGTAGAAATGAGATCACTACGTAGGATATGCGGAAAGAGACTGCTTGATAAGGTGAGTAATGATAAACTTAGAAAGAAATGTGGATTGGATGTTAGCGTAGTGACTAGAATGAAAGTGAGTAAATTAAGGTGGTTTGGAAGAGAGAATGACTGAAAGGATATATAAATCTGAAAGAATAGGTGCACGCAAACGTGGCCAACCTCGAATGACGTGGTCCGACCATGTCTACCATCCACAAAGTGGTTAGTGGTTAGACTAAGGGTCACAACGCCGGCTTTCGTATCGGAGGTCGTGGTTTCGATCCCAGGTGCCGACCATCTTCCTCTGTGAGAAGGTCGGCACCTGGGATCAATGCGGCCGTAACATTAAGAACGCAGTATTCTTTGAGACAAGAACAAAGCATCCTATATTAATCCCTTTCACTGCCGGCAGTAAAATAATAAAAAGCTGGAAAGAGAGAGTGTAACGTGTCTTGACGATTAGTGTCATTTAACGTAGCTTGGATACCGCAGTAAAGAAGACGCCCATTAAAATAAAATGTATGAAATAAGTAAAAAGGTTTATGGCTTGTAAATTGTGGGTTCGCTTTTCTAGAAAACCATTGCATATTGATGAATTAGTGATAGAGGTGTAGCTAATATTGAAGTGATAGATAACACGTCTTATTTCGAGAAGGATGTTGGGCATTTCAACTCGCACTGATCAAAATTACCGCATATCAATATCTCAAAAGCGCACAGTATGGATACAAACAATATTCGCTAATTATTAATAACTTGGGCACCCGACACCTTATGACGGACTTCATCGTCCGTTTTTACGTTGATTTTCTATTCGACACAATGTTAAGATGGTTGTCAGTAGGTACCAAAGTTCTTATCTACAAACATGGTGGGAATTTATTGTAAAGAATTCTTAATTCAAAATTCCTGTATTAGTTATCTTTTCTACCACAGGGGCGTTGGTTTTATATAGAATTATTTGTTGTAACATTCCCCATCGTTGCCAGGGTGGTTGCCAACTACCAAATGGCTGTACATAGGTTTCTAAAGTTATTGCCAACACAAAATTGACAACCAAATGACACGATATATGTATACATAGAGTATTTGTGTGTATTTGTACCCCGCGGGTATCGCTCGCTTCGGGTAGGCGCCGTTAGTCCATCAGCCAGTCAGTGTTTTGAGCCATTCTCATATAGTAGCTACCCACGCTAATATCATATTACTCCTGAGATATTCCTAGCTCGTCTGAATAATGTAAGTACCTAATCCTCTTTGCAGATATCTGTGGAATTTGCCATTCTACAGAACATGCTACATACTATTATTGTTTGTGGTCTTGAATATTCCATAGATATAGAAGCACATGTTTAGTGTAATACAATACCTATATTGAAATATTAATTAACCCTTAAATACTACAAATAACTTTCGTTTGCTCATTTGAATACAGAAAACATTGTTCTTTTTTTTTTAAATCTGGGGCCCTTTACAGTTCTGAATGTTTACATCCTTGTGAAAAAAATGTCAGAGACACTGATTTCTAATTGTTTTTTTTATCTAATTAATAAAGGAACCAATGAATTCTGGATGCTAATTTTGACTTCCCTTCACACAAGTTCACAGAGCATTTTGAAGAGCTAATCAATCATTCACAATGACATTCAACCATTGATTTTTGGGTCTTCCTGGTCTTTTTCGAAGTTTTTTTAAGAACAATGTTGGAGGTTTCTATTTCGATCAAAATTGGACGATTCGCATTGCTGGAATTGATGACATCGGTTTCTATACATATGACGAAGGTACCTACGTTTGTAAATATAAAATTATATCTATGTGTTCACATCGTTATTTTCTTTTATAGTACCTACGTGTAGAGAGAGAGAGAAAAATTACGTATTTTATACTCCCTTATTGCTTGTTATCGCCAACGTTTCCTTTATTTCAAGTCATTTCGCGTTGAAATGTAAATAATATTTAGCCTCATCCTTCTTGTTAGCGTCAATTCTTTTTGAAATACGCTTCAAGTTTTTTTTTATCAATATGTAAAAACTTCCACGACGAAATCCTCTCCAATCTCTTGCAGAGATCAAACAAACTCGAAAAAAAATATTACGTAAAAAGACATTTTAACACTCCTAAGGAATCCAATAGTTTGTGATTGCACCAATATCTTTCTTAGATACTTTGAACACTGCGGGCTTACGACCGTCTTCTACTGTTATTTTAAAGACTGACATAGTGTGATCAATTCACGTCAACATACATAGTTCGTCATTAGATCGTAAATGTTCAAATCCCCTTTACTCCTAATTATCATGAGAATTTTCGACGTGTTCTACTGGCGAACGTTGCTAACCTAAAAGTGATCGTATTAACCCAGTCTTCTAAATAACAGTAGAAGGCGGTCATAAGCCCGTAGTGGTTTGTTCATACCATTTGTAAAGTCAAGAGTCATTGGAAGAAATATATTCGTTAAGATTTAGTTCTGGAAAATGGGCACAATAATCTAGACATACTTAGAATAGAACGGTGTGTATATTATTATGATTCGTTTATTTAAAACCATAAAGCAACAGGTCTGTTTGTAGCTTTCAAATAACTTCCCGCTAAGGAAGTGAATTCCTTTGTAATTTAGTTTGATCGATTTCAGTTTATTGTATAAACTTCCTAAACTTTAAATTGTTTGTTGATTTCACGTAATTTGATACCCGTATTTAACTCAATTTCTGCTGAGATGCCATAAATACTTCATACTGTAACTTTTTTTTCTGCAGTGATGATTTCCAGTCGATATCTACAAAACTTTTCATCTTTATAATATACCTACTAACTTTCCCAGCAGATGCTTATTCAATACTATGAGTATTGAATTCGAACTTGTATAATGATAAATGAATTACCTATTTAACCAATATTTCCAACCATCTGTTTACATGAAACATTCTCACAATCGCACGCCAAAGAATATTCAAAAATAGAAATGTTTTTATTGTCAAAAGCACTAACAGCCGGTTTCATAAAAAATAAAGGAGACTTTAAGGTTCCTTTAAAAATAACGCGTTTCATAACAACAAAATGACATTTAAAGCCGACTTTATGGTAAAGTCTCGTTATTGGCACTAAAGTCGACTTATTGAGTTCAATCTTTTAACGCCGGAGTTCATAGAAAATTTCGTGGCGCTTTAACTGTCACAAATTATGAACATTTGTATACGGCGACACTGTGGACAAAAATGACCAAAATAGGATGGAAAACATGGCAAAACGGGAAGAGTATTATTGTTTACTGATTTCAACATTAATGACACATTGATGCTTTATTGAGAAACAAAATTGACAGATTAACGAAAATTCCGCGAAAATATTAGTAAACAACCCATGTTTTCCATAGATTTCCATGGTAACACTATCAACTGCTACCAACTTTCAAATATTTTGTTTTTATGAAACGCGTCAACTTAAAGGAGACTTTAAATTTTAAATGTTCCTTTAGCTAAAGTGTTATTTAGCTGCTTTCATTTTAAACCGGCCGTAGGAAGGTTATCTACGTTAAGTTTTTCACCCAATTTTCTAATATTTCGCCCATTTTTCTTGATTTTTTTCTCCTGACAATAGAAAACACAATAAAAAATAATTAATGAAATTGGTCAAGCCGTTTTACGTGTGATGCAATGACCAAGGGGAATAGGACTCTGTTTTATATATACCTACATAATATAGAGACATGGGTTAGTTGTTAGAGACCGCAAATTCGTTTCGGTAATCTCGCCTGTAGGTATGTTGATTTTTTAATGTAATGCTGAATTTTAAAATTGTTGATTTTTTGGTTATTTTTTTTTAAATCGATGTATAATAAATAGTTAATATTGTATATATGGCAGTATTTAGTTAATGGCAACACTACATGCACGTAAAACTTTAAAACTATTTATTTTTATATCCACTTCATTTTTATAATAGAAAATGTTATTATTTTTATATTTTTACACCGTGACACCATGTTAAGTTAAAATACTTTGTATTTTATAATATTGTTTATTGTGTCCCATAGACATGTTAGATGAAGAAGAGGCCGGTTGCACAGATGACAGTTCTTTTATACTACGTGCATGTAGTGTTGCCATTAACTAAATACTGCCATATATACAACAGTTAAGTATGAATAAACAAAAATATTTTTTTTTTGTGTATCTCACTTTTAGTTTCAAAAATGTAATGCCATGATTTTTTTTTCCAAGTGGAATAATTAAAAATCGTAAGTAAGAGGGAAGTTGTTGGAAGTTGTAATATATAAACTGTCTGGCTAAAGGTTCACACCAAGCCAATTATTTGTGTTCACGTGAAATGAACCCAAATTCAATTATTGAAAAAAAAATTAGTACCTATTCATATTTAATTTGTTTTCGTTTGTTCCAGTATGTCCGTTTATCGTACGACACACGTCCCGAGTTGATCGTCCAGTTACTAACCAGAGAATGGGGCTTAGAACTTCCTAAACTGCTCATCACCGTTCAAGGAGGGAAAACCAACTTCGAATTGCAGCCCAAGCTGAAAAAGGTCCTCCGGAAGGGTCTCTTGAAAGCCGCTAAAACAACCGGGGCTTGGATATTTACAGGCGGAACTAACACAGGTCAGTACATTATTTATTCAATCATCTAGTTACCCCTATTCTAAATTTTAGAAAGATAACGCTGGCGTAAAATAGCGGAACGTTTGTATGAAATTTTCAAAAAGCTCTACACCCCATACAAAATTCGCGTGAAATTCTCACTGAATTAATTACTTTTACTACTTAATTTTTAATCCACGTTCGCTCCCTAGGTGGAGCATGTGGTCGCCACAAAGCCTCGCCAAGCATCCCTATCCTGAAGAAAAAATAACAACTAATGACTCTAACAATTCATTACTAATGTTCGATTTTTAAATGGAACAAACCACTACGGGCTTACGACCGTCTTCTACTGTTATTTCGAAGTCTGGCTTAGTGTAATCACTTTACGTTAACAACGTTCGCCATTAGGTGGTAATGTTTGTCTCCGAAACTCCTAATCATGAGAATTCTCAACATGTTCAACATGCAACAAGTAGAAATATAATAATAAATGAAATATAGATTGGAAATTATTGAGAACAAGAGAGCAACCAAATTTAAAGACTGCGACAGCTGTCATGTATTTGGCGCCAGGATATGAGTATATCCATACTGTCTCATATTTATTGCCTATTGGCCTATTGGGCTAGATCCAGGGCGTCATTCCAACTTAAGCCGGTATCCCGAAGGTCTTCATCGTAAGCTCTCTTGATCGTGAGTCTTGGTCTGCCACGTCTTCTTGTACCACTGATATAATTGAGTTATAGGTAATATTTAGAATAGGGGTTGACACACCCCGGTTTATCCTCGCCGGCTATCAAAACACCCCGGCTAGCTACTTACCTGGCCAGCGAGGTCAGGGGTCGTCGTCCACAAAATCCTCCTCCTCTCTTCCCAAATCTCCCGCCAAACTCTCTTTCTCTCCCTTCAATTCCTTCCGCAGAGCCAGGGGGGGAAGGTATACTATCATCTACTAATTAAAATTCGTTTAGTAGGTATGACTCTTTTATTAAATTAATGATCATAAAAAGAAATTATGGACAGAACTGATTTTTTTTTTTTAAATAAAACTTAAATAGATCCACGACAAAAAAAAATCCAAGTTGTCTGAAGCAAAAAAAAAACAATTTACAAAACAATGAAAGCCCCCCAGTAAGTTGAAATACAAATAGATAATTTAATCTATTGACATAAAACAAGCGTACACATGTACGATCTTATATACCTAACAACCTTAATGTAAATTACGATCATGCCAAAGTAAACTTATTCTAACAATTCCGAGATTATTGAAAATTTCTTTTAAGGTATGTAGGTAGGTAGATCCTATTGAATTCTTCAATTCCCGTGAGTACAGAGGAACCCTGCTTTCCGAAACGAATACGCTCCTATGCTATCTTCCGTGAGACATCCAAAAGATGAAGAAAAAAATAATATAATTTTGTACATACAGTGGTCCAGTTGTTAAGTCCCCCTTCCTCTGTGATTGAGTTAATCCTTAAATTGCACAATCACATTCACTAGCGGGTTGGTTATGTGTTACCAGATATATATGAGATGATATAATTAATTCATAATAATGAACTTTCACTACGTAAATACACAACCCCTCCAAATATTATATATATAAGATGTCGCGCAACCCTTAGACACAATTATCAATCTTATTCACTGGGTTCACAAAAAAAATCTCTTTCGTTCTCTAAATGTATTCGCTCCCAGAGAACGCAATACAGTTGACACAATTATAAGTATTATTAATTAATGATTATTTATTTAAATGTTCACCAGTCACCACAAGGACTCTCGTAAAACTTCTCGAATCAAAAAAAACATTTGCTAACTACTTTCGAAATTTCTCCGTCGAAAAAAAAACACTTCAACAGACTCCTACGCGTCAGACTCGTAATAAACTCCCGCCAACTCGCCAAAAAACACTCTCCGAAGAACCTCGCGTAAGACTCACACAAGCAAGCCCTCTCGGAAGAACCTCGCGTAAAACTCACACAAAAAGCCCCCTTCTTCCTTGGCTATCCGATTATATACCCACTCCTCAATTTCCGACTACAGGATTTGACCTGTCAAAACCCACAAAATTCTCATCTCCCAATCAAGCCAAAACCACACCCCTTATTTTTATTACGCTGGTCCACGCGGACCTTTATGGTCCAATCGTGGTTAACAACCCCCTCCTAGAGTCCTATAGGCATGTTCCAGGGCCGCCTTCAGCCACCATCCGAGTACCGCTCGGCCCAGGGTTCGACTGACAAACCCCACAAAAAAAACAAAAAAACACAATTTACTTTCTAGCTTCCTATTTTCGCTGTCGTCTCCACCGACTTCCCCGATTGTCCATTTCCCATTCTCACAAAAAAAAATAACATTCTGCCCTCTTCCCCACATGAAACCCCTTGTCTTGAGGTTTCGGTACGAACCCACGCTAGTGGCTCCCGGTTTTCCATCCTCAATGGAAACAACCTTTGGCTCAGTGATGTTTCTACCCATTTTTTCCCAATTAATTTCGATCTTGAATTTATCTTCAGAGAGTCTGTCCTCTAACATCGGGCCACGTCGGTTTTTGGGGACTAGTCCCGGCCCTGTGTAACCATTCAAGGTTCTCAGAAATGTTATAAATCAATTCATAATGTCTCACTAGCCACCCCCTAACCAGTGGCGGGGAATGGTGGTCTGTTTCGCTATATTTATATTACTTTTCAATCAAAACTTTCGCGCAAAATGTTACAAAATTTCCAGTTTAATTCCTTTGTTAATTTCGTAGTACATTATTCCCTTTCATCTTTGCGTGCATTATTTGAGTTCGATTCTACATTTTCTAGTGATTAACCGAATTTTACAATTCCACCGAGTAAAACGCATTATTCTCCCTCCTTCTGGTGACTGTGAACAACTATGGATCTTAGGCCTCCCGCGTTTGTAAAAACCCTCGTTAGACGATCTTTAAATTGGTAATTTTGTATTGTTTTGTATGTTTCGTCTAAACTCCCCCCAATTTTCTACAGAGTCGCGAAAGCGGACGCCACTGACTATCCGAGGGCTAATGTCACACGTGTCCTATTTCTACGACCCATCAGAATTCTCCGTAGCTCTTTTGTTTTGCATTTTAAATTTCATGAGAAGTTTTCTGTTTATTTAAGCCGTGAGTTATTACGGTCTAAATTCGGTTTCAAGCTCCATACAAAAAAAAATTGACTATCCGATTTCAAAACCATTACATTTGACATGATCTTTAATTGATGACCCCTAGAACACGAATTTTTATTTTAATATTTCCGTTCCCATGCATCTATCTATCTGCTGGACCACACACCCTCTGCATGATTCCTCTCATTGCTAGTACAATCTAACTATTTAATTATTTTAAAATAATGAATTTTTATCACTACCTACATACACCCCTACTAGGGTCATATCAACTCCCCACTACTTAGTTGATAAAAATTCATGGTTTCTGGTAAAATCTTTTTTTGAAAATCCTAGACTAACGTTCAAGTTCCCGGTTTGGCGCCACCGTTTTTATAAGTAGGTAATAATTTTCCAAGTAGTCACAAGTAAAAACGGAAATTTGACTAATCGCATGTTTCAAGATGTCGTATCCCTGAACGTCATTCTAAGCCCTTCGAGATTTCCCGTCCTATAGATATCCGGCTAAACTTTACATTTAGAATCTAAGTATTTAACCATCCACCAAACCAAAAAATACAATCCAAGACTAAATTCATAAACGCTTTACCCCATTAAATCCTTTCCTTACGTCCCACGTCCCTACATACCTTTGACAAACAATCTAGGTCATAATCTGTACATTATTCAACCTTATTAATATTATTTATTTCACATTGTCTTTACATCTCAACCCACATATTCTTAATGGTTCAATTTACAACATTACAAAAAACTTACAGGTAAACATCATCAATACATTTTAACCCCTTGATAGGTATACACATTTTTCGGATTTTTCATCACATAGCTACATTACTCTACATATTTTGGCCGCGAATATAATGGGCCGCTTCTAATATCAACACCCCAAAAAAAACAAAGAACATAAAGGAGGTTAACTCACTTTAAACATGGTTCATATAAAAACTCCCCTTTTTTTTTTTTTTTTTTTTTTTTTTTTTTTTTTTTTTTTTTATACAACATCAATTAGGTATAGACTCCTTGCAAATATTTAGGTCCTAAATCTTCAACTACTCAATCCTTGCACAGTACAAAACATAATTATCGTTAAATACAAAAATACAAAAAAAAATATACCAAAGTTTTCCTTCTAGTTTATCGTGAATTCAATTAAATTTCTTTTTAATTTATCGTGAATAATCTGAGGGGCAGTGGCTTACAACACTAAAAAATTAAAAAAAATACTTGAGAGAAAAAAAAAAAAAAAATATATGCCTATAATTGTTCAATGCTCATATGAAAACAACAGTCACCCTTAACTAGACACATGTAGGAAAAAAATGTAAACTTTACGTAAAGCGGCGAGTTCAAAAATAATACTTCCTATGTAATTAAAATCGATTATCTCTATAACAAAATTATAATACATACAACAAAAAAAAATCTTATTACAACATGGTAAATAATAAAAGAAATTAACATAAAAACAAAAAAAAATCTCATTTACATCGCCAAAAGGCATGCGTTTGCCCTTTCAAAACTCTCATTATTTATATAAGGCTGTACATATTACACATTAATGAACCGTAATTAACGGGTTATCAAAAAAACATACGTGATTCCAATACAGGAAAAAAAACATTAACGCAAAAGAAAGGCTTCCTTCTATTTATGAAATTCAAATGATTGATTTAAAGAAGATAATATCTTATGTAGATGCTATGGGAATGGTTAAAAAAAAAAAAAAAAAGAAAAATATTCCAATAATAAAAATACAAAGAGAAGTAAAAATCCTTAATTATAAATTAAAAGGTTATGTTGGTATGCAACAACAAAAAAAAATAAAGACACAATTACTTATGCTAATAGGTAGATACCCAATACAAATATCGTGAGAATAAAAAAAAAAAAAACCTTAATATTATAAAGCGAAAAATTCTCCTTAATTATCCCTTATAATCATGAAATTAACATGATTTATTTCTTTCTTCTTTCCTTTATTTAGACGGCAAAGCACCCGGTATCGAGTGAATCATGCCCATATTTATACATGTGTCTGTTAAGCCGCGTACAAGTACAACTCAACAAAAAAGGGAAAGCAAACCAAAAGAACACAAACAAAAAATCAACCGAAAACAGGCGGGAGACAGAGAAAAAATACCTAGCCTAAAAATGCCATTCAAGCTACCCACCTACAAACATAATTATTATAATATTGAAATCACAAAATAATATTGTAGTCACCACTAAATACATTCCATCACCATCATTATAGTTGCAAGTATAAACAAATTACTAATACAGTTACACGGGAAAAGGAGCAGGGCCGCAATTTATCTACTATAAAATACTTCGACCTTTATATAAATATATTTTTTTTATTTTTTTATTAAGTTTTTGTGCTTTTTTTTTCCTTTTTAATTATTTTATTGTTTTTTTTTTTTTTTAATTTTATTATTTTTTTATTTAACGTATATATCTATATATATACATACTCCCACTCGCATCATAGTTTTTTATCATACTTTTTAAGATGGTTAACTAAAATCACATTAATTTTTAAATCGTTTAGGGCTAAAAGGGATATTATTTTAATGGGGAAAGTGAAACAGAACTTTGAGATGTCCTTTATAAAATCCTGGTTAGGTAAAAGCGGACAGTTAAAGAATACATGGTCGATAGTTTCCTCCTCCTTCCCACATTCACAAATAGCATCGTTCACTATGCCAATTCTGGCCAAATGAGAAGCTAAAACGACATGTCCTAATCGGAGACGGCATATAAGAGAAACGTTAAGCTTAGGCATTTTACAATTTTGAAACCATGGACTATGCGGAATATCACCCTGCACTGTCCTGTAATGGCCACCAGCCGAGGCATTCCTATAAACTTCATTCCATTCCTTCCTAATAAAACGATCCACAGCGCTCATGCAATCCGTAATAGGCAAAACGAAGGAGTGGGGCAACACTCCGCAAGTGCAAGCTTCTTTGGCAAGCGAGTCCACTCTTTCATTGCCACTTATTCCGATGTGGGAGGGAATCCAAACGATTGTTACGATAAGACCTCTCACGGACGCCAAGTACAAAGAATTTTTTATGTCGCCCAGAACATGGCAACTCAAAGCAGACCTTGAATTGGAGTTCAAACACTTTACAAGACTCAGAGAGTCAGTGAATATTACAGTACGAGGCAAAGCAAGCTGCAAAATATTTAACAGGGCCTCTCTCAAAGCCACACATTCAGCCGTGAAGACGGACGCAATTCGAGGGAGTTGAAACATACAGTTTATGTCAAGAGAAGGGATGCAGAAGGCTGCACCACACTCTCCATCAGAAGCCTTCGATCCATCAGTGAATATTCTGACAAAGGAGCTCCATTTCTCCTCTACCTTTTGGCTGAATAAAGAGTTGACTACGTGAGGAGGCAAAGATGAAAATGACTTATTTATATCAATAGATTCAACAATGTCAGGATGGTATACGGTTGCTTCAAATGGAATGCAGAATATAGGAAGTGAGGGAGCCAACAAGTCTGGGAATTCTTTTGAGATTTCTTCAAAAATTGAACAAAGCAAAGGTGGAATTCTTGAGTGCCAGAAGGAATCATTCTGACAACTATCTAAGAGGCCACTTAATTTTGGTATGATAGGATGATCAGATAGAACTCTCTTGAGAAGGAACCCAAAACCAAGGAATTTTCTGCGTAGGTAAAGAGGTCTTTCCACGCATTCTGCCTGGAGAGCGATCAAAGGAGATGACTTCATGGCTCCTAAAATGAGTCGGAGGCACTTGGACTGAACTCTTTCCAATTTGGTTGATAGATATTTCGGAAGGGGATCCATGAGAAAACTACCGTAGTCCAAGTGACTACGAACAAGAGCGCAGTACATTGTTCTCATAGAAGCGGGATGTGCTCCCCACCAGACCCTAGATACCGCTCTCATGACGTTAATATTTTTTTCACACTTAACTATTGTTTGTTCTATATGCATATTCCAATTTAACTTTCGGTGAATGGTCATGCCGAGGAATTTAATAGAATCCCTGATGGGGATTGGCACGCTGTTACATTTGATGGAAATATCTGGAATCTTGTGTTTGTTGGAGAAAATTACCATTTGACTTTTAGAAGGGGACAGGGACAGCCCGGCCTCCGAAAACCAAGGCTGTATAAGGTCTAGCGCGTCCTCCATTCTATTCACAGCTCGTGTCATAAGTTTATCCCCACAGTAAACTACAAAATCGTCCGCATATTGCAGTACGCTGCAGTAGGTTGGAATGCGGTGTTGAAGATCCTGAGTGTATATGTTAAATAAAATGGGACTGAGAGAAGAACCTTGAGGCAAGCCTTTACACACCGTTCTTTCAATAGTCTCTCCGGGAGTCTCGATTATAAGCCGACGTTCGCACAGTATGTTAGAGATCAATAGGCAGATGGAGTCTGGGATCCCCAGGGTAGTCATTTTTTTATTAAGAATTGGTAACAGCACATTGTCATAGGCACTAGAAACGTCCATGAAACAAGCCACCATAACTTCCTTTTTGGATTTGGCTACATGAGCGTCTGTAATTAAAATACTCAGGTTATCCAAACATGATTTACCCTTTCGGAAACCGAGCTGCCACTGGGGAAGTAAGTTTTTAGTCTCCAAATACCATTCAAGTCTTGACTTTATCATTTTTTCCAATATTTTTAGAAAGCAACAAGACAAAGCAATTGGTCTGTAAGACTTTCCTAAGGATGGATCCTTACCAGGTTTAATTATGGGTATAATAATTTGTCGCTTCCATGATGTGGGAACAGCGCCAGATTCTAAAATGTGATTGAATAAATTCAAAAGTTTCTGAAGGAAGGGAGTTGGGAAGTGTCTGAAGAAAGAGTATGGTATCATATCTGGGCCAGGAGATGAGTCACCCGACGATTCGATTGCGTGTGTCAGTTCCTCTAGAGAAAAGTGAGACGAGAGTAAGCAGTTTTCTTGTTGGGGAGCCGAGTCTACTTGAACTGTTTCAGACTCATTTGGCACATAAGGCGGCGCCAGTCTCTCCACGAAGCTATCTATCCAATCCGAACATTTGTATGGGTTGGGCTTGGGAGACAATGAACCTCTGAACTTCTGAATAGAAGACCAGACTTCCGAAATCGGTGTGTCAGGAGAGAGAGATGAACAATAATCCTGCCATCCCCGTCGTTTCTTTTTCCTTAGGAGTTTTTTGGTTTGGGCCTGAATGTTTCGGAAAGATAAGAAGTTTTGCTGCGAGGCACATCTTTTGTACCTCTTAATGGAATCAGATCTCAACTTCACCATGACTGTGCACTCCTCGTCCCACCAGGGAGGAGATGACTTTTTCCTTTTATGGGTTTTTTGTTTTGGAATTGAGGCATCTGCTGCTTCAATTACACTCTTAGATAATTCATTCGCGTAGGTATCCACCAAAAATTCATCACCGTCTATACATCGTTTGGAGAAGTTACAATTAGTGAGAAGCTCAGAAAACTGTGACCAATCTGCTTTTTTTGTTTTATAACCCTGTCTTAGTTGGGTTTTTTGACACTGAGTTCTGTTATTTTGGATAGCCAAATGAATCGGAAAGTGATCACTTGAGTAGGGATCACTTGAAATTTCCCAAGACAGCGAAGGGGCTAGATCGGCAGAGCAAAGAGATACATCTACCGCACTCGGATTTTGGTTAGGTAGGGAGAGTCTGGTAGGTTGACCATCATTAAGGATTACCAAGTTCTGATCATCAGCAAATTCCAATAGTGCCCTTCCTGCGGGATCCGTGATGTGACTACCCCAAGCAGGGGAATGTGCGTTGAAATCGGCTAGTAAGATATATGAGGATGAGAGGTTAGAAACAACTCTCCTCCAAAAATCAGAATCAAAGTGGGTTCTTGGGGAAGAGTAGGCTGAAAAAATAGCAATACCAAGGATCTCTGCAGCTACTATTTGAGATCCCAGGCAGGGGGGAATTTGTAAAGGTGAAAATTGGAGATTGTTTTTGATAAGAAGGGCGGCCCCGCCTCTACCATCGGAGCGATCGTCCCTTAGGCATACATAGCCAGGAAAAGATACAACGGAATCAGTGGAAAACCACGATTCAGAAATAGCAGCTACGTCTACTTGATGCTTTTTCAAAAGGTAAATTATGTCATCTCTGTTGCTTACTGCACTGCGACTATTCCACTGAAGGATAGACAGGCTGTTTATTTTCTGGATCTTTGGAGTCATTTTCGGAAACAAATTTATTAAGAGTTTGAATTAGAGCAGCGTATGAAATGTCTGAATTTTTTGATGAAAGTACTTCCAAAACTATAGAGATTAATGTTTTCAGGAAGTTTTTGTTGTCATAGTTAAAATCATTGGTTAGTCTTTCGATATTTTGTAAAGATGGATCTTTGTTTTGAAGGGCACATCCATTTGGTGCGGATGATAAAATGTCCCCATTTGGGGAAATCAAGAGGGCGTTAAGCTCTGCTCGGTCATACGACAAGGGAGTAGACTTTCTTGGTGTCTTATATACAAATTTGCCTCTTGCAGGAATCGTTCTATCTGTACTGCGAGGGTTATTTTGTTGAGAATTATCAAAGGTTATATTGCGCTGGGGGATGGGAGGGGATTTCGTTTTTTCATTCCTAACTATATTTGCATAAGATAGTTTGCGTTGAGGATGGAGTTTGGAGGCTTGCAAGTATGAAATGTTATGAAAGGCCATAGACTGTTTTATTTCTCTTTGTCTCTCAAACTCTGGACATGTTAAACTAGTAGCATTGTGGGGTCCCCCACAATGAAAACATTTTGATTCTAATGTGCAATCTTGTGCAGGATGGTTATCTCCACATTTGAAACACTTCTCCACCGATCTGCACACTGATTTGGTGTGGCCGAAGCGAAGGCACCGGAAACACTGAACAGTGGGGTAAAAGTACGTTTCCACTGTGAAACTGTTGTAAAAAATATATATGTTGCTTGGCAGGCTTTGACCTTCAAAGGTCACTACAATTGAGCCAGAAGGCTTCCAAACAACACTACCGGATGTTCTGTCTTTGTAGTTAAGACGGCGAATTTTTAATACCTCCCCAACATCAGGATTACATTCAGAGATTGCGGCTTTGATTTCTTCGTCGGTGATATTTGTAGAAATCCCCCTTATGAGACCCATACGAGTCACATTGTGGGTGGGAATGTACGCTTTGTACGCAGCATTGGATTGAATATAAATGTTTTTAATAAACGAGTTAGCAGAGTTCGCAGTGAAAAACTCAATGGATAGTCGAAATTTTCCCTCCGACTTGATAGATCCATTAATAACGTTGCCTAACCTTTTTGAAAAAAGGAATCTTCCGAAGTCCATCGGATGAATCCTCTTGCCAGACTCGGTACTTTGTACAAAGACTACAAACGGTCCTAACGATTTGGAGGAATAAAAATGTTCCCGTAAGGGAGTCTCTTTTGGGTTCGAAGTTATGACAGGGGGTGAGGAAGAAGATGACTGATTCAATGGAGAGGCAGAGTTAACTGAATGAATAAGATGACACTCTGACTCTTTCATTATTGTTTCGTTATTTCTTCTTTTCCTCTTATTCATGTCCGGAGGATCCGGAGGGATGGGAGGTACCGGAGGAGCCTCCATCTTTTTTAAGATAGAAGTACGAACCGCAGTTTTTATACCAACAACAAAAGAAAAGTAAATTGAAAAAAATAATAGAAAAAAAAAAATAGAAAGTAAGAATAAAACTTAATACGGACCTGAGTCTTGGTGCATAGAACTTAATAAATAACAAAAATAAAATTTATACTTAAATAATAGATCAGCCTTGCAACAACACTTAACCACGTAAACAAAATAATAATTCCTCGGACCCAGCGCGAAGCGGCGTACACGTCCGTCTGGCACAGTAGCGGGGAATCGAAAAAAAGTAACATGATTTATTTAGACAAAAAAAAAATTCGTAATATTGAAAAGGTATAAAAGACTCAAACAAATACAAATTTATAAAACTGTCTTGTCTGATGACAATACAAGAAGGGGGCGTTCCTTTTAAAGTTAGGTTAGCAGAAACATCAATAATATACCTAATACGTGAAAAAAAAAAAGATTAAAATTAGAAATCAGTTTACAACAATGATAATTAAAAGAAGAAGAAAAAACTTTTTTAATTAACTATGAGTCATACCTATCTATCTAATGCTTTGACTATTCTAAACCCTTACCTACACAAAAACAATTACACTAAAACCTAAATCCTAGGACAGACTTGTCTGGGGCCTGTTAGCTTGCCCAGAACAATCTTTTTCACCCCCTCTATTCGAACCTATAGTGCCAAAACTATACTAGGTAGAGGTAGACCGACGACCGCCCTTAGTACGTCGGGGCAAATTGCTTTTCTTCACTCGCCTTTTCACCCTTCTGTGCTACCTCAAATAGTGTACTTTAACAGTTCGACCTCCAACCGAAGTCACCTAAGGCTTGATCATAACACCCTTATTATGTCAAGACATTCGCATTCCTCTGCCGAAATGTCCCTTGCCACCGGCTTCATACGGTTTCTATCAAATAATGCTAGAACATACTTCGCCCCTAAATAATATGTCTAGTCTACACTCGCGGCACTCTTCCAACCATAACAAAAGCTTTAATATGGTTATCGACCGCACGCTATCTCTTACCTAGTCCCAAAAAAAATCGTACTGCCCGCCTACCCTTTGTCTTTCATCTGCTCGGCCACTTAAACGCCGTTCGTTCCTTTCAAAACCGTTACTTCCGCTACCCGCCTGCCTATTCAATGTCCGCAGCAAAACTACCTGTTCCTCTTTTGTTCACACTACACAAGGCCCCGCCTTCCTTCGTCCACACCTACTTTTCGCTCAGTAGGTACCTTCATCTTTTTTTTCTGCGACATTTACATCAATATTCTCTACTTGTCGAGTAATGAATAAAAAAAACTTCTTATCTACAACTAAGTAAGTAGGTATAGCGCGTTAAACTAGACCTACCCAATATAGCAAAACAAACTATGAAAAAAAAATTCCTTACTTACTAAACTTCGAAGTTCTCCTAAGTCTAACCCGATTTTATGTACCTAAACCCTATTGAGAGATTACTTTAGTATTTTATGAATATTTATATAGAACAACTTAAGATCCTACCCTTTGTACAAGTTATACCTATATTTACAACTGAAGTTTTCTATCCCCACGCCTCTTACGGGGTATTCGAAACATTCAAAAGAATAGGAGGGAAATTCGTGACCGTCCACTCCACGGTGAGTCGCTAAGTACGTCCCCCTCCTTAGCCTATTACCCCTTCCGCGACCTGAGGTGATGCTCCCTCGTCGCTGGGTCGTTCCGGCGCTGGTATAAGGTCATCATAATGATATTTTACAGGTACGCCGCGTCGATTTACCCAATAAACCCTATTATTTCCAGCGGCCATCAGTATGTGATGGGGCCCGCCCCACCTCGGTGCAAAACCTGCATGTACCCCCGTCTCCTGGTTAGATAATTGATGTTCACGAACCATTACTCCGTCGCCCGTAGAATATTTACGCACCACCTCCATGTTCGGTGCATATTTTTCGCAATACTTCGCTTGATTTTCGCGTATCTGTCTATCTAAATCTTCTCTCTCACGTGGGCCTTCGACGGGGGATTCTGCATCGACCAGCTCCCACTCTCCAGGTCTTTTTGCGTCATACCCAAGGAGCGCCCTGCTTGGGGTCACGCCGGTGGCCTCGTTACGCCGCCTCCGTAGGGAACCCACTATCTCCCCCAAGTAATCTTCCCACTTATTATGCGGCTTATCAAGCAGCTTAATACGCAGCAACTTCTTCAAATCTTGATTTTTCCTTTCTGCTGCGTTTCCAGAAGGATGAAATACGGCAGTAGTCCAGTGCTTACATTGCCAGCGGGCAATTGCTGTTTTCCATGCTCGATGCCTGAAGCAGGAGGCGTTGTCCGTTAAGAGGGCCTTAGGGTAGCCGTACCGCGCGAATATCTGGGTCTCCAATAGGTTGACTATCTGCGGCGCCCTCCCAGTTTTCATCGGAAAAGCTTCTACCCACTTTGTGTAGATGTCCGTAACCGTGAGGATCTCCCGGTTTCCCTTCGCTGTCCTCGGGTATTTTCCCATTAAGTCTAGCGCGATAATTTCAAAAGGGTGTTGGGCTCTAATAGCTCCTAACGCCGCTTTTGTTCGCGGGGCCCGCCCTCTTGCTCTTGCACAAACTAGGCAGCCCTTCACATGTCGGCGTATGTCCGCCCTCATACCCTTCCATACGTAGAATTGTTGAATAGATCTTAGTGTCTCTCGTTCTCCTGGGTGACCCACTAAAGGGGCGTCGTGATAAGCCCTCATTACTTTCGATATCAAAAACCGAGGCACTATAAGTCGGATATCCTGTTCCGTAGCTCCCTTCCGATATAATGCGCTTTCCCTCACCGTATAAATACCTAATAATTGCCTCCCCCTAGCGGCTATCCCCTCATGGTCCCGCTCTATCCTCTCTACATATTCTATGAGTCTGCAGAGCTTCGCGTCTGCTCGCTGACCACCTTTAACTGTAACACTGTGCAGTGTCGTTGTACTGAGGTACTGCGTCGATTTGCATTACTTGAGGGACTATATTTTCAGTTTTCCAGCCTTCTTGTCTTACATCCGGGTACATAGCACTCTCCATCCCCCCTATTTCACCCTCTGGCCCCCCCTGTGGCCCCCTCGATAAATAATCAGGGAGTTCATTTTCCTTCCCTGGGCAGTGCTCGACTGTGAAATTAAATTCTTGTAGTAACAAGGCCCAGCGAGTTAATTTTGCTCTCTCATCTTTTGCATTATGCAACCAAGTGAGAGCCTTATTATCAGTGCGTAGGATAAACGGCGCAGCTTCTAAGAAGTGTCGATACCTACGTATGCCCCAAACCGCTGCGTAGGCCTCCTGCTCATTCGAGTGCCACCTTTGTTCAGGGGCGGAAAACCTCGAACTAGCATATGATACTATATCACGTACACCGTCAGGACGCTCGTGATATAAGACCGCCGCAATACCTTCCTTACTAGCGTCGGTCTGAAGGATGAACTTTCGACTAAAGTCTGGCCGACATAAGGCCAGAGGCTTGGAAAGCTCCCTTTTAATTCTTTTCATCGCGAAGTCGGCTTCTGCATTCCATTTAAAAGGTTTTTTGGTACTCAAGAGGTCTGTCAATGGGGCAGCCATTTGCGCAAATTTTGGGACATACTCCCTGACCCAGTTGCAAAGTCCAATGAACGCGCGAAGCTTCTTCCTCGTAGTAGGTACAGGTGTATCGGCTATCGATAATTCATGTACCTGCTGGGGCTGATTGCCCCCTTCTGTGACGACATGCCCTAAGTAATTGAGCTTTGGTGCTACTAATATGCATTTTTCCGCGGCGCAGCGCAAATTATATTGTTGTAGACGCTCAAAGACCAAACGCAAATGATACATGTGCGTATGGATATCTGGGGAATAAACAATAATATCGTCGAGATATACTAAGCAAAAATCCCTCAAATACCCGGCTAACACTTCCTGGCACATGGCCTTCTGGAAATGCCCTGGGGCTCCTCGAAGTCCGAAAGGCAGGACGCAGAACTGAAAGGACGCCCCGTCACCCGTACTAAAGGCCGTGTACTTCCTGGACTCCTCATTAAGTTTCACCTGCCAATAGCCGCGTTGCAGGTCAAGGGTCGAAAACACCCTGGCGCCTCCCAAGTCCTTCAAGGTTTCTTGAATGACCGGCAGAGGAGATAATTCCTCCTCCGTAACTGCATTCAACCTTCTAAAATCCACACAGAATCGATATTCGTCCTTTCCTTTTTTCGGAGCCATTACAATGGGAAACGAATAAGGCGATCGGCTGGCTTCTATTACCCCATCCGCAAGCATGCCTTCGAGTTGGGCATATAAATGTTTTTTTTTAATATCCGATAAGCGGTAGGGCGGTAATCTTATCGGTCGGTTATCCGTTAGGCGGATCTTATATTCAGGCAGCAACGCCGGCCCTGCGTACGGAGCGAACACTTCTTTGAACTCTTCAAGTAGAGTTTTTAAGGCCGCGTGATTCGTGTTGTTTAACTCTAAGGGGATGTCGGGGAGGGTAACTTCTGTAGCGGACCTCCTCCTTTGAGGTAGGAGGTGGGTTGTTGTTCGTTCTTCTCGACCAAAATGAAGACATCCCCGCCAAAGGTCAACAACTGCCCCCTGATCTGTCAACCAGTTGATACCTAAGAGAATATCTTCTCTAAGGCCATCCACTACAAGGAACTCGGTGGGTACTATTCGACCTTGAACCCCTAGGTTCATGGTCACCCTACCCCTAGACCTCATGGTGACGCCCCCATCTGCCAACCTAAGAGTGGTCTGGAAACGATCATCCACGTCTCGCGTACCGAGTAGTGATCTTCGAATTAAATTATGTGAGGAGGCGGTGTCAATGAGGGCCACGTGGTCCTCTCCAAGTAGGGTAACGCGAACCCTCGGGAGGTCATGGCCATCAGCCAACTTCCCTTCCCGCCACACCTGACAAACTCCTCCTTCACCCCTCTCTATTGCTCCCCCTTCGCGGCCCACCATATTTCTCCATCGTTCCGACTGAGGGGTTTGCCGCTGAGACCCTTCAGTCCGTCGCCTCTCCCAGTTTATGACTGGCCGGGCGTCGGGACGCCTGGAGACTCCCGTTGGCCTGGGCGCTCGGCGTTTCCCCGCCACGACTGATTTCGTGACCCCTGAAGCGGTGCAGGCTCTCTACATTGTCGCTGGAGGTGATTACCTCCACACCGATAACAGGAAACCCTTCTGGGCCGGCCCTCCTGGGGCCTCCCTTGGGTTCCAATTACCCTTTGGGGTACAGAGCCTCTCTCTGGGCGGTCCTCCCGCCCTATCGGGTGGACCATCTCTCTCGGAAAGTCCATTGCCGTGACCCGTTTATGGAGCTCCTCATAGGACTCCATGTTATGGCCATCCCTATCCAAGGTCTCCCGATACCTAGGCGTCATCAGAGTGATGACGTGGGAGACTAATTGTCCCCACGTCTGCTCGCCCCGAAGTCGTCTAAACACTTTGGCTTTCCTTTCTAGGAAAGCCAACCCTGACTCTTGAGTCCTCTGGCGGTCCCCGTATAGATGGGCCAGGAGGGAGTGTTCTGCCTCTCTGGTCCCATACCTCTGAAGAAGGAGTGTTTTAAACACCTCCCACCTCAGGAGGTCACTACCTCGGGTAGTCCACCAATCACAGGCTACCCCCCCTAACCTCGAGGATGCTTTCCTCACTTGGTCCGCCTCAGCGGTTTCATATCGACGAAAGTGAGTCTCGCAGGCCGCTATGAATGCCTCAGGGCACTCATCCGGGCGTCCGTCGAAGGTAGCGGCCACTGCTCTTCGCTCACCGTCCCCGCGATCTACAAACACCACCCTCGGATACGGTACCTCCTTATCCGCCCGCGTCAACGGAATTTCTTGTCCGTCAAATACCTCCCGTACATCAAATCCGCTTGTGGCCTCCGAATCCGTTGACGGGGCCTTCCTTGTCTGACTACGGGTTCTGCTAGGTCCGGGTACCTCCATTTTTGTGTGTTACTGAACCCCAATTATACGATAAAAAAAAATGTAACAGGAATATATATAAAAAAAAATGTGGTTGGATGTTAGAGATTGCTACGGCTATAAGCCCGCCATTGCCACTTGTCTATACACTATTTTTAATATTCATAAAGTATGAAATAAATAAATAAAAATAAGTCCTTTCAACCTGAACCTTAATGAATAACTCCTATAACAATTTATTTTGAATTGAAGTTAATTTATTAATCGCTAAAACTATCGCAAAAGTCTTCTCCCTTGTCTCTATTAAGGAACAAACCGAAAAATCGATCTTGAGAAAGAGAAAGAGAGTTCAACAATAACGTAATAATTCCTTCAAGATTCGTGCTCGTTCAAGCAAGCTTGTTCGAGCAAGCCGGCACGGAGGGCGCCACTTGACACACCCCGGTTTATCCTCGCCGGCTATCAAAACACCCCGGCTAGCTACTTACCTGGCCAGCGAGGTCAGGGGTCGTCGTCCACAAAATCCTCCTCCTCTCTTCCCAAATCTCCCGCCAAACTCTCTTTCTCTCCCTTCAATTCCTTCCGCAGAGCCAGGGGGGGAAGGTATACTATCATCTACTAATTAAAATTCGTTTAGTAGGTATGACTCTTTTATTAAATTAATGATCATAAAAAGAAATTATGGACAGAACTGATTTTTTTTTTTTAAATAAAACTTAAATAGATCCACGACAAAAAAAAATCCAAGTTGTCTGAAGCAAAAAAAAAACAATTTACAAAACAATGAAAGCCCCCCAGTAAGTTGAAATACAAATAGATAATTTAATCTATTGACATAAAACAAGCGTACACATGTACGATCTTATATACCTAACAACCTTAATGTAAATTACGATCATGCCAAAGTAAACTTACTCTAACAATTCCGAGATTATTGAAAATTTCTTTTAAGGTATGTAGGTAGGTAGATCCTATTGAATTCTTCAATTCCCGTGAGTACAGAGGAACCCTGCTTTCCGAAACGAATACGCTCCTATGCTATCTTCCGTGAGACATCCAAAAGATGAAGAAAAAAATAATATAATTTTGTACATACAGTGGTCCAGTTGTTAAGTCCCCCTTCCTCTGTGATTGAGTTAATCCTTAAATTGCACAATCACATTCACTAGCGGGTTGGTTATGTGTTACCAGATATATATGAGATGATATAATTAATTCATAATAATGAACTTTCACTACGTAAATACACAACCCCTCCAAATATTATATATATAAGATGTCGCGCAACCCTTAGACACAATTATCAATCTTATTCACTGGGTTCACAAAAAAAATCTCTTTCGTTCTCTAAATGTATTCGCTCCCAGAGAACGCAATACAGTTGACACAATTATAAGTATTATTAATTAATGATTATTTATTTAAATGTTCACCAGTCACCACAAGGACTCTCGTAAAACTTCTCGAATCAAAAAAAACATTTGCTAACTACTTTCGAAATTTCTCCGTCGAAAAAAAAACACTTCAACAGACTCCTACGCGTCAGACTCGTAATAAACTCCCGCCAACTCGCCAAAAAACACTCTCCGAAGAACCTCGCGTAAGACTCACACAAGCAAGCCCTCTCGGAAGAACCTCGCGTAAAACTCACACAAAAAGCCCCCTTCTTCCTTGGCTATCCGATTATATACCCACTCCTCAATTTCCGACTACAGGATTTGACCAGTCAAAACCCACAAAATTCTCATCTCCCAATCAAGCCAAAACCACACCCCTTATTTTTATTACGCTGGTCCACGCGGACCTTTATGGTCCAATCGTGGTTAACAACCCCCTCCTAGAGTCCTATAGGCATGTTCCAGGGCCGCCTTCAGCCACCATCCGAGTACCGCTCGGCCCAGGGTTCGACTGACAAACCCCACAAAAAAAACAAAAAAACACAATTTACTTTCTAGCTTCCTATTTTCGCTGTCGTCTCCACCGACTTCCCCGATTGTCCATTTCCCATTCTCACAAAAAAAAATAACATTCTGCCCTCTTCCCCACATGAAACCCCTTGTCTTGAGGTTTCGGTACGAACCCACGCTAGTGGCTCCCGGTTTTCCATCCTCAATGGAAACAACCTTTGGCTCAGTGATGTTTCTACCCATTTTTTCCCAATTAATTTCGATCTTGAATTTATCTTCAGAGAGTCTGTCCTCTAACATCGGGCCACGTCGGTTTTTGGGGACTAGTCCCGGCCCTGTGTAACCATTCAAGGTTCTCAGAAATGTTATAAATCAATTCATAATGTCTCACTAGCCACCCCCTAACCAGTGGCGGGGAATGGTGGTCTGTTTCGCTATATTTATATTACTTTTCAATCAAAACTTTCGCGCAAAATGTTACAAAATTTCCAGTTTAATTCCTTTGTTAATTTCGTAGTACATTATTCCCTTTCATCTTTGCGTGCATTATTTGAGTTCGATTCTACATTTTCTAGTGATTAACCGAATTTTACAATTCCACCGAGTAAAACGCATTATTCTCCCTCCTTCTGGTGACTGTGAACAACTATGGATCTTAGGCCTCCCGCGTTTGTAAAAACCCTCGTTAGACGATCTTTAAATTGGTAATTTTGTATTGTTTTGTATGTTTCGTCTAAACTCCCCCCAATTTTCTACAGAGTCGCGAAAGCGGACGCCACTGACTATCCGAGGGCTAATGTCACACGTGTCCTATTTCTACGACCCATCAGAATTCTCCGTAGCTCTTTTGTTTTGCATTTTAAATTTCATGAGAAGTTTTCTGTTTATTTAAGCCGTGAGTTATTACGGTCTAAATTCGGTTTCAAGCTCCATACAAAAAAAAATTGACTATCCGATTTCAAAACCATTACATTTGACATGATCTTTAATTGATGACCCCTAGAACACGAATTTTTATTTTAATATTTCCGTTCCCATGCATCTATCTATCTGCTGGACCACACACCCTCTGCATGATTCCTCTCATTGCTAGTACAATCTAACTATTTAATTATTTTAAAATAATGAATTTTTATCACTACCTACATACACCCCTACTAGGGTCATATCAGGGTCGATAATTATTTGTTAATCAATCCACCATTCTCATTTAACACATTAAATCACACTTTTGTTGCGGTTGCTCGTTATTATGATGAAAAAATAATGATTTTTTTCCATATAAGGCAACCGAATTTTCGATGCTATTGATAAAGCTATATTTTTAAATGCTATTTTTTTCAAATTTGAACCACTATCGGACTTGAACCCGCATCCCCTGTCTTGTCAACTAATTCGACGCTAATACTATGACATACTTTCGTATTACGCGTATACGAGTATAAGCTTAAGCTTTTTGTAAAAAATATATTTTCATCAATCATGTGTGGCAAAGCAAAATGATTTTCAACTGCTAACATTCCAAGATATTTACTATATCCATTTTAGTCTGTTTCTATTTATTTTCTATTGACCACAATGAACATAGCGTTCCAAATATTTATGGTTTCTTGTGCCGTGCCGAGAGTTCTCTATTTCAGTATAAATTTTAACATTTTATTTAGCAATTTCATCTTCAAGCGATAAAGATTTTATTTAGCATCCTTTGTCCTTCATTTAGGTACTTAGACTCGTCAAATGCAGCAGTAAGAACAATACTCAGCAAGTTTATCATTCACGAAATGTGGACAGTGTGCTATGGAATAATTTCCGCAAAAAACTGAAAAGTTGTGAAAACATACAAAAAATAATTTTGATAATTTTTTTTAGAGATTTTCGCTCCATAGTGTGGCGTACTGTACCTACTAATACATAGTTAGAGTTTTGAGACGTACTAACCAACAATAAAATAATATTTTTGTGTCCCTTAAGGGGTAGGCAGAGAGAACGGACCTCCACTCTTTTCTATCCAAGCAAACTTATTTCGCTTCTTCCACCGACATAACATTTCTCATATACCTACCCTCTCCTATTTCTCTTACTTCTTACCTGGCCTTCCTTGAGGACGCAATCGATGTGTTCGATCCACGTCATTCTCGGTCGGCCTAGATTTCTTACACCTTTCCTTTCAGCCTTATGAATTCTCTTTGTCATTCTGTTTGCATCCATTCTTTCCACATGGCCAAACCATCTCAACTTGTTAACTTTCATATTTGTCACAACACTTACTTCCATACCACATTCCTTCCTAATATTTTCATTCCTTTCCATATCCCATAAAGTTTTTCCACATATTCCTCGTAGATATTTCATTTCTACTGCATTTATACTACATTCTTCTTTTTTCGTCCATGGCCACGTTTCACAAGCATACATCATCGATGGTAACAGGGATAACATCAAATTGTTGGTTCTTGAATATGTAAAGATCTATTCCTGAATCAATTGTTTGTAACGCGGTGTTCATTATAATATTTACTTTAAGATTTAGGTTGAATTCTGCTCAGAGAAAGATGAAACACCTATTCACATCCTGTGCTACTGCGATGCACTGGCACACAAAAGAAGCCGTGCACTTCGAGGACCAATACTAAACTCTGAGAAGACAGGACTACCCGCACCGAGACAGATAGTGAGCTACATGGCTCACATCGGCCTCGAAAGCGAGTTGGAACATCGAAGGTGTCACAATAGATCTATTCTGGTCGCAGTGAAACAAGCGGCATAGGCACCATAACCTTCTTTAAAAAAAAGACCAGGCATATCGTATTTCGATTTTTTGTCAAAGTTTTAAAATAATATTAGGTAAGTAACCTTATACTAATTAATTCCTGAACATTTTTTTGTTATTGAATCACACGATGTTTGATTTGATTCCTGAGAAAAATACGCATGAAAAAGTTCTTACGAAAAGCGTATATGTAAGCAATTTTATATTATGAGAAATTCTTTGGAGTGTCTTTCACTTTGTTATGTAAATAAAACTCATACATTATTCGCGTGATTGCTATTCAAATTTCAAATAAATCCGAGAAAGACGAAAATTTGCGCACGGTTTTCTGAAAATTTCATTGTTATTCTTCTCTCAAAAGCTATGATTAAAATCACATAACTACCCCTTACTATGAATTTATTATGAAGACTTTTAGTTATGTAGTTATTAACTACGGGTTTCTTAGCCAGAGGCTGCACAAGATTGGTTCAATAAGTTACGTCTATATGTTACGTCGTTACGTCGATGTGTAGAGAAAACGTTATTCCGTAAATAGTTATTGAATGTTAGAAAAATGATTAAATTTTATATCATCGAATATGAACTCTAACCACAACTACCTGAACTCTCTCAAGAACCTTTGACAATCTCGAACGTCATTATTTTTATAGAAACGGGAAGCAAAAGTTATTTTACTGAGAAATCTTGACCGTCTTGGCCGCGCTCGCTATATTGTGTAATTAGAAATTACAAAACCAATCTGCTCATTCTGTTTAGATTTTTGGAAAAGTTTATCATATTTTTCCATAATGGATGAAGTGATCGACTTGCCTATAGCGGTGGTACCATCTTACACCCAAAACTATCCTGAAGCACTTCGTTTTAAAAAGAGAGACTTTTTGTGCGTTAGCTTTGTTCAAAACTACAATCAGTACCAACATTATAATTTACCAGAATGAATTTTTTGACTCCTGCCCCCGTAGACAAATTAAAATTGGCGTTCGACTACAAACGAAGATTTCGCCAATGTATAGTGCGAAAAAATTATCAGTCAACTGGAACATATAAACAATTATTTAAACCAAACAAAGACACTTATATGAAAATATAAAAAGTGGACAGCTAATTTTCTTCCTACTCCACATTGTCGAAGAGTTCGTTTGTAGTCGATCGCCAAATGCAATTTGTCTAGCCCTACTGGTGCAAATTTGATCATAGAAAGAGTATCGACTTGTAGTCTATGGATCCTTGACATTTCATAAACCACTAAACTACAAAATATGATTAAATGTCATAATATTTAGATACATATCAAGCTTTATTTATTTTTTGAACCTTTCGCAACCATTACATTGTTAGTGACACAGTAAAATATGAACCATTGGTTCATATTAGTAGCCCTATGGCATGGTCCGAGTCTAGGGATTGCAATCCCGCAATGCGGGATCCGCAATCCCGCGGGATCCTCGCGTTTTTAGGGCCTGCGGGATCCCGCAACAGCGCAAGTGCGGATCCGCAAGCTTACAATTGCGTAAATTCATTAAAAGAAATGAAAAAAAAATTAACATCGAGTCATAAAGAAGACTCTCAAAATGTACAACTTGTAGTTCCAGACGATGTTAATGCGGAAAACAATTTATTAACTATCAAATCAACAAATATGGAGTCAGAAACTGCCTTTTCGGTCGTTGGCTACATATTAGTTGCATAGGAAGTAGATTGGGAAATAACACCGATGATGCTATTTGTTTTTTACGATCATATTTTCAGAAGGAGAAGTGACTTTTTATTTGTTCTTTTAAAATTTGATACTTTATCCTTGATTGATTATTTATTTATTTAGCGTATGACCATTTCATCACAGTTTATATAATTCAATTAATAAGCACATTTTTGTTTTTCTTGATAAATTGTCAATATAATAAAAATGATTAGAGCTTGATTGATTAATTGGTAAGAAAAAAAGACTATTTGCATAGTATGTAATATGATAAAGAATACTGATGGTTATAATTACCTAAAATAAAGATTACAAATAATATTTTTAGTTAATTAACTAGGTGATAAAAATTGGTGTTATATGCGCTGACTTCTAACCATAAGGTCACGGGTTTAATTTCTGGTTGGGTGTTTGTTCTATCAAATATTTAAAATCTTTGTGTGTTTTTAATCGTTTTTCACGTGAAAAAAACCAAGGCTGGCCTGTTTCAGATTGGACGGAACCAGTTGACTAAAAAAATTTCCTCGGGCAATATATCTACCTACTCTACCGGCTATAATACTGACACCTTTGTATATACAATTTATTTCAAAGAACTCACTATCAAATATTTATCAAAGAACCTACTACCAAATATATTCATATTGCTATTGTTTTTGGATTTTTTTTTTATTAAATAAGTAGACGAGAAGTCAAGTTTTATAATATTTTATAATATCCCCCAAAGCACGAGCTCTGCTCAATTTTGGGGGTAAAAAAAAATATATTAAAAAAAAAATGTATAAATTTATTATTGTGAATGTATTTTTTTAATGTTTTTTATTTCCTTAATAAAAATATTTGAATTTGAAAAAAAAAAATTGAATTTATTCAATTACCTATGTACATTGAGGTGTTTTAAATTTATTCAATTTTTGCAATTTTCAATAAATATTCGCTTATTACATACCATAGAAAAGGTTTTTTTTTCAATTCTATCTAACCGTGCGGGATCCCGCGGGATCCTGCGGGATTGGTGTCAATCCCGCAAAATTCCCGCGGGATTGAAAATGGTGCGGGATTGCAATCCCTAGGTCCGACCATTCGGTTCAGTCTTAGAGGAGGGCCAAGTCAGGAGCAAAAGGAATAGAAGAGCATGCATGCGGAATGTTATGCGCTTGGAAGAAGCGAAAGAGGTTTGTTTGGATAGGAAAGAATGGAAATCCGTACTCTCTGCCTACCCCCTTCGGGAAACGGTGTGAACGGTAAAAAAAAAAATTCTAAGCTTTCGCGACATTTACGCTGGCATGAAGTAACAAAATATTGTATGGAACGTGTTAAGCGCCCTTACAGGATACTTAAAAAAAACACAGAGTCCGTAAAAAAACCTCCCATGAGTTTTACCCTTACCTTAGTGAGTAAAATTCAGAATAGGGATACAGAATATAAATTTGCAATACTCATATCTTTGCAACACACTTATCCATAATAAGCTACTTGAAAATAAAGCAGGTTACTTCACAAATCAACTCGTTGGTCGTCTTATTAATCTCATAAATAACTTCGATATCTTGTACCACTATATTACAGGTCAAATCTCGGTATAACGAACTTCACGGGACCATAAAAATTATTTCGTTATGATGAATTTTCGTTAAACTGAATATGTATGAAAAGATACACTTTTAATTTTTTTGTGTCGCCATATTATATCTACCTACTGATGTCAAATAAACTATTATTGCTATTTTAAGGTATACATACCCGAACTTCCGGCCAGTGATCAAAACAATATAGGTACCTACCTAATAAGGGACTTTAGAGTAATGAACCAATGATTTTCAAGCTGTGAGACTTTATTGAGAAAATATTTAAAAACATCAGGTAAAGGTAACTAAAAACCAAGTTTAAATGTGTTTATTTTGGGATAAAAAAAGTTATTATTTTTTAATGAGCAAATCAAAAATTTTCTTTTCGGGTTGAATTAACGTATCGGAATGTATTGTTTTTGAAAAAAGTTTAAGAATCATTGGAGACACATAGTTTAACAGAACACAGTAGGTACCTAGGTACGTTATTTTTACGTGAGAACAAAAACAAATTTCAAGGATTTATCAATAACGCGTGAAGGAAATAATATGTTACGCAAATACAGAAATTGTAACATGATTTTAAAATTTAAAACAAAAAAGTTCGGTATACTGAGATCGACCGTTATAATAAATTTTGGTTCAGTACATTTTGTATGGAAGTTTTTTGGGAACAAATTGACGATTCGTTATATTGGAAAGTTCATTACTTCGGTATTCGCTATAAAGAGATTTGACCTGTATTATGTTATTATATCATCCATATAGCTTAACGATCTCGTATGGATGTTTTTTTCTTTGACGTTAGTTAAAGATTGTTTATTGAAATTTACTGCACTGGATTTATTGAGCTGAAGAGAGTTGATGCTATATCAATGTAATCCACTACTAACGAATTAAAAAAGATAAAAGAAATGGATATTAGAACATTGAAGTGAACTGTCTAATAATAATATAGTCACTGTTATCAACTGTCATGATGAAACAAAGTTTTATGAAAATGAATTCAATTCGGCTTAAAGTATTAAAACAGTGCAGATTTTCGTCAAAGTCTGAGCTATTCATAAAGTTTGATGACTCTAGTCACTCGGGAAGTTGGTTAAAAACTAATTGCAAGATTCAAAGAAGAATACGACCTTATCTATGATCCAAAGCTGATCTATGTATGGATACTCCATACATATCAATATATTTTCTCACGTACATACCTAAGAGAAAATATCTATAATTTCTTCAAGAATAATTTACAAAGAATGTTTCGCCCACCTAGTTCAATTCTGAAGGACGAGATCGACCACTCAACTTTATAAATTCTTCTGTAAAATGTTTTTAATATCGTATTTATTTCGTGTTTTCTTCAAAATTATATTCTACCTAATTCTTCTTTGTATAAATTTATTATTACTTATCTACTTATTATTTTGAATAATGAAATTTAATATTACTTACTTAGGACTTTGTAGTATAATGAAATTTCAAGTGGAACCTCTTTATTATATTGTTTGTGGAAACTATGTCATATAAATCCAAAGCCAGTGGAACCAAGTAATATTTGATTTATTTATTAAGTATGTGTAGCCAAATTATTTAAAATGAAAAGAACTTCAAATAACATGCGAAAGCAATAAAATTAATTTTATCAAGATGAGTGTTCAATCAAGATTACACAGATTTTGCCCATTTGACGTCCCAACGTATCAAACAGAACATGCTAGTTAAGAGATAGATAAGAAGTTATTCATGTGACGTTATGAACTGGCCACCGAGATTTTCTTGTCGGGTTTTCATAAGCCACAAACTGGTTTTACTTTAGGCGCAGCTTCCTTAATTCTTGTAATTCTTTTTGCCAATAGAAGCAGATCCATCGCTGCACATTTTGATAAAATTTTGTTCCAATCGATATGGAAAATTTCTTATTAATTTCTGAAAATGTATTAATATCTAGTTGTGTTTGTCTCCGAAGAAACAAATATTCCTCAAATCATCTTAGGGTCTTTCTTTACAAAAAGATTACATAAAAAACAGTACTTATTGATAGCTCGGCGACTTTGAGATGTTTGCATTAGGACCGAATGCACCTAATGATTAGGTGCATTCGGTCATGCAAACATCTCATTTTTAAACTGCAATAATCATTCAATTACGTACAATTCAAAGTGATATGAAATCTTATGAATTCGATTAGATAAGATGTTATTGAAACAACTTCTGGAACATTCTTATCTGTGTTTTCTCTATTTGTGTCAAACGCGGTGCGGCTGTGACATTTTCATCATCATTTTTATTGAACTCATGGATGGTCCGCGGAACCCTTGTGACCCTTTCACGTAACCCCAGGGTTCCGCGGACCTTTAATCGGGAACCACTGGCCTAGAGATTCTATCGACGAAATTTATGTTCATCGATATTTTATGTTCGAGAAGGCAATGATCAATTTTTAATTTTGGAAATTTAAATTTAAGGTCTTTCAAAATTTTGTAAAATGGGAATTTATTTGGATGCTTTTGACTGACGGCGAATATAAAATAATATGATGTCTATCTGTCTTATTTTCTCTTTGACTAAAACGTTACATAGAAAATGCCAAAAGGAGAGAAAAGTATTTCAAAATTACACATTCGCAAGGAATGCAGCCTTTAATATATCGGACGAGAGATGTCATGAGATAAAGACAAACATCTTTGCCTCCTTTGTTTTGCAACAAATGGAATTGCCTTTCTCTTACTTCATATTTTCTTCTTCTATATACTTGCATGTTCTCGTGTAAAACCCTTATTAGGTATATCTATATGACTTGCATTCTCCCAGCTATACTCTCTATGAGATATATCTTACCTGACTGATCCCTGAAACGCGTGTCCAAATAACAATAAGTTTATTGTACCCCTTTGAGATTAAGATGTTTGATTAAAAAAAAAATTTAATTTTATTCTTTAAGATGATTTCCACAGAGTATACAACAGTTAAATTTGCTGTATAAATTAATTATTATAACATCGTTTGGATTGGTTGCTTCAATACACCCGCAATGAGAAGTTGTAAAAACCTTATTTGAATTTATTTGAAAAACGTTTTGAAACTGTTACGAGTATGATTCAGAAATTGTCGATGTGTGAATCGACTAGAATCTAGTCGATTCACACATCGACAATTTCTGACTAGATCTAGCCACCGTATGTTTACGGTTCCATGGTTATTTCATCCTTGCTATGCAAGACAATCGGATGTATGTAAAAAAAACTCCATGGTAAGGTTGGTAAGACATCGTATTTCCACACCCAGGAAGGCTATGCAGTCCATAGTTGAAGGGGAGAACATTATAATCAAAAGCCGATATTCGAGGGCAGATTTTTATCTATTTTCAATTCTTCTAACACTTTCTCAACCAAGTCATATTTTTTAAAGAATTATCTAACGAATACAAGTACAGTTTTTAGAAATGTACTCGTGTACTGAGTACTGAGTACGCCAAAAGTACTCAGAGTACAATCCACGAGTACTTGTACTCGAGTACCGCACAGCTCTGCTCATAACCTATCTTCTACAAAATTTGATAATCTTTCGGACTAGTTTCTCATTTGAAGTCAATATTAAGTGTGCTGTCTTTGATAGGAAAGACTTGTTAGGTAGATGATAGCTCTTCGAGTGAAGCGTAAAACTTTCTTTAGGAAACTATTGATTGATTTTATTAATTTTACGATAACTATTTCGCGACGAATAATATTTATCGCGTCTTTTGGGACGTGAAACTCTTTAAGAAAAGTTTTAATATTAACATGGGAATTCATAGCGCGCTGTCCAACGAAGCGAATACAGCGGAGCAAATGCAAATCTTAATATCCAACTTTGATCGCGCGTTCGCAACTAAATATCTCGATATAATAAATTTAGTAAATAATCGGATAGTTTTCATAACGATTTTCTTAATAGAAAAACTTTTAACCAGCTCTTAACAGTAATGAATTATTGGGAGGTTTTATAAATATTTAATCTGCTTGCATCTTTCATTACTTTATTTTTTTAATACCTTTATTAGCTTATGAAATCATTCTTATCTTGTTTCCTTACCGCCTTTCCACAATATTCCTTGCATCTAGACAACCCCCATCCTCGTTCCTCCAATTTTGTAATTGATGTAGCAATTGCTCAAGATAGCGCCTGGTTTTATCTTCCCTTTCCTTCCTAAGTCTGTCAATCGTTCCAAATCCAAAGCTTAGTGTTATTTATAAGTCTCTTAACCAACCACCAACCTGCAGGACCAGAGTTTTTTTTTTCAATATTTTCCTCCCTCTAGTCGAAAGGTTCTGTTTACTTATATGAGACAGAGATTCGCCTTTCGTCCTTCATTCTGTCAGATGTGTCGACTTTCAATATAGGTGAATGTTATACTACACATTGCACAGACATTTTCATAATTTTTAGTATCCTTTTTCCAGCACAGTATGGTACCATTGACGCCATCAGTCTTTAAGCACCCTTATACGACACAATACGACTCAATAACCAAAAGCACGCATTAGCTGGGTACACACGTCACGATTTATCGTTCAAATCTTAAAGATAAATCGTTACGTACGTGTGTACCCAGCTATTTAGGTAGCGTGATTGATCCATGTGTTTGCAATGAGATATCTCATTGTGTGTTTGGGCTTCTCTATCATATTATGAGTACATTCAACATTTGGACTGGATTTCATGACAGTACATCGGTCTTAATGATCATTCTTTTTCTCCTGGTCATTTAAACAACAACAATTTTTTTCATTTTATTCGTAACGGCCGAAACCATTGTTTAAAATCTATTTATTATATTTGCTGACAGCGTTTACTGTTTTATCAAATAATCAATTCCATTAATTACGACATTTTATATTAATGGTAGACCGGATAGAAATATTATTCTTGCGGTTTCCTTAACCATAGCGTCGCGGTCTGTTATATCTAGTTCTGTTTGACCATTTCTGTGGCGGACTACGACCTACAGAAATATTTACAGCGGACCTGCCCCCGTAGACAAATTCAAATTGGCGTTCGACTACAAACGAAGATTTCGCCAATGGATAGTGCGAAAAAATTTACTGTCCACCGGAACATATAAACAATTATTTAAACCAAACAATTACACTTCTTATATAAAAAGTGGACGTTTAATTTTCTTCCTACTCTAGTTTGTCGAAGAATTAGTTTGTAGTAGTTCGCCAATTTGAATTTGTCTAGACCTACAGAATGCTTGCTCAGACCGAGTAAAATTATTATTTTAGCCGTTTTTTCTGCTCTTTTGTGTAACACATAGAGAAATCATCCGACATTCATTTTATTTTATTTTCGACACACGAACATAACATACACTTGATATCTTTCCCACTAAGCGCAGGCTTGTGACGTGAAAGTGGAAATTGTGGTAGGTACGTACGAAAGTCGCCGAGTGATACCTCTACATAAATAATTTGAATAACCATAATTTTAGAAATAATCTCAACAAAAATTTCTAAATAACATTTAGAATAATCAAAATGTTATTTGGAAATAATTAACATTTTGATGTTTAAACTATATGTAACTAGCATATCTATACTTAAACCACGGCGCAATATGTTCGCAAATGAATGAGTCGCCGGTAATCTAGAAGAAAAAAAAAATATCTATACTTACTTCATTTTTTCTTAAGAAAAGGTGCCGAGAAATTTTAGATCTTTTGTTTCATTATTTTCCATATAGGAAAAAAATAAATAAAATATTTCTTTATTTCTCGCATAAAATTTCGCAGACAAAATTCAAACACATAAACAATAAGAATATACTTAATAGTTCAAAATAATATCAAATAATTCATAAACGAGAAATCCCACAAGGCAGTGCCCGTTCGCGGGTATTACAGAAGTATTAGTTATCTAAAATTGAATTTTTGTATTATGGAAGTAAAAAAAAAATACTAAAATATATATGGAAATTGTAAAATTGAACTCAAAAACTTAATAACATAGAGTGAATAAACAAATGCATATCCAATAAACAAATGCATATGAAAGAAACACAAAGATGCATAAGATTTTTATTATATTATGATTTAGGGGCGCCAGGTAGCACTCTCATTTTTAAAGGCTCAAATTAACGTGGTAATTAATTTCGAAAATCAAACCCTGTGGATGTCGTTTGCAACCGTGGTAGAAACACTTTCACCGTCGCTGGTTTGGTTACTCCTTGTCGTATTTCCTGTAATTATACTATGAATAAACAAATAATACCAAATGATCTTGAAAATATTCTCTCACTGTTATCTTTCTACATTGAAGATTTATTTCTATTTAGGTACTTAGAAGAAACCACAGGCTTATATTTCTCATTTCCCTCTTTAAATCGTGATTTAGATTCTCCAAGTTTCTGTACAAAAAAATACTTATATTACTTGTAAGGTCATAGATTTATGTTTTTTTTCTCTAGCGATAAGAACTGTTTAAAGTTTGATAAAAGCTCTATTTTCAAGTATAATGCCTTAAAGTTTACTATTTTTCAAATACGGGATAAAACTTTTTCATTTGTATTTAGAATTAATGTTAGGTATTTTATAAAAATCGCTTTTCACTTCTTCACAAAGAAAATTAAAAAAAAAAAACACTTTTCTATACAAAAGTGTCTGTATAACCGGCGGACTTATTACCTGGGGCATTTTTTTCCAGTCAACCGGTCCCGTCCAATCTGAGACAGGCCAACCCCAAATAGGTAGAAATTTCTAGTGAAAAAAACGGGTAGGCGGCGTTAATCGAGCATTGTTCTAAGCCTAAGCTATTCTAATATAGCTGTTTATTTTGTATTTTTTCAGGAGTAACAAGACAAGTTGGAGATGCGCTGCTTTTGGAGAGATCGCAGAGGTCAGGACGCGTGGTGAGCATTGGTATAGCCCCTTGGGGGATCGTCGAGAACAATCAAGAGCTGTTGGGACACAACAGGGACGTCCCTTACCATTCCATAGCCACCCCAAGGTGAGATGAAATCATTTAATAACACCTGTCATCTTTGTCCTATATCTAAATCATTAATTGCATTAACAGTTTCGCACCCTTCTTTCCATTGCTTTTTGGTTTGTACGAAGTTTTGCATGGTTCTTTTTGTAAAGGTGACGGTTTCAAAACCACGTGCTGGAAGGATTCAAGAATCAAATACCCTTTTCTTTAATCGGTTTGCCAGTCGTTTGTACTTGAGATCATAGGACAGTTTTTCAAAAGTAGCCCACGCCAAACCCCGTCTCATCCAATCTCCGCTTTTTGATTGTCCCCAAGTAACAAGTTTTACCAAATTGAGCTACGCATACATACGAATCCACTCTTTCAATAACCACCTTTGTATCAATCATTACTAATCTTGGTTGTTCAGTAAAAAATCGAGCGGAGATTTTAGTTTATGTTGAATATTACGTTTTGTTTAAGCGGTTTAAAGGGTTATAGTTCAAAGGTTGAAACCCTCGACTTCGTGTCTTAAATTCAACAAGTCTACCCCTTGATTTGTTTTAATTCTACCCCCTTAGCTACACAGCCCATCGAATATAGAAATGGATTAATCACGATATTCCGTGTTCCCGGCCATTTATTATCTTCGGTTGTTCTCTCCTCCCTTTCGTGTTTTTTTTTGTTTTGTTTGCTCATTTCATTTTGCTTGTTTTTTTTTTATCTAAATTACTTGATTTTTTTACAATTTTTATTAATTCATTCAGATATTTTTTTATACAATAAATCTGGATTTCATCCAAATTAAACCCTCTTAATAAATTCTTTAGGTCATTCTTTTTTAACGATAATCTGAATTTAAATTTAAGACAAAGGATGATAAAATGTTACGGTACGGACAATATTGTTATACAGCTCGAAGCGTGGACACGAAAGGTCAACACGATGAATAGAATAGAAGCCTTCGAAATGTGGATTCACAGGCGGATGCTAGACATATCATGGACTGAGAGAGTTACAAACTCGGAGGTCCTGCGTAGAACCGGAGTTGACCGTGAGCTACTCATGACTATTAAGATGCGTAAGATCTCATATCTGGGCCATGTGCTGAGGGGTGATAAATACACCTTACTCCAACTAATTATGAATGGAAAAATTGAGGGGACCAGAGGGATTGGGAGAAGGCATTTGTCTTGGCTACGAAATGTTCGAGACTGGACCGAAATAAGAAGCGTGGAGGAGTTGATCCGGGTAGCTCAAGACAGAGAAGCTTTCGCCTGAGTGATCGCCAACGTCGGGGTGACCTGATACGGCACACGAAGAAGAAGAATAAATTCTTGTGCCATGATAAAGTTAAGATGTAGACCTTATTTTTTTCCCATGCACGATCTGTTTTAAGAATGTTTTTTTTTTTGCTTTCCGTCTATCTATTTTATCTATTATTTTTTTTCATATTATGATAACCGATGAAATATACGGGACTTGTCACTATACATTACCGTACCATCCACAGATATTACTTGACGAATGAGCAACGGGCAATGACAGATGGATGCACGCCTGAATTCTAGTTCTCGGTATTCATTGTTACTGGTTGATGCTTGCTAGAAGTACCTTCACGCTGAAACACATGCATTCGTTTCCGCAAAGATCAATATGGAATGCCCCATTCTAGTTCTGTCATTTCAGCTATGTTCGTTTTGTTTAAACCCAACATTTACTAGTAGTTTGTTTAATCGATCGTGCTAACGATGTACACTGTATCTACATAATGCTAAACATCAAGCTACCTAATATAGAAGATCAAACAGATTTATTTTGTTCTTTTCCTATATACCTACTGTTTTGTTTTATTGTAACTTCCCTAAAGCCGCAACCACAAGGCACATTATCCTTCGCCCATATGAAGGGTAATATTTATTTATGTGAGTTGTTTAACTTGAGAGTGGTTGTTTGATGGTTGGTGGTCATCGAGCAAGGACTGGTAGGTACCTACCCATCATCGAATGTTGGTAATGTGTTTATTGTTATTTTTTGTCGAATATATTCGATGCTTTTAGTTGAAACTTCGATACCTTTTAATTAACCGCCCATTTTCAAACCATCCTATTTAAAAATAATTGGTATATCCTGTAAAAAAAGTACCTAGTACGTTTTGTGTAAGTTCGATCCAATACATTTTGGACCTCCTTTCACTACGCCGAGTTGACCTTTCTGGTTAGTCTAATTTTTTTAGGTTTTCATCGTACATACATGCATTCAACAAAATCAAATTCGCACTTTTTTTTTCTCTTTTTTGGCATTTCATCCACAAGGGGGGTGGTTTGACCAATTTTGCACTTTATAAATAATAATCAATTATTGGTCCCGTTTTATGTGTTCATTTTTCGTAGTCTCCTGAAATCATTTCAATATTATCTATACATAAATTATTTAAAATATTCTTCATCGTAGATAACAATCCATGTGATCATACCTACATGCTACATGCACTCCTCAATGACTAATTTCAACATAAACACAATATATTATTATTGTGTCAATATTAAAGTAAATTCATCATATCGATGTTAGCTTTGAAAGGGTTGTGGTTTCTATGTAAATTCAACCCTGTGTTTTTGAAAATTGATAATATATTGAAATAATTATTATTATCCTCCTATTGGAAGCTCCTCCAAGCTTGTAAATTTTGTTTACTACTCGATGTTTATTTTATTCAGAAGTACCTATAATAGTATTGAATAAAATTATGAATTGAAATTTAATAACTAGGTATGGTTTTTAAATACCCCAAAATGCTGGAGAATATGTGAAATTAATTTTTAGCCGGCCTCCGTTAGGAATATACTCGTTATATTTTTAAACATTATGTTATGATTAGTGACTCATATAATATGTAGGTAAATAACATTCAGTAAGATAATAATTTATATAATTAAAATACTTAAAAAATGAACGAGAATCAGAATTGAGCCCCAAGCACAATAGAATTTTAATCAAGAACAAAAAAAATCTCACACATATATATACAAGAATTTTGATACATTGCGTAATACTCCTTAAATATGTAACATTATGCAATACTCCATAACATCCCTTAATACTTGAGATTTACGTAATATTAAATAATACTCCATAAATACGTAATATTATGCAATATTCCATAACACCCCGTAATACTGAACATTTACGTAATGTTACATAATACTCCTTAAATACGTAACATTATGCAATACTCCATAACATCCCGTAATACTTGAGATTTACGTAATATTACATAATACTCCTTAATTACGTAACATTATGCAATACTCCATAACACCCCGTAATAGTGAAGATTTACGTAACATTACGTGAATCTCCTTAAATGCGTAACATTATGTAATACCTACTCCATAACACCCCGTAATACTTAATATGGACGTAACATTACGTGAATCTCCTTAAATACGTAACATTATGCAATACCCTATAACATTCCGTAATACTGAAGATTTAAGTAACATTACATAATACTCTTTAAATACGTAACATTATTCAATACTCCATAACATCCCGTAATACTTGAGAATTACGTAATATTACATAAAACTCCTTAATTACGTAAGATTCTGCAATAGGTACTCCATAACACCCCGTAATACTTGAGATTTACGTAATATTACATAATACTCCATAAATACATAATATTATGCAATATTCCATAACATTCCGTAATACTTAAGATTTACGTAACATTACGTGAATCTCCTTTAATACGTAACATTATGCAATACTCCATAACATCCCATCGTAATACCTACTGAAGATTTATTTACGTAACATTACGTGAATCTCCTTTAATACGTAACATTATGCAATACTCCATAACATCCCATCGTAATACCTACTGAAGATTTATTTACGTAACATTACGTGAATCTCCTTTAATACGTAACATTATGCAATACTCCATAACATCCCGTAATACTTGATATTTACGTAATATTAAATAATACTCCATAAATACGTAACATTATGCAATATTCCATAACATTTTGTAATACTTAAGATTTTACGTAAATCTTAAGTATTACGTAATACTTAAGATTTACGTAACATTACATAATACTCCTTAAATACGTAACATTATGCAATTATCAATAATTACGTGACTATATGTAAATGTAATATATAAAATATTCGTAACATCCCGTAATACTCTAAAAATACGTTACACTTCGTCTGAAGGATGTCGAATCATACCGTAATACTCCAAATATTTGCGACATACTGAATACTCTGGAAATGTATTAATTTTATCATTAACCTATTTCAACACCTTCTTTTATTTTATAGATCAAAATACGCAGTATTGAACAACAGGCACGCCTACTTTTTATTAGTGGACAATGGCACTGGGGGCAGATATGGAGCTGAGATCTTACTTAGGAGAAAGCTGGAAAAGTTCATCGCAGCACAGAAACTACATCCATGTAATATAAATATTCTTTAATTTTACTTTATACTCCTTTATCTAAAAACATTTGTGCTCGCCCTTTGTCAGATATAATAATGTAGCCCCCATATTTACTGCTCAGCCAACCATTTAACATCAAGTCTTTCCGCTTAATTCGAAAGCAGTTCTATTCGTGCTATAACAAATTTTCAAAAATAATATGCTCCCGATCTCTCATAGCACGAGATGATCAATATCGGATATCTGAATCAAAACTTGATTCATTTTTAAAACACTCCTGATCTAGATGTTCATAATTTTTTATTATTTTTGCATTTGAGACAAAAAAATATTCACATATTCACCAAAGACAGTTATTATGAGATTTCCTTTTTCTCATCTTAGGTAGGTACACTAGAATATTTCAGAATTGTTAAACGGTTCAAAAATATCCTAACAGCAACATATTATTATGAAGTTTGATGAATTGATGAATATATGTTTTTCTTCCAGACACACACTCTTCAACACCCGTTGTATGCTTGGTGATTGAAGGAGGGACGCACACCATCAGAGCCGTGCTAGAGTATGTGACTGATAATCCACCAGTTCCAGTTGTTGTCTGCGATGGAAGTGGACGAGCTGCCGATCTTATTGCTTTTGTGCACAAGTGAGCCACTTTACATTTTAAGCCAAACGACTTATAGCCTTACCCCTTCAAGTGGAGCTGTGTAGGGATGGACACTTATTTTCACAGTTCTGGGTATGGATGATGTACCTGGCACCTCTGTAGAGATTATGGATGTTGAGGGTACTGCTAGTGTCTCTACGGAGGCAACCGGATGTGAGGATATACCCAGTACCTTCAGATAGTGGTCTAAGAGTATGTTAGGTCACATTTCCAAAAACAAATTGTTGCAACCGTGCAAAAACCTTTCCTACTTGTACTGATACCTTTCTATAAAAAAGGGTCGATTTATTTATTAAATGCTCAACAATATTTTCTTATTAACTTGCAGGTACGCATCTGAATCGGGAGAACAAACCGTTCTTGAATCCATGAAGGAGTATTTGTTAAATACCATTCAGAAAACCTTCGAAGTACCTCCCCAGCAAGCTGAATGTCTTTATAACGAATTGTTGCAATGCACAAGAAGAAAAAATTTGGTAAACATCATTATATAAATATTCAGCCATAAGAAACCAATATATTTTGAAAAATGAAACCAATTTAACATTATGAATTTCTTCCAAATAGATCACAGTCTTCAGGATACAAGAACGTGCCGAAGGAGGAACTCAAGAGTTAGATCAAACAATCTTAACAGCTCTTTTCAGATCACAGCATTTGGCACCAACTGAACAGCTCTCCTTGGCTTTAACATGGAACCGAGTGGACATTGCAAGATCAGAAATATTTGTATATGGACAAGAATGGCCACCAGGTAATATTATGAAACAGCTAAAAGTCTAAAGTCACCAATCAATACCTACTAGTAATTATTTTGTTTTTTTTTTTCATTATTTAGTGGTTTTCAACCATCCTCACATTATTACCTTTTTGGGGCACGCCAGTTGGACAGTCTCAAAGTCTTAACAGACATATATAGAAATATTTTTTGACTTTCATATAGAAAGTGGTCTTAAACCATCTTCGCATTATTACGTGTTTGGGGAATATTGAACATAGAAGGAAAAACTCTTTACTGTTTTATAAAAATATATTGTTTTGGTGGTTCGTAACCACCTTCGCATTATTAACTCTATACTTTTAAACCGTTTTGAGGCACCTGGGCTGGATGGTTTCCGAGTTTATAGGGACATTGAAACATTTTTTGTGTTTTATACACATACTTAATGTAGATTATTTGGCTATTCAATTTTATATTTTTTTATTCAAATTTTAGGTGCTTTGGACGAAGCCATGATGCAAGCTCTAGAACACGACCGAATAGACTTTGTAAAACTCTTGTTAGAAAACGGAGTGTCCATGAAGAAATTTCTTACCATTCCCAGACTGGAAGAGCTTTACAATACAAAACAGGGACCAACAAATACATTGGGACATATCTTGAGGGACCTCCGACCTCATATACCAAAGGGATATCTATATACGCTGCATGACGTAGGGCTTGTTATCAACAAACTGATGGGTGGAGCTTATAGGTAAAACTACATTTTCTTCTTGGGTTTTCTTGTCTATGACAAACCTTAAAAGAGACTAATATTTTTTCCATGTTTATAGAGCATACTATACCAGAAGAAAATTCAGACCAATATATGCAAAAGTGATGAACAAAAATTCTAACGTCCATAGAAATTCGGCATCATTTGTACGACATTATAGTGGAAATCCTTTGAGTTTAATTACTGGTTTCATGCCTGTCACTACTGAGATGGCCTTGTTTGAGTATCCGTTTAACGAACTATTGGTAAGATTTACTTATAATATTCATCCATATCCAGAGTCACTCCTATACAAAGTAGGGTATGTGCTCAAAAACTTATTGACTTTTGTCTATTTCAATTTTTTTTTGTAGATGTGGGCTGTGCTAACAAAACGCCATCAAATGGCATTACTTATGTGGACTCACGGCGAAGAAGCTTTAGCTAAAGCTCTTGCTGCATGTAAATTATATAAAGCAATGGCACACGAGGCTGCGGAAGATGATTTGGAGACTGAAATTTATGAAGAGCTTAGAAATTGTGGCAAAGAATTTGAATCAAAAGGTTGTTGTTTTTTACACACAATACAGTGATTGTCTCTAATGAATTTGCTACCTATATTTTTATATTCTCATTTTTCTTTTTAATTTACTTTGTTTCTTGCAATTATATCAATTAATCGACCATTTTAAATATTTCAGCTTTAGAATTATTAGATTATTGCTATCGTCAGGACGATGACCAAGCTCAACAATTACTGACTTGTGAGCTTCAAAATTGGTCAGGACAAACTTGCTTAAGTCTTGCTGTAGCGGCGAATCATAGAGCATTATTAGCACATCCCTGCTCACAAATCATTCTCGCCGATCTCTGGATGGGTGGTTTGAGGACTAGAAAGAACACTAACTTAAAAGTATGTTCCATTCTTTACATCAAATCCTTTGTGAATTTTTATGATTATTTAATGGTTCGATTAACATTTTTAAGGTTATCATGGGATTAATGTTTCCCCCGTATATCATCAAATTGGAGTTCAAATCGAAAGAAGAATTACAACTCATGCCGCAGACTGAAGAGGAGCATTTGGAGAATGAGAGCTTAGAAGAAGGAAACGAAGAAGACAGGAATCCTGATGCTGAAGTAAGTATGAAAGACCATAGATAAAAATTATCTATCATTTATTTTTTTTACATGATAAATTATTATAAAGTTTTGACAACTTTGACAGTTTTATAAAAACAAATGTATGATATTTTGTAACTAATATTATGTAAATAGCTGTTATAACATTAAGAGTTTATTTAGGTTGGCATGCGAAGGAAATCCATCTCTGTCAGATCCAAGGGGTCAGATCAAATGAGTTCCAAGGTACAAAAAGTAAAGAAAATTCCAAAAAGTGCATCAAAAATATTATATATGTATATGTTGTCATTGTGTGATGTTCAATTTATATCTTTTTTTTGTTAAAATTTGTCGAAAGAAAAAATAAATATGATCAATTTTTATTTCTCTTGTTCCTTACGTAGCAATTTTGTCTTCTCTCTTTTTGCCTCGTCAATGTATCGTAAGACCGGCCTTCTTCTGTTATTCGGCTTTAAACTTTCTTACTAACCTAACAATTATTTTTGAAATAAAATACTTTTGTGTCATGTCTATAAAAAAATATTTTCTGTATTTTTAAGCTTATTAATCTTATAACAAAAATATATTACATACCTATTCATAATTAATTTCATTATTTGCTGTTTTAAAAATGATAATTTTTATGTTTTCTGTTAGAAATTAATTAGTGTTTTACAGATGAAATATTTTTTAAGAATAATTCTTTCAACTTTTTAAACAAACTCTTTTTGCAGTAAAAAGTGGAAAAAAAAAACATTAAAAGATCTCGAAAAGTGCAGACTTTAATATTAATGATAAGAAAATCAAATTCAATACATAATACTATAAAATATATTTAATTGTATGATGATCTATAATTTTATATAATAGCATGAAATGTGTAGATTTTTAAATGGATTTTCATTAGGTATTACAAGTGTGCCTAATGATTTTTTTTCATTGTTTGTCATTTTGTTTATTTCTTAATGATAAACAACTTTATATCTATAACAAAAAAAATTGTACTTATCTTTTTAAAAATATTTTATTCTCTTATTAAACCTGTCACACTTATTTCAGAATCTTTATACCGTTTCAATTTTGTTTCATTCACAACACTTTGAAAATATAATCACATTGGCAGCTATTATTGCATGATACAAAATATCAATTACTCCAAAATAGATAAAACACAATTACTTTTCTCAATCACTACTTTTTCTTTTTTTTTTTTTTAATAATTATCAAAATACTTTGGCATAAATTTATTTAATCTTAAAATTGTATTTTTTAGGCATTGATTGGAGGAGAATATGACACAAGAGTCCAGGAAAATGGAAAAGTGGGCTTGGATATTCTTCAACAACCACCCACTTTAGATTATTATGAAGTTAAACAAAATAGACCTCTTAGATTAAAGAAAAAATTGTATGAATTTTATACGGCGCCTATAACAAAATTTTGGGCCGACTCGGTAAGTTTTTAAACAAAAATATTTTTTACTGACTGCAACATTTTTAAAAATGGCGGCCATAAATTTTCACAATATGGGGGCACAAGCTGACATTTTATAAATAAAATAAGCTAAATAATTGTTTTACTTTTATTTAATATTTTTCTTATATAGGTGTTTGAAGTGTGAAGTGTTATCGAAGTGTTTTTAAATAAATAGAAAGTTTATACGTTTTAGATTAAATCAAAACCGTACTAGTGACCAACAGTGTGACTTAAGAAGGTTTAAATACATTTTCAAACTACCTGATTTTGACAACATGACAAGATACCTATTATTTTTTGATAAATACCAAAAGTAGTAAAAATATTTGTAGCTTAAAGCGTTCATGGAAAACAGAACTTAGTATAGAGGGATTTATTTTACCACTTTTTTATGATTGTTGATTAAAATAATGTTTTTCTTTTTCAGATAGCGTATATGTTCTTTCTTATGGTTTTTACATACACTGTACTTGTTAAAATGGAACATGCCCCGTCCTGGCAAGAACTATATTCTATCGCTTATATTATAACTTTAGGTTGTGAAAAAATCAGAGAAATTATTTGCTCTGAACCAGTTGCTATTAGGTTTGTATTTTACTGCTATTTATCAGTTATTTAGTTACTTACTTATTTTCTTGTTATTGCATCATGCATATCGTCGTTGGTTCTATGAAACCTCTTACCTATGTGTCATTTTTTGCAAAACGAGTTTTTTTTATTAAAGATGCTGTGATAAACAAATAAATCTCTATTGTGTGGCTAACCTATAAGCTTTAAACAGTTTTTCGCGCCTCCTGTGATATTTGTGTCTGAACACGTTAGAGCTTTATAGAACCAACGATGATATGTAAACCTCACCCTTAACGTTTGATTTTAATCATCTCATAACCTTTCAATTATAATTGTAGTAATTTTAAGGTGCATTTAAAATAAACGAACATAATGCCAGAGCTGGAAGTAGACTATACTTTCTTTTATCGTTATACTGGACACCATAGAAACAACAACTAATCAGTGTGCGATGACAGTTCTTTCTCGTTGTTATTTCCTTGGTGACCGTACTAACGATCAAGAAAATATACTCTATTATGGAACTCTGGCTGTATGTTGGTTTGAAATAAATGCACCTTTAGATACATCTTTTTCATGATTCAAAGTAAAACAGCTAGTAGTGAAGTATTTTAATAATGCTGTTGTAATATTTTAACGCAATTTTGCCAGAGTGAATAGACCTGTACACTTGTACTTCGCTTCTCCCAGTAACATCCCATTTCTAAAGTAATTTCTCTTGGTTTTTTTGACTCCCACAGTTCTTGAAATCTTATTGTGAACCTTCAAAATATTTTTTTTCTTCCAGTCATAAGTTTGCTGTTTGGGCGTGGAATATGTGGAATCCATGTGACGCTGCGACCATAATATTATTTATTGTGGGACTATCTCTGCGACTTCGTCCTTCCACTCAAGATATTGGGCGAGTCATATACTGCGTTGATTCTATTTATTGGTATCTTAGAATACTCAACATTCTAGGTGTAAATAAATATTTAGGTACATGTTTTAAAATACTACTTAAATGACACACAAACGTCTCAATTCTGAATTCTTAATATCCTTTCTTTTTTTAATATAACTTTTATTAAAATAAACAAATATACATGAGCAAACAAAAATACAATAAACAGACTTATTTACATAATATATATACACGGAAACAGCCCAACAAACGAGTGGAACCCGTTAACTCATTTAAATGACTTACTTGTCAACAGGTTCCGCTTACTTCATTGTATTTTCTAATTACTTTTATAGATGTTAAATTAATGGTGCTTATTCTATTATGTTACTTTACTTTTCCCTCATTCTTACTCCATCTTACGAAGATCAGAAATAAATGAATAAAAATAGTATTTAATAACAAGTTAAAAGCCTACTATGCGAATATGTGCAGTCAGTAGTGGACGTATCAACCTTTAAGGAATATATTGATATATCTACTGATATTTCCAACCTTACAGTTGCACAAAATCGTCATTCTTTATTGACATAGAGGTGTATAATCCACAAAACTATACCATCAGTGATATGAGTTTACATTCTGTCATCTTTTTCAGGTCCCTTAGTCACAATGATGGGTAAAATGGTGAAGAATATGATTTACTTTGTCGTCTTATTGTTGGTGGTGTTGATGTCTTTTGGAGTATGCAGACAAGCCATACTGTACCCTCACAATGAGGCCAGTTGGCGACTGATCAGAGATGTGAGTAAAGATTTCACTAAACTGTTTCTATTATCAGGAATAACAATACTTTAAGATCACACAGTTGTCCCACCAAACTATCCGATTAATGTGGTAGTTCATAAATCATGGGCCAAAGTAGAAGGATGTCCTCGCCAACCTGGTTTGAAAGTGAGGCGTTGTAAGGAAATACCATGTAAAAAAGATTAATGTTGGGCATGATTAAAAATTCAACAGAATGAAGAAAGACTTAATTGAATTTTACTTATAATTTGGAAATAACTCATTCTTAACTATTCTATTTTGTATGTTGATTCAAGTTGAAAATGACTGAAAGCCTGTTTCCTTACAAAATAAATTTTTCATTAAAGCCATTAAATGCCAAGGTAGTTTTAAATACCGAAGTATGTGGCCAGCATAAAAAGGGACAACTATGGAATACTATGCACAAGGTATCCCCGATATAAAATGTACACAATATTCTATAAGCATAGAACTGAGTGCCAACTATGTTGTAATATTACATTCCGATATTATTATACATTATAAATTTGGTTTAAATGGGGTCTATTCTTTCAACAATATGTATAATAACGTAACATGTTTCATATGTGACTTTTTTCCTACTACACCGCCATCTCTTGGATTTTTTCAAAAAGTTACGCAATTATAGAGGATTTCTTTTTATTACAAATTTATGACCAATCGAACTTCATCCCTCATCCGAATCAACAATAATTATTACATAATGCAATAAATTATTAGCTAAATTTAATTAAGTTTTTATGTCGATTAGTCAAAATTATTTTTTTTATTCTGGCTTAGGCCGAAGTTCGACAGGCGGGTCAGCTAGTGAAAAATATAAGTTTGTATTTCAATTATCAATGTGTGTAAAAATATATTAAAATTTTCAATTGATCAATTGTTTTGTGTACACATAATTTGGGTTCTGGCAGGTATTTTTCCAACCATATTTCATGCTTTACGGAGAAGTATTTGCCGATCAAATGGAAGCTAAATGCGGAGGTGATCCCGGAGACCCGGCGTGTAGTCCAGCGAGTTGGGTTCCACCGCTCGTCATGTCCACTTACTTACTTGTGGCCAACATTCTACTAGTCAATCTTCTGATTGCGGTTTTCAACAATATTTTTAACGAAGTCAACAGTAGATCTCATCAGGTTTGGACCATTTGCACCCAGTACACCCAAATCACATTTTATTTTATTTTTTCAGGAACAGTTTTTTTTCACACATAGTTAATAGTTGATGCACTTTTGATTATTTTATTTTATTTTAATTATTTTTTTTGTGTTTTTTATTTTATCATGCAGGTTTTCTTTCAACCATACTTCATGTTGTACGGAGAAGTTTTTGCCGATGATATAGACCCCCCGTGCGATACAGATCCTGGTTTGGAACCTTGTGAAACTGGAAGATGGATCACTCCAGTGGCTATGTCGACGTATTTGTTGGTTGCCAACATCCTCCTGATTAATTTATTGATCGCCGTCTTCAATAATATATTTCAAGAAGTGAATGCTATCTCCCATCAGGTCAGCCCTGATGAAATTCATAACACTTGGCATGTTGTTTGAAACTATTAACACCTCACAATGTGAATGTCTCTAGAATGAATTGTGTGATCAAATGTAGTGATATACTAACCATAGTAATAGTTTGAAAATTGGCTTTTAGGTTAGTTTAAAATAATTAAAAACCTCAATCTATATTTTATAAAAGACAAAAAAAATGACCATTATTGTATTTGAAACTATCCAACCAATGTGCCCCAAACCGGTTTCATTAGAACACTTATAGTGAGAAAATGGTTTTAGACCAAACAATATACCTATACAAGAATTTAAAAGGCAAATAAATTTACTCATGTCCCCCTATAATAATTGAAACCATCTAACAGATTTATCGCAAAATGGTTTCATTAGAAAGAAAACTATGCGTAGAGACGGTTTAAGACCACTAAAACAATAAAAAAAAGTAGGGTTAATCGCATGTAAATTACAATTTGTGCATCAGGTTTCTTTGACTTGAACCAAATTAGTGTGAAGTTAGCAACAACAAAACAATGATCTGTCATTCTCATCAGAAAGAATGACAGATAAGTATTTTTTTATTGAGATCTTGTCCGCTAGTTACCTATCAATAAATTCCAATTGAGCGATTGCTTCTAATAGGCTCTTATCATTAGTCGAAAAGAAAAAAAATACTAGTGTATGTAATGTGTGATTTGTGTAAGTATGCATTTTGCTTTTAACTTCTCGACTGGTCTGCTTTCAAGTGATCTTTTCGACCCTTTCTCTTCATTGTCAGCCTCTACTTCTTATTTATCGGTGTTTAGATACTGTAGTCATCAAAATATTCGAATTTTTTTTGTTATTTTTTATTGAAAATAAAATTGTACTTACTGAATGGGATGTTTTTTTCCTTTTTGTGCCGCTAGAGGCGCCCTTGTTAATCCGGTCTATTGTCAAATTCAGTGTTGCCAACTGGGGCGATTTACTTCTTCTAATTCTTATGGTCGCTCACAATCTAACCTCCAAAATATCATTCTAGTTTATTTCAAATTAAACAACTTATAATAATAATAATAACATGACAATTTATATAGCGCCGTTTAGTGCATTGCACTTCAAGGGCACTGTACATAAAATATTTAATATCACCCAGTAGGCTCGTCAAAGAATTTTAAAATTATAGTCAATAATCCCTTTACCAGTTAACTTACAATAGGTTTAGAGTAATCATTGTACATTTTTTACATACTATTACAAATAAAATTGTTCATCTTTTTTTATATACCTACCTAAATACAAATTAAAAAATACAGAACAGCACCCCTGAGATTTATTCTCAAATTTATGCGCAACAAAATCAACAACTTCTTAGCAACTCAATCAACAACTTCTTAGCAACACAATGGAAAACAAACTTCCCAACGTTGGCATCACTGAAAAAAAACATCTCTACGTTGGCAGCACTGAATTTGACAATAGACCTGATTAGAAGTTCTGCCACCTAGTGTGTATTGTCGGAAGCTCCCCAGAAAACTTCCCATTGATTTGATAGTTTAGTAAAAAAATCCATTTCATTTTTATGCTTGCTTTATGGTTTTTTGGTGTGCTTATGGTTATGTTTTTTATTTTGTAGTACATATCTAACAATTATGTTATTCAACCATATAATATTAACATTGCTATTATTTACTGTCAATTTTTTTAACATAACCCCATATAACTGATTTTCATCTAAACATTCTGAACTACAATTTAATAGTTTTTACCCAAAGATTGAAACATACTTTTCAAATACGTTACCTGTGTAGATAACCTCTATTATTGGTTGGAAGTAAGAGATTGCCATGGTAATAATCCTCACATAGACAAATAAATTAAATTTCTATTAATTTGATTCCAAAATTACATCTCTCATTTTGACAAATGAAAACTATTGACACATTATTTTAATATAAAAAACTTTTACCTGGTACAGGTGTGGATGTTTCAAAGGTTCACAGTGGTGATGGCGTATGAACAGAAGCCAGTCTTACCGCCTCCTTTGATCATCTTCTCCCACGCTTACCTCCTTCTCAAATGGCTTAAGCGAAGAGCTCGAGGAGTTAGAGACACTTACGATAATGGCTTGAAGCTCTTCCTTGAAAAAGACGACATGGAACGACTGTACGATTTTGAGGAAGAATGTGTTGAAGGATATTTCAGAGAACAGGTATGTTTGTTATTTCGGATTAAAAAAAAAAGGTTAGCAGCTTCATTGAAAGATACTGACGGATGAACAGATAAAAAAAAATATGAACATGGTCCTATAAACATACTTGTCAATTTTGCAACGTGCATCTGGGTGAAACCTAAAATGGGAATTTTTACCTTTCCTGATACAAATTTTTCGGAATGACTTTTTTTTAAGTAAATTTTCACCTTTCTAGATACCAAATTTGTGGAATGATCTTTTTTAGTTTGTCTCTGGGTCAAAAATTTTCTAAAGGTGGAACACTGTACCTCGCCTATGATTTCATTAGCCCTGTTTAATATGTTTGCTACCTACCTTAAAGAAGCGGCTATTATTTAAATTTTAAAAATCGAATATAAATGTTGATAAATTATTTAAGTTCTCTTTTTTGTGAAAAGCCAAAAATGAAAGAAGAAGAAGTTTTTTTTTTAGTAATTAAATAGTCAGTCACCTTTTAAGTTTTTAGTTACCTCGAAAATAACTATCCTTTTTTTACAGTAATACTTTTACCCTTTAGTAATAAAACAAGAAAAACACAGTGTATTTCTAAATATTTTACATTTTTGTTGATAGGAATATAAACTAAATCAATCAACAGAAGAACGAGTTAGAAACACAGCCGAACGAGTGGAGAATATGTTACAAAAAGTAGAAGATATTAATCAGAAGGAACTTTTACAGATATCAACTATTCAGGTATTAGTACTTTGATTTTCTCTCAAGATAGGTTTCTTCTTTTTCATGTGCCATTTTGGGTCACCCAAACTTCGACTAGCACTCAAGAGTATATGTCCCTGACTTGGGTCTATGACTGTTCTAATTCAAGTCCAACAACTGATATTACGAAACCATAATATCTGTCTTTAGCCCACTCTTCTTCAACCCTCTATTTTTAGCTGGTTCGAAATGGGCAAAGAACCATTGCAAGTAAGACCAGGAGGGATGGAGGGAGTTGGTGAGAACGCATGGCGGTCCAATTAAAGAAGAAGAAATTTGAAACAAATCTGAGCCACATCTTATTCTCTTCCAGGGGGTGGAATTCCGTATCAGAAAGTTAGAAGAACTGGCGGAGCAAACGTTAAATCATTTGGCCGTCATTCATAGGTTCATGGCCACACATCCTCACATGGGAGCTAGAGGTGGATCAGCCGATACACTAAGTGCGGAGCCACCATTGGGACCTCCTATCAAGCACGCAGACAGGTTGAGGAGATTCAGTGAGAGATCAGAGGTTCACATTCACATTTTTTATTTATTTTATGAGGAATGAGTTTTCAGTCTTTGGCTATACTTTTCTAAATGTCATAACATATTTTTTAGGTTACATCTGATGGAGAAGGTGGTGGGGGTACATCTTTATCGATTTCTCGCAGAAAACTAACAAGAGCTCTGACGGAAGTAGTGAGGCCTGACACCATCCATGTAGAAGAAACACTAGCACATTTCCACATTCCCGTTCAAGAAGAAGATGAAGAAGATCTTTCGTTAGGAGTTTCACAATCAAAAGTAAAATTATACATTCTTATACTTTGCATTACAGTGGGAATTAGACAAACATATGTGGGGGTGTCGAACTATCGAATTTTTCAGATTACAGAGTGCATAAGTCGTATTTTTTTCCATGACAATATTATGATAGTTCAGCAGGTCTTAGCCTCTTGGGAGGTACTGAATCCCACCAGTTTCATATGCGAATTCAATAAACCCTTCTTAATTTGAAGAGGGGTTCAGTGATAAGTTCTTAATATGAGTCGGGTGTTTGTCTTGACCTCCGTCGAACCCACGAGATTGACTCACTGAACCACTGTGAGAGTTGATGGAGTCAATTCAACCACTGTGAAAGATTGCCAAAGAGCAAAAACCAAGGCTTTACATGTATAAGATGGGGGCGGATTACCGGAGCTCCACTGTATTTCAAAAAGATACATCTGTATATTACGTTATGTTCTCAATTTTTCAGCTAAGCATTCCACACGAATTCAGACGACCAGACTCCATTTCTGGATCCTCAGATGAACGAGGCGGCATTGTCATTAACGTGGGTGATTGTGAAAGCGAAATCACACGGAAAACTCCAGTAGAGAGCGTTCACACGGACGAAGGGGATGCCACGCCAGTCAATACACCCGGATATTCAGGCGGACCACAGCTCTCCATTCAACATGAAAGTATGGAAGAGGATCAAGATGAACTGAAAAGTAATTTCTTGGTTACTATAATTACCATTTAGATATCAATATGAAATTTGTCAAGGACCTATTCTCTAATGTCTACTCGACAAGAAATCATTCGACATTTTATGATTTTTGAACGATTTCTGAAAAACGATATTCTTGAATCATGTATCTTTCTAAAATCATGCCAATTGGTTAATTACTTTAATTTTTTAGAGGAAAGATTAGGTAATCATAGTTTTGTAGAAGCCTTTTAATCATTCTAACGTTGGTGATACTTTTATGTGACATTTGAATGTGGAGAATAGACAAAATGCAATTATCATCTACGGTTGTGGTGCATGAGATTGTTGATATCGACATTGTTGCCCCAAGACAGTGAAACATTTGAAAAACTTGTATATTCTTCAATTCAAACGGATTTTGAATAGTAATTATCTTTTTTCTAGGGTCTTCTATGGATTTGGAGAGTCTTTCTGAAGTAGTTTCCTTGAAGGAGCAACAAGGTAAAACAGTTCTAAGAAGACGACACAACACACGGAGGTAAATTAATATTGATGTCATCAATAATATAATGAAAAATTAATTTAACTATAATATGATTATTCAGTATGAATCTTTTTGAAAGTAAATTAACATCATATTGATGTAGATAGAATTTGACTCATTAAAACCCGCCAAAATTGAGTTTTTTTTTATTAATTTTGTGAATAAAACTCAATTTTGTAATTTCTGCACATGGGTCAAATTGCAACAATATTATAGATATTTGGTCGTAAACCATATCAAACTATACAAAAAAATTTAACATAGTGATATCTAAAAATGCTATTTTGATTTTGGGTACTCATAATATAAACTACGAATCAATCTCACAAGTTGAAATAAATGTAAATTTTGAAAGTCTACCATGTGTACAAAATTAACATTTTCTTTCTTTTGGCATCAAGAGAATGAGATTGTTTATAGTAAAAAGTATCTGAATCAAACATGCATAAAGTTAATGTAATATTTTTTTAACTTCATGACTAACTTACGTCATATAATTTTTTATTTTCATGCATTTCAGAGTGTAAGTTAACCAAGAGACTTTACATTTTTACACTGCACACTAATATTCATTTAACGAGAGGTGTAAACAAATTTATTACTCAATGCATTGTTTCTATTTGAAAAAATTTTAAATCCAGTCACATTTTGAATTCAAAAAATTTAAACGCCGATATTTCAGTTTTCCTAAATATTTTGTATAGTAACCACGCAAAGATTCAACAATGTTTGCTTTAAATTTATATACAAAAATCTTCTATGTGTTTCATATAACATAACCTCAAACCACAAGAGTACCAGATGTGAATCAGTGCTAAACAATAAAGTATTTTCGTATTTGATTTGTCATGGTATTGGAAAGGTAAAAATTTCAGTCGAACGGTTTTTTCAAGTCAAAGTATTACATTATTCTTGGATTTCAGCCAAAAAATATTTGATATCAAAATTATGTAAACTATATTGTCTATGAATTCAACTCTTACAATCTGTTTATATTGCCGAATTGCATTGCTTTCTTTTAATTCTTTTTTTTTTTAATACTTTTTGAATGAAATTTTTTATTAATGTAACAAAATTTTTGCACCTCTCGTTTTTATTTTTTTCAAAATTTTTCTTTAGAGTAAATAACTTTTTAAAAACATTTTGAGAAATAGCTATTACTACATAAATACTTTTGCTATATTTGAAACATACATTGTAGTGTTTCTTAAATCTTGCTTATAAGCTTAATGATTCTGAAACTTAACTAAACCTGATTCAACATAATATTTTTGATATTTTACTTATTCCATGCTTTACAGTGTGTAAGTTAATATAATATTTTCTAACCACAACCATTGTCAATTAGTATAATGGCTTATTTATCACCTAATACCGTATTATTTGGCCCTATACAGCTTACTCGCACCAAACACCAACCTCTCTCAAATACTCTATATATATTTTGTATTTATTATTAGCGTATCAGGTCAAGTCTTACTAACTAGAGCAGAGATTCTCAACCTTTTGTGGCTTACGTACCCATTGCTAGTTCATTATCGTAAATTATTGTACTCTTTACATTACAAAATTGTGTTGTCTTATGGCTATTTTCAATAACATATCAGTAGTTCTTAATATCTTAAATGATATCCGACATTTACCCACGTTGAGATATACTTACTTACTTACTTCCCGTATCCGGTTTGATGTTTCGGTGCTGAAAGGATTAGCCGGCAGTAATGCCGTTACCAGGGGACGCCCGATTGCTATACGTTGAGATATCCGCTTTAAAGATGGATTGAATTCATATCCGTCCATTGTATACGCCTTTGTTATGGAAATATAGGGTTTGGATACGTAAATAGGGGAAAAGCAGACCATTTAGAAATGACAAATCTCACAAGCTGCAAAAGATAGGTTATTGAAATGCTTTATTAGCGATTTTTTTTAAAAATGAATCTGTGCTCACTCGAAGTGAACGCAAATACACTTCTGACATCTTTCACACTAACCAACAAACGGTTGTGCCGTGAAAGCGGAAATGGTCGGCACGGTCGGGACTCAAACCTACGACCTCCAATACGCTGTGCGCATGAAAGCCGGCGATTGATACCACTTAAATTAAAAACCACAAGATTCATGCAGTATGTACTGCGGAAGATAGATACAAAATCGATTTTTTATTTATTGAAACACTAAAATGGGAAGATAGATAGAGTTTTAATATAAGATATTATGTTATTGAAACCTGGCCTTGAAAGACTTGATTTTATTGTTGCACATTAGTTTGCTATTACAAAATTTTTTTGGGTACCCCTAAGCCATTAAACGCGCACTTACCACAATTTGATTCAGAATAAACATTTCATTTTGTTTAAATTTTTCTTGAAGCACTAATTTATCAACATTATTTGGAGTATTTCTATGCTAAAACGTTGTAAATAATACATAACCTCACAACTCACATCTTTTGACGCTGAAAAAGGTTGTTAATTTTTTTTTGTTTATTGATTTTATTTTGGAATTATCATGATATTTTTTTAAACACTAAGTATATCAATCCTCGTATAGTTTTAGTGATGACTCCCTTATATGTGTACCCCTTCTTACCCACCATTAGTAATAATGTAATATGGAGAGCTACCATAGTTTTGTAATCCTCTTTGTAAATAAGTCTTTAGTCCCTTTAGATGTCCAGTTAGGGGGCGTTCAAGTATTACGTAACGCAATTTGGGGGGGAGGGGGGTCTTGCAAAACGTTACTGTGTGTTACAAGGGGGGGAGGGGGGGTTCGAACAATGCGTCACGTAACGTTTTTTTTTCTTAAATAAAAAAAAATGTGAAATAAATCTTCCAAGTTGGACACCCTTTTCGTTTATGTTTTACGGGAAGTCCCTCGATTGTAATGTACATCATTTTTTGTTCTCCGAAGTTAGCAACCCTTTTGGGCAATGTTTTACGGGAAGTCCCTCGATTTTTCGTTTATGTAATGCGGGGAGTCCCTCAATTCTACTGTATGTAATTTTATAGCTCTGCGTAAAAAGCAACCTTTTTCGATTACGTCTTACGGGGAGTCCCTCGACTGCATTGTATGTCGAAATTTTCATTTCGCTCTCCTAAGTTAGCAAACCTTTTCTTTTATTTTTTACGGGAATCCCTCGACTGTATTATACTTACGTCATTTTTATTTTATTTTCGTTGTTAGTATTAGTTAGTGCTTTAAACACGCAGTACGCATAAACACAAATTGCTTGTAGTGAGCGTTGTTAAAGTGAGTTTGTAGATAGGTACTATAATGTCCACAAAAGCGGGGGATTTACATAATCAACTGTTCATGGCTTATAAAGGCTCTCATGCTGACTTTCCAACGCAGCTATGTCAAAAAAATACCAATGAAATTTGAAAAACAGCAAAAGAAGAAAGAGTTCAGTAAAAAATAGTTACTTCCAGAGTGTTACGTAACATTTAGGGGGGGGAGGGGGGGTACAGAAAAACGTTACGGCGCGTTACATGGGGGGGAGGGGGGGTAAAAAATCTTCAAAAATTGCGTTACGTAATACTTGAACGCCCCCTTAGACCCTTGGGTGTCAGCAAAATTACCTCTTTTTATAATGTGGCTGTTATAAAGCTAGAATTGGGGCTAATGTTTTTGGTCTCGTATTTTACCGTTAAATCTAAGATATGCCATGACAATAAGTATATTCAGTAGTTATTTCTTTTGAATAATGCTAATGTGGGTATAAATAAATGATTTATTAATTTGATTCAATTATTTTATGTGCAGAAAATATAATTTTTTTTTTGTTTATATGATAAAATACAATTAAAATTTAACGTACTTAAATATAATGTTTTTCATAAATAACCATATTATGTTGCCGTGCAGCATGTAAAACACATTGTATAAAAAATCACTAATTTGTGAGTTAAAAAAAAGACGACATATCTTTGGGCAATGGAAATTAATACAATTTTCTCTATAAGTTCAAATTTGTTAAAACTGTTGTGACTCCTTATACTTTTAGAATCTATTGGTTAATTTCTACAGAGAATATTAGTACTTTTATGACAGCCACAGTATATATTGGGACTTCATTGCGATACCTTTGACATCACAGCTTCTCATCATATTTTCGCTTATCACTCAAGTCTTAAGGTATCGCAGTGTTATCCTGTGAATAATAATGTTTAGTTACGGAAATTGTGAATTAACCATACATGTTCTATGTTTACGATTGAGTGTTTTGTATTAGCAATAGAATATTTTGTTGAATGTTTTCATATTGTATAATTATTTCTTTGGGTTATTAAGTTTGTTTATATGCTTTTTGTACTGAATAGATCTTCGGAAGGTTGTAGTGATTTGAGTAGCCATCATCATTTAGGACCCGGGGCACACCATGCGCCTCGCAGACAATACTCGCAAACTCATTCCGAGCCAGATAATTCAACAGATGCTGCTTCTGTCCACGGTACACATTATTTTCCAAGGACTGTTATCGTTATTGGTTTTAAAAAATTCATATTAAAACTTTTTTTTATATGTTCTGTTGAAGAATTTTACACATCTCAAAACCCAAAAGTCTCGTCAAAGGGACCACGTCAGCTCTTACTAGCTATGCACGCTGAATACACCAGCATAACTGACGAGCTTGAGACTGTGTGTGGACTGCTGTCACCTCCTAGAACTCCAAGGTAAGTGTTGTGATGTGACATAATCTAAAACATCTAATTGTAACAGATTAAAATGACATATTAGTACTTCCACTGTACATAACATGAGCTTGAGCGCTTTTGTCATTCAAAAGTAAACAATTAATAATAATATTATTTACTCAGACCTGTACTTGTTAGATGTAAGTAAACAAACATTTTGTAAATTGAAATCCTATTATTACTCTTAGTATAAATTTCAATGCAAGATTGACGAAAGCGCTAGAGCTCATATAAAGTATCTCCAAAGTGCATCTACATTATTTTAATTTTTCTGTTTAAATGAACATTCACTACGTCAATACACAAACACTCCAATTTCTTATAATTACCTTCATTGCTAATTTATTTAAAATTTTCAAAACAATACAGTGCTGCAGCTCGCCATCTGCTGTCTCCGCCCCGCCCTGGTTCTCCTCCGGGAAGACGACGCCATGCATCGGAGATGAGCAACCCCGAATTCGCCGCATTCATAGAGAAAGAACACCTCAAAGACGCGGAACAGAATGATTATCTCCTGATGGAAAATCTCATACAGAGAAGGTTCTCATGCTTATGCTGTAACTTTACCAAAAATAAGTTTACAAACATCTGTCATCTAAGAAGGTACTGTTACATTTGTCCCAATGGGGGCTTACTATCACAGCAGACCATCAATATGTTTGTTCATCACTAGAAGGTTTTTTAGATGACATACTGCATACAAATAACTCATTCGTCATAATATACTTATTAATTAATTATCTATTTGTGGGGCTTGTTAATGTAAATATTATATTTTGAGAGTTTTATGAGTCTTTATACAGATCACATGGTATCCGTAAGTTCACCCAAATGCTAGCACAGTTCAGTTTAATAAATAGAGTGTTAACATTTTTGACTTGGAAGTTAACGTGTCATTTAGCCTATTCTTAATGGGATGTTTTTTTTCCTTTTTGTGCCGCTAGAGTCGCCCTTGCTAATCCGGTCTATTGTCAAATTCAGTGTTGCCAACGGGGGCGATTTACTTCTTCTTCTTCTTACGCTCACCATCTAACCTCCAAAATATCATTCTAGTTTATTTCAAATTAAACAACTTATATATTATTATACAATGATAACTTACAATAGGTTTAGAGTAATCATTGTATATTTTTTACATACTATTACAAATAAAATTGTTCATCTTTTTTATATACCTACCTAAATACAAATTAAAAAATACAGAACAGCACCCCTGAGATTTATTCTCAAATTTATGCGCAACAAAATCAACAACTTCTTAGCAACTCAATCAACAACTTCTTAGCAACACAATGGAAACAAACTTCCCAACGTTGGCATCACTGAAAAAAACATCTCTACGTTGGCAGCACTGAATTTGACAATAGACCTGATTAGAAGTTCTGCCACCTAGTGTGTATTGTCGGAAGCTCCCCAGAAAACTTCCCATTGAGAATTTACCAGTTATGATCAACCTTTGCTCACTTGTTGAAAAGACACATCTTATTTAAACAGCAATATTTGTAAATAGAATGAGTAGCAATTTAGAAATATTTTTTTCAACCTTTTTCACAGACTACAATATATATTGTTAGAAATACAATTATTACTTTCCTTCTTAAATTTTCTTAATCTGATTGAAAAGTAATACACAGTTCTACAAAGTATTCAAAATAGTAACACTGGCTTTTTCTTTCTTTTCTTGAAAAATGCGTTGTGTGGCTTATTTATAATAAATTTGTACAGTCATGGTTTCATATCAACATTCAAATTCTACTAACCTTGCTTCTTGATCGATGTGTTGTTTGAGAAATTAATATTTGCCTGGTTTTACCAAATAGAAATAAGTTTAACTGTACAAAAATCTACCCAAATAACCTGGGATATGTGGGACATCGAAGAGATATCTTAGGGCATTCAGGATATGCGGGATGTCCCTAGGATATCCATGGAATATCTTGTGCTGTCAGAGTACTTCTTTTAGCATTTTTAAAATAGTCATGACGGATTAGTGGAGTCATTCTTCCAAAGTGCGTTCAGGAAACACAGATAACGCTCGACGACGAGCGATCATGAAGTTGCAGCGGATGGCGATTGTCGCACTAGATCTCCGTGAACGGTTTAGAGTGACTTCAATACGATTGTACCCAAATTATGTGCAATGCGGCTTCAATCAAAATAAGAAAAATGTTTTATGTTGATATAAATTCGATAGTATATCAAAATGTACATATTTATGCATCTCAAATCAATTTTTGTATATAATTTGCAGTATGAAATAAAAATTAAAGAATTTGTTTTGAATTAAATGTAGCCCATTTATAACAATTTCTCTTTCGTCTTCGTTCCAAACCAGAAAACAAAAAAAAAACATTTTAATAATTCACTCTGAAAACCAGCTAAAAAAATAAAACTGTCTAACTGACAGCGGCTTGCGACAGTAACTTTGAATGAATTTTGACACAACAAACGTCAGTGCGCCTTTCACCCGAGATTTCTTTGGTGCGTTTGGTTGACATTAGAGCGATCGCTCGACGATTCGCTGAACGCTTCGGAGCGTTTCGTCCGACGGCTCGCTCCGGTACCCTGAACGCCCAGTGCGATCGTCGGGTGATCGCTCGACGACTTCCTGAACGCACCCCCATACTGTCAGTTAAATAATTAAATGGCATATTTGGACTACCAATTGGTAGCAATGCAACTGCATATGATGCGGACCATGTCTTCAGATATAGACGTGTTACGATTTAGGGGCATGTCCGATTTAAACTAGCTTATGCTACTTATATAAGATTAAACCAATCCTAAACCCAGCTTTGAGACAAGAATTTATACAATAACATTTCCCTGTGTTGCTAGTAAAAATTGACTGTTTTTTTTAATACATAATCGGTTCTTTGCTTTTTGAAAAACAAGTAAAAGTGTATCCACTATATTAGTTTTGGAATTCTATTGACATCTATGATTTAAAACTTTTTACTTTTCATTACATTCATATTATTATGTGGATTTAGATATGATGATGAAGAGGAGGCTAATGGAAGGTTAGGAGAAGCGGTAGGTGAGGAAGATGAAACCATTGCCAGTCTGTTGATGGGGAGAAGACGAGCTCAAAGTTCTGGAGCTCACCTCCTCTCAGTCAGTGATAGCAAAGAATACAAAGCTCCCGCAGGAAGGTTAGTAACACTATTACCTATTTATTATCCACGCCTGATCATATCGACTGTGCTCAGGTGAAAGGCTTTAATCCACATTTTTTCCAAAATTGGTTTTATTATTTTAAACTAATATTGTGTGTCTCAGACACATTCCGGTAAAAGGATTTATGCCGCAAACACTTATTTCCTACACAAAAACACAAATGTTTTCAAAAAGAAGGACTTAAATGCAAAGCGCAACCATGTCAAAGGACTTAAACCACAATAATCTAGTTGGATCAGGTAAAAGGCATTAAGCCACATGACATATGATGTATGAAAACGATAGTTTTTTTTATGACGGATACAAATCTCAGTGGCGATGTAAAAGTACTTAAACTACCTTTTAATCATGTTTTTTCTAATATCTCGATTATTTATTAATTTTTAGTCTTAAATTGCGCAGTGTGGTAAAGAAAGCATGCAAATGTTGTCCCACCTCCTCGCGGTGCATCCTGGGCAGTGTCTGGTGCTGGGTCTCTCATGTGGGGGTGGTTACTTCTACATGAGGGATTGGGCTATGCCGGGACTGGCTAAGAGGACAACACCAATCTAAGGTGTTAAGCGTACCGTGCCGATGGATGAATGGCTGGGGGTATACCCAGTCTAAACGGTGCATCTCCGATACCTGGGCGCCTGGGAGATTAACCTCAGCCCTTCAGCCGACATGCGGGGCTCTGTCGGCTGTGACTTCTTTTCCCTTGCTAAACCTGGGACGGTCGTGAACGTCAATACAATCACTTATAAAGTGAACCCTTTCTCACTGGATGGTCACCCGGCCAGTGAGGAACTGACTCCCTCGGGAGTAACACCATCCATTAGTAACATGGACATCAAAAAAATCCGTAAGGAACCTAATGTTCCTTAGCAGGAATAATCTATGCACCATCAAGAGGTCCCTAACGGGGCACTGCAGGCTGAACAAGCATGCACATGTGCACCATAGGGATATTGGACTCTGGCATGTGCAGGGCGTGTGGGGTATCACTTGAGACCCCAATGCGCCTCCTGTGTGAGTGCCTACCAATGATGCGTAATAGACACAAAAATCTGGGCACTTTCTAGATGTTCCCAGATAAAATTGAGGAGTTCAACGCCAACAAAGTCCTCCGATTCTTCCAGGAGGCTGGACTAAGCGACGAACTCTAGATGCGGGGCCAGTCATAATAGTTCCATTTTGGGACGCAGTGACGGCGATCCCTTGGAGGCAGCAGGCCTAGTAAATAATAATAATACTAATAAAGAAAGCATATTTACACACGATAAATATAATTATTTTGCATTTCCATTAATACATCGGTTCGCATAAATTTTTTGTTTCTGGTGTACAATTTTATAAATGTGCCTTTCACCTGAGCACAGTCGATATGACCATATTTTGTTCCTTATCCACTTTTTGGGATTTTGCATTGGTTTTCTTCCAATTTTCTACATCTCACTACTGACATTCTACGTACAGCAACCAATCACAAAACAGCTATTGTATGAATTGGCATCAGATCCTTGCTACCATATTTCGGATAACATGAAAGTGTAACTTGATCCATTAAAGCAACATCTGAATTGAGGGGCTGCTTGCTTAGAGTCTAGTGACGTATCACCTAGTTGCCATATTTACTTGGATACAGTAGGGAAGACACCAAACGCTCATTGCGAACATTTTAGAATTTAGTAAGCGACTCGCTACACACTAGTTGCTGAGCAAGCTTACCATCAGTGTGTATGTGCCATAAGAAATCTAATGGGCCTATTTGGAAAAATTGATTGATTCATTGAAAAATATCTTTAATTGTTTATTCTTCAAAAATGTATATTCATGAAGTAAAAATAAACCCTTAAAACTAAATTATTTATTTTAATATGGATATTTTTCTTGTTTTAATAATTCTTAAATAAGTTATCCTCACAACTTTAACCCTTTCTAACTAACTTTCTGACCATAATTCTGATATTGGTAATGGTTTTAATATTATGTAGGGCAGGGCCGAATCACTCCAAAATGGGTACAGGGTTTATAAGAAAATTTTGTGTTTCAGATGTTTGAGAAGAGCTAGTGCTTTTGAGGTTAGGGAACCAATGTCACCACATCGCAATGTTCAAACTCAAAATGCATCACCCAGTGGTGAATTACTGTTACCTGTACCTGCATCGCCACAATCGCATACTATACGACAAAGTTCAGGTATTTATTCCATTAGATATTTTAAAGGATGGTAACATTCTTTTGTCAATAAGTGTAAACATAACCTAACTTCTGTTTTCAGGTGAAACAAACATATCAAGTGATATAAGTCTCTGTCAGTTGGGCAGCGAGAGACGTCCTTCCCTCCCTCCGGCCCTCCCTCGTCCTCCCTTACCCCTTCATGATTCCAGAGAGAATCAGCCCCCGCAACAAGCTCAACCTCCTAACTCAGAGACTATGTGCTAATCTCTGTATTCAACTGATCATTTTTGTTAATGTGGCTAATTTGATACAAAAATAATAATGTTATAACTACAATGCTAAACTCACATCACTTGAGCCTGCAAAAATTGCCCTCCATTTTGTTAAAAAAATTTCATTCATTGATCATTCCTGTCAATTCTGCATTAAAAGTATAGAACACATACATAATATTATAACAGTTCTCTTTTTGCCAACTGTCATTTTTTTATTTGGCGTATCACCTCTAAATGTGATGTTCCTGGAACCTTAGTCAAATCTAACAAAATGACCACCACACAGACTGACTGTCAAATTTATATCGAAGCAATGTTGTGCAATATTCACAATATCACACTAAAATTACCTACTATCAAAATGTTGAAGGTTGTTGAATGTTGCAGCCATTTTATTAAAACTGTCATTCTTAATGCTATTTCGATGCCATATCTACTGCCATTGCAGTAGAAGTGGTTTAATATATCACAATTTAATCATATTACAAGGTTTGATTTGAATGCCTAAAAAATATTTCTGACTAAAATTTGTAGGTATTTTTTTCCACCATCTATTTATGGTGTATAATGAAAATGAAATTTTCAACTCATAAATACTTTATTTTAATTCCATCACATCAACTTTTAAGACAAGTTTCTTCCACTCATTTATATGACTTTCTTCATAAAGCTAAAAAAGGCTCTTGGGGTGTATTTAGCATTGTTATTATAATGATTATTCTGTAGATCGTTGTTGCATTATGTCTTAACTTTTTTAAAGTACTGTAATAATATTTAATTGATGTTTATGGAAAAAATGATACTATTAAAATATATTTTTTGTATGTTGTCCCTAATATATTCGATGTGATCAAAATCATTTTAATTTGTAACTAGATTGTTTTCAATTTTACATGGCACAAACTTCTGATATCTTTGCCCTTTTTAAGTATGGGCTGCAATAATTACAACAAGCGAGCCACCGAAAGGTGACTGTGTAATTTTATCTACTTAAGTGAATCCAACCATTTAATATAATTTATTTATAAGCAAACATATTCAAATAGTTTTATTCCTTTAGTGTTAAGAATAAACTGTGCTATTTTTTTTAATGATAGATTTTAATATTATTTCATGAATTAGGTATTGTAATAGGAAAGTTGGATCTTTCTGAAATATAACCCCGTAAGAGATGGTGATTGAAATGCCAAGTAAAAGTGAATACATACTGTGTTTGATGGGTGGAGTAAAAAATCAAACATGATCACTTTTTTTCATTAACCCATTGAATGCCTAGGTAGTATTATATGCCAAAGTTTGTGGCCACCATACAACCATCGAATATGTGGCATAGGCGATATAAAATATACGCAAATTTTGGTAAGCACGGCACAGAGAGTCATATAGGTTAGTGAGTGCGAACTATGTAATATTGCATACAATTTATTTTTTTAATAATGTAAATGTGCTCACTCAAAGTGAACACAAATACACTGTTTGACTCTTTCACAGTAAGCTACTAAAAGCTTGTGTCATGAAAGAGGAAGACGGTTGGCACCTGGGATTGAACCTACGACCTACTGTATGAGTCATTACGTTACCAACCACCATTACATACTATCGCTGTTTACAAGAATTGTTTTTAGTTTCATATTTTTTTTATTTAATAATTTAATGAAAGTGTTTTTTAATGGAATAATTGATTTTGCATTGAATTTATTTAATGTTTGATGTTTAATGCCCTATAATTGTTTTTTTAAATATTTTTTATTCAATTTAGTTATTATATTTCATGCATGTTTTATTTAGGATTCCAAACCAAGACCAGCTTAAAAAGCATTTTCTGGGTGGCTGATACTCTTAATTATTATGTATTGGGGAAATATCAAAGTACCGACCTCGGTAGCCCAGTTGTACTGGCGTGGACTTCAGATCCGAGGTCCCGGGTTCGAGTCCCGGTCGGGTCAGTGTTTTTCTAAGTGTTTTTTCACTTGAAATTTCTACTCGGGGTTTGGCCTGTCTCAGATTGGACGGGACCGGTTGACTGGAAAAAATTGCATCAGGCAATAAGTTCCGCCTGCTATACTGACACGTTTGTATAGAAAAGTGTTATATTATTATTATATTACATTACTATGTAGAATTACATATTCAGCGTTCAATGGATTATTGAATTAAATTATTGTACATTGACATGTTTTTTTTTCTACACCTTTCATTCCTGGCTTATGTAAGAAACAAAAATAGAAAATTGATCGATGTTTTTAAACAATTAATGTTGTAATATATTATACAAATGTAATCTTTATAAACATGCTTTATTTTAATTTAATTTTTTATATGTGTTCACTCTTTTTAATGTTCCGATATGATTGTATGTAATTAGACTACTATTAAAATGTTTCTCTTCCTGCAAGATGTTCCGGTAAGTAAGTGCTTTCTTCTTCACTGTATTACGGAATTAACATGGTCCTAATTTGAACTATATTAGCCTGCTTCATGTTATGCTCGGTAAACGCTTTATAGTTAACAAATTTTTTGTTTAATGTTTAAATATACTGATTAATCAATATATTACAACCAAATATCACTATTATTGTGTTCATTCTATATTTTACATCCATCGTAGCTCAATACAGGAAAAATATCAACGAATAATTTCGCTGATAATACAATATTTTATTTAGTTTTCGATAAGCTAGCATATTATGCAAAATATCTTTTTTAAAATAATCATCAAAGGTTCATTATCTATCACTGAATGTATTTTGGGCTTTAGAAATAATTTCAATAGTTTATCGTCAAGCAAGACTGAAATTTTAATTTTTAAAATTCACATTTATTTAATTAATTTAAGTATTTAAAATATTATCCAGCATAAAATCGTGTTGTCGTGTATTTTTTATGATGGCAATAATTTGCTTTATTTGTTGTCTTAACACTTTATTCATTTATGATATTACTTAATTTTTGTATATAGGTACAATGTGTTATCAAATGAAATGTGGGAATAATAGACGAAAATTTTTCCATCAAAATGAAAATTTTTTTTGCAAAGTTGTTTTTTATAGGGGCATTTTAATTTTTTTTAATTCATACTTAGTATTTAAGTACATAAGTGGGCTAATTTCTTTGAAATTAATCTCATTGAAAGCCAGAAATCCACCTATCTATGAAAATAAATTAAAGTTATGATATCAAACGGAACCATGGTAAATAATTATATTTGTAAAAAAAAAATATTTTTTTATTTTTGGTCTTTAACTTTTAAATTAGATCTTTGAGAACTTTTTGTAGGGTTCATAATTTTTATACTTTATCATACAATTTTCAATGGGATGTTTTTTTTCCTTTTTGTGCCGCTAGAGGCGCCCTTGCTAATCCGGTCTATTGTCGAATTCAGTGTTGCCAACGGGGGCGATTTACTTCTTCTTCTTATGGTCGCTCACAATCTAGCCTCCAAAATATCATTCTAGTTTATTTCAAATTAAACAACTTATATATTATTATACATGATAACTTACAATAGGTTTAGAGTAATCATTGTACATTTTTTACATACTATTACAAATAAAATTGTTCATCTTTTTTTATGTACCTACCTAAATACAAATTAAAAAATACAGAACAGCACCCCTGAGATTTATTCTCAAATTTATGCGCAACAAAATCAACAACTTCTTAGCAACTCAATCAACAACTTCTTAGCAACACAATGGAAAACAAACTTCCCAACGTTGGCATCACTGAAAAAAACATCTCTACGTTGGCAGCACTGAATTTGACAATAGACCTGATTAGAAGTTCTGCCACCTAGTGTGTATTGTCGGAATCTCCCCAGAAAACTTCCCATTCCAAAGTAAAAGAGAATAATAATTGTTTATTTTTGCCCTCCTACCCACATTTGAACAATAGCAGGTCAAATGAAATAAATACAATTAATTTTGCATTGTTAAATTCTTATCTATGATTCCTACAATTCTTTGACAAGTGTCGATAGTACTCATTGTATGCATACATTAAAAGCTGAATATATCGTGTTTTTATACTATACATTGTGCGCTTTAAATTTTTATTTTAGCTTTATTAAAACTCTGATAATTATAGGTACTCAACAATTGGCAAATAAAAAATTCAAAATTATATTATGATTTTTCTAGGTAGAAGATCTTTCCAGAGAAAATATTATCGCCCTGTTAGGCAGTATTCATTAGATATTGTTTAACCCAAACATTTTTATTTTAAGTTGTTCTAAAAAAATAACTTAGGGGCCGTTCAAGTATTACTTGATTTATAAATCACTCAATTGTGAGTGGAATTATAGAAAAAAAAGTATTCAATGCGCTAGGTTCTGTAAAGTCACTTAAATGTTCTAGCTTTGCTTCATACCCCAGTAATGCACAGTAACATTTTACCAGCACCCCCTCCCCTATATTGCGTTACATAATACTTGAACGACCTTACTACATAAGTTTAAAAAAAATCACTCTAGCTGTTATACTAAGTTGTACCTTATTTTTCCAAATAAAGTGTACTTTTACCACAAAGAACAAAAACTGTTTTTTCCAGTGTAAATAATATATATGAATTATACATTTCTGTACCTCTGAGATATAGGACATTATCTCCGTTTTGCAAATTTTATACGAAAGCAGAAAAACCTTTTTTACATTGAATATTTGATGTATTTCTTTCATTTTAAATATTCCAGATGCGTTTTTGTACTTTAATTTGTTTAAATTGTTAGACAAATGTTTTTTTAATAGAGAAAATTGTCAAAATGGAGATAATGTCCTATACCTCCGAGGTACAGATTTATCCAAATTAAAAATTCTCAAATCAAAATATTGATTCAATATGGTTCTTTCATCAATATAAAAATATTGTACGGATATTGTGTATTTACATATGTGTTTTTTTACAAACAAATTTGATTACAATTGTTTTTCAAAATCAAGTGTCTCGTGAAAGAAGAAGTATAAAAGTAAAAAAACAAACCACTTCTTTTGACGACATAACTTAAAATAAAAGGAGGCTTACTTCATTACTTAATTGAATTAAGTATCAATATTTTTCTTTATTATAGTTTTCATCTATGTATCTTATATTTGTATTAAAATGATTAGGTGTCATTTTTTGATCATTTTTATAACCCTTGGTATTTGGAAGAAGCAATAATAATTAGATAATATGCTGCACTTGATATCAGCAGTGACAATAATACATACATATAATTTATCTCCCCAATTAGTTATGAATATTTAAATACTTCTTATAATAATATGTTATATCTTACTCATATAAAATATATTATAATACCAACAAATGGTTGTATGTAAATACGCTAAGAACTTAAAGTGAAATAAATAGAAAAAACTCAAAAATTTATTTAGGCGAAAAATTCATTTATTGATTTTTTATTTAGTATTTTTGTCATTAGTTTATAAATTCAAAAACATTGGAATAAATGACGCATTTATAGAAAAACGTGTGATGCGATGCGTCAAATAATTAACTCTATTATGATGGGCCATACATATAATAAAATTTAGTTACTAGATTTTTAAAAATCACGTTAGCAGCCCCTTGACGAACTTCATAAATAAATATATTTAGATTTAAAAGAAAAAACTCCATAAATTAATATGTACTTATTATAAAAAATTAAAAATTTATATAATCATGGATGAGTTTTCTGATTAATAAATAAATAATAATATAAAAAATAAAAGATAAAGAAAATAACACCTACTTAAAGAAATAGGTGTTTATAAGACTTTATGCCTCCTAGAAAATTGTTAAGTGTATTTTGTACATGTTTAAATTTTTATTAATTAATAATCATCTTATTATAATTTTGTCAGTTGAATTTTAAACTTTGAAACAAATAATGTTATCAATAGCACAAAATCAAACACAAATTTTATATTTTTCATTATTTCAGTCTAAATAATCAATTCTGATATATTTTTTCTATTTTAAATGCACTTTTTATATCATTCATGTTAAGGTATATAGATATAGTTTGTGACAACAGTACTTACCCTACATACAATTATTTTCCTCTTTATATTCTCGAGCCATTTCTATTTAAGTCATCTTCCATTTTCTTTTATCATATGCCCTCTGAGCAATTCATTGTTGTCCACATTTAGGGTCACCCTACTGTCTTTAACCATCTCTTGTGATTTAACATCTGCTACAAATTATACAGATCGACATTATGTCAAAGGCACTATTATTGAGCGCTGTGTTATGTGGAGTATTCATTCACAACATATTCGTTATCAGTTTCTAAAATACCTTTATTTACTCTTTGCTTTTTTAAAACTTATTTTACAAATTTTTTTTTCAAATTTATTGACATTTTTGGTGTAAAATTGTTAATTTAATGGCGGTGAAAGTGTTAAACAAGTTTTTATAAATTAAATGTATATTTTTTACTTCTTTTGAAAATGATTTAATTCAGATCAGCAACCTGAGGTGGTTGGTAGCTGAACAGTTACCAACCACCTCAGGTTATAGAAAACGTTTTTCACGTTTTTCTATAACACATCAACATGAATACGGTAGCTGGCGTTCATACATACAGCGTACTGAAGGTCATGGGTTCGAACCCCAGTACCAACCATTTCCACTTTCATAACACAAGCCTTTACATAGTGTGAAAGATGGCAAATGTGTATTTGTGTTCATTTCGAGTGAGCCCAGATTCATTTAAAAAAAATCTCAAAACATGTCCAAAATACTGCCTCTTTTTTGCCTGTGATTTCCAATTTTTTAAATATCGTTTATATGAAATAATTAACAGATCATAATATAAGTTACAAATAGTGATAAATTTTAAAAAGTTGTAAGAACATCTATTTTATGTCATAGCCGTTGTTGACAAGCATAGACCCAAAATTCATCTGTGGACGTTTTTCTGAAATAGTTTGTATGTGTAATAGGAAAATATATATTTCAATCTTTTGTCTATTCAGATATACCTACATTATTTCATCATGTTACTTAATTAGATCTTCACATTTAAAACACATCAACATGAATACGTTAAGTGAAGATCCTTCTACATGACATTTAGGAAAATCCTGTTTTTCATCCAATAGATTGTATGTACCTAAGCAGTTCATAATATTATGCACCCTTTTCACAGTCACACTAAATGTGTTTTTTACAAACAAAAGACATTCCCATTTATTGTATGTCTTTTGTTTTGTCTGTACTATTAATATTCTTATTGATAAATTGAATCCATATTGTCTACTGTTGTATATACATATCATTGTTATCTTTACATCAATATTATATCACAAAAAAGAAGAAAATATATATCACAATAATTTTTATATTGATTTTATTCCATCATATTATTTAAATAAAAAAAACTATCTCAGTATAGAGTTTTATATAATTTTTTAAAAATGTAATTATACCTTTACAATAATGTTGTTGTTTTATGTGAATGATTATACCTACTTATAAACTTCTTATTATTAAATAAATTATGGGATGTAATAATGAATGTGTACATTAACATGTTCTAAAATATAGAAAAATATTTTTTGATGACCCTCTAAACATAGAGTTCTTTCATTTCTCACTTTCCCATAGTAAAAATAATTTCATACTTACCTGCTTATTCCAGAGAGTGAAATGTGAGAAGCATTATGTGTATAACACTTTGAAAGTTTTGAAGTATAATACCCAATAAACCAAGAAGTAAATACAGACCCAAGCTATGATTGGTAGATGAAGCAAAGGATAATATAGGGAGCAAAGAATTGGTGGACGCAGAAGGCTGCAGGCACTTTTTTAGGAGATATCGTCGTTGTTAAGGAAAAAGTCACTAACTACGTTTTTTTCACAAAATGGTTTTTTTCACTATTTGTATATAGAATAAAAATCTCTATCAGGGAAAAGGTCGCTAACTACGCCTGATCGCTTAATAACAGCGTAAAACTACCATAAAACTCACTAACTGTAAAAAATATGAATTGTTTTGTATGAAAAAAATCATTATGTCGGTTAGTGATTTCTTCCATACCAAAGGAGAGGCATGAAGTTGCAGTTAATGAAATATTTTAAAGAAAAATCGAAGTGAATGTCTCCCTTATGAGACAAAAAAAAGGAAAGAAAGCCGCGAAATTGCCTAAAAAGGTTAATTGTCGATTCAAGTGTAATAAAAAGTTCACGAAGGTTATTGAAGAATTAAAATCGCCAAGAAGAATTCATTTTGGCTTATGTAATATCATCTAAACCAAAGAGACGATTTGTCAGCGCAAATAAGGCAAGATCTATTTCCAAATGTTATTATTTAAGCCATGGGAATAAGGCACCGAATATGTCACAATTTTTTTGAGAATACATCATGCATCAGTAATGGTCCAGTCACCAAAGCCTTTTGGAATATGAATACTGAGGGCTTTTTTATGGGAAAGGACGAGCGGCGAAAATGTGTTCCGGGAAATAAACATTCTGAAGTAAAAAGTCAGAAAATCAAGGAGCACATTGAAAGTTTCCCAGTAATAGAGTCACATTATGCTCGAAAGTAGAGTAAAAACTTGTATTTAGAAAAAAATGGATCAATATTATAAATGTATGATATTTATATAGAAAATTATAGTAAAAATATTTCCATTCCTGTTAGTCAATCGACATTATTTTTTTGTAATAATTTGACTTTTTTTTTCAAACCGTAAAAAGATTTATGTTGGACATGCGTAAAGTATAATAATATTAAAAAAGACAAAAGTGAAGAAGCCATAGAAATGCGCAATGTTTCCTTTTGAATGAATTACATTCTGAAATGGATCCAGTTGTTGCCCCAAGAGATAAACGAGCAGGCTCTATTTTCAGTTACATGCGATGGACAAAATAGGAACCAGCATGTTACGGCAGCTTTACTCTGGGCAGTCAAAAATTCCCATATCGAAATAATAGAACAAAAATTTATAGAATCCGGCCATGCGTACATGGAGTGTGATATTATGTACTCCAATATTGAAAAAAAAAAGAAAAATATTGAAGTTTATAGCATGATTGGAGGGGTGTGAACTGAATAAAAATCTATACAAATACGATATTCAGATTTTTTCGACCTGCAAAATTTATCATAAAAAATAGAAACATTGACGAAACGATAAGAAAATTAACTGGCTTAAAATAAAATGCCTCAAGTATAAAAAACAATGCCCAAATCAGATTTCATTTAAATATAAACATAATGGTGATTACAAAAAAAAATTATAACCGGCCGAGGAACGGAGGATCAAAACTTAATAAAACTGTGTGACAGAATGATACCCATTCATAGCAGCAAAAAAAATATTTAATGAAGCTATGCAACACAGGAATTGTGCCTTTAGAATTCCATGGTTGGTACGCATCTCTGCCTGAAAATAAGGAATCAACAACTTGGTCAGTGACAGAGCCTGCTCGCGATTCCAGTGAATCCGAATAAAATAATATTGCTATAACTATTATAAAAATACAATTATGTCGCAATTGTATTCAAAATACTTAATTTTTCGTTTTCTTTTATTAATTTATGTAGGATTATTCATCATTACCTAATAAACTTATAATCACTAAGTGTTGTTTTTATAATGTTCACATGTAAGGAAAAATTCACTAAGTGCGAAAAATCAAATTGTTCCTTCAACGTATGATATAAATTGTATATTTCTTAATAAAACACAAGAAGAATATTCTTTGAAATGGAATTAAAGAAAACCATAGAAGTTTCTGGTGTTTTGGATTTTTAAAACGAAAAAATCGTTTTTCTCCGTTAAGTTAATTTTGTAGTTGATGACTTTCTACTTAACAACGACGATATCTTTAGAAAAGTATGACCAAAAAATATTAACACATCGCATTGGAAAACGTTGAATATGCATACCAACGTGTTTTTCCAGGTGATGCGTCATATATTTTCAATTTTATTTAAACACTAAGTGATACCTGTCTTGCTTTACATATTCTTTAAATGACTTTCTTTTCAACAGAAATTTTACTTTGAAGATTCTATCGTTTTAGAAATTTATCAAAAACTATAAATACATTCGGGAAAATGTAATAAATTGTACCTAACATTACTACAATTATAAATGCAAGGTACAGTGATGATCAAAATTAATGTAAATTCTGCGGTTTTTGGGTAATGCGATGAGATGTCTGGATTAATGTTTAAAAATTGTCTTGGGCATGAACAACATTACATACTGACAATTGCTACTTTAATTCTAACTCTACAGCAATAAGAGGTAATTACTTCTATCATAAAGACTATCAAACTCAAGCACAGACCACCAAAGAGAAGCATGAATATCTGCTCCAAGTTAGCAATAACTATTGGGGGGTGAGTGTACGGCACCACTTGTGTATGATATCGCTTTAAGCGTTGCTTGTGAGCGAAGAAGTCGCCCCAGTATGAACTCAGCCCGGCCGTAGCAATCTGTATTTGCACCCTATTCAAACTAGTGCTTAGAGGGGACCATTTGGATACAATTTGAGACAAATAAGTATAACCTAAAGCTTGATCTACTATGTGAAGCATGTCGTTACCAAACTCATCAAAATTTATAAGCTTTAAAGCAAAGGCCGTGTAGTAGGGCATGATTTTGCTGAAATTACGGTATTGGGCCATAATATGAGTTTGCAGTTTGGGTAATTTTAAAACTGTTATTCTACTGTACAGCTCATTCCTCACAAAAGCATCACTTTGAGACTCATCACCTGGTTTCAGATATTCGCACAAGTCGGTAACGCACATGATGGTATACTGAGTTTTCTTCATGAGATCTTCTAATGTGTTGAATGTTTCTCTTTCTTTTATTGTTAATCCAGTTATAATCCGCCCTTGATAGACGCTGTTTATGATCAAAGCCCAATAAAGGAGTAAAAAGAAGAGGTATTTTTCCAATGAATAGTTAGGCATTTTCATAGCAACAAAACTGATAGCCCCCGTCATTATTGACACGACTTCTCCAAAAACATCCATAAAACTATGTCTAATTTTTTTGTTGCGATTTAAATATTTCACAAAAATCCACAAAAATAATATCACAGTATACAATACTGCTATAAGTATCACAACGAAATTTTGAAATACTCCAAACATTGTATGAATTAGTTGTACTTTGATGAAAGGTAAAGGCATAATTATTACAATTTTAGACTGTTGAATTTGCCGAAGAAATCTCACCTTCAATTCGGGACCAATGCTGCTTACAATTATTCCGTTGCCGTAAAAATCTGCAACTCCATCATTAACATCCTTCACACCTCCTATTACACTGCCATTTGGCATGGCACCTCCGTATTCAGTGCCATCTAATGGCATGCTGTATATTGGGGTATAGTTAAGTTTTTGTGAGTAAAGGTGTATAACTTCTCCATCTTTCCCTGTAAACTTTCGTATAGTGCCATTTTTGTCTAAATCTGGAATGGAAAACCATCTGTAATTATCCATTACGACTCGTATTGGATATTTTTCTAAATTTCTCACACGCTTTTTCAAATTCTTCAGAGGTTGCTTCCATTCTTCTTCCGAAGATTGATTGTGGAGGATGAATGTTTTCAAAGAATTTAATGTATCATTATACATGTTATAAGGATTATACATGTTTACCGAGAGTGAAGTTTGATTGTTTAGTATTTTTGTGAACATCACAATAAAATTAAACCAATGATATTCTTTCCAAACTTTTTTAGAAAGTTGTATAATATCGATTTGGGAGATTTCGTTTGTAATTAAAATGTATATATCCTGTCCATATTCGTTTCGTTTTAAAATATCGCCAATGTATTGTATATGAGAGTTGGCCGCGGTTTGATTTTCGGCTTGAAGTATGAATGCGTAAGCTGATGATCTATAAAAGTGCCTCTTTTCGTCACTGCAAAAAAATTACACATTCGCACAAAATCAAGAAGCTTGGAAGAGCTTATATTATAAGGTCTGTGTTAAATTTTACATTGGATTTTATAGAATTTAGTTAAGATTTACCTTTTTACAAATGTGTTTATATTTATTTTGTGCTGCTTTTTATTTTGTAACCCTCTCAAAATTACATAGTCTATTGAACATTTTGCATATTTGTCTGTTACAAATTCAAGTGTTTTTATATTTTGCAGCAAAGAGTCAAGTATGCGAGATAACAGAATGATTTCCACATCTTCGGTTTGTTTCAGATTGATCACATTTGCAATTATATCGTAAAAGCTATCAGATACACTATTGATACAATCCCCTTCATTGCTAAAAAAAAAAATAAAAAAAAAATATGCATTTCAAGAGTTTGATTAACTAACTATGTGTTAGCATTGAAAATATTACCATTCAGTTGCATTTGTGATTAAAACGTTTTCTGGTTCAAATATGTCAACTTGCATTGAAAAACTAACATAAAACAGTATTATAAAACTTAGACAAACAAACATTTTTCTCTAAATTAAAATTATGACTGAGTTACATTAACAGATTTTCTTTTATATTTTCTAGGAGCAAGCTATAATATTCTCAATTTCTGTGTCACGTTGGACCGTAAATTACTTTTTAATTTTGTAATTATTTTGTGATGAGTATAATCATATTATTTGTTTTCCATCAATCATACAAGATTGATGTGTACGAAACACAAATTATGAAAATATATTATGTGCTTTTTGTATGTTAAATTATCACACAAATTAGTCTGTTATTTCTATCTAGTATTCCATTCCTTCGATAATGTGTGTGTTCGGTTAAATACCAAAACATTTTTTTTCCTTTTTCTTCTGGTGCTTTTTTCTCACATAATGTAGTTCATTGAGAATGGATGCGTACTGTTAAAAAAATTTGATACGCAGCGATATACATTAAATAATAATCAAATATGTTTATCAATATTACTAAGCACAATGCAATGAGGATTCATTAGTAGTAGAATTATTTTTGTTTAGTTAAAAAAAAAAAATTCAACATACATTACATGTAGATTGGGTATTAAATTTGTATTTTTTTTTACATACATATTATGTCATTTTATTATAAATATAATATCTTTGGTTCACTCCCACACATTCTGAAAGATAATATGTCTTATACTGAGTGCTGTGTATGCATAAAATCTAGGAGACTTTAATGGCCACAATAGTTTTGGGGGTAAATCTTGTATGGGGCATTGTGGTGAACAGAGAACCAGAGTGAATGGAGGGAGCTGGCATGTTGAATTTGACAATGGTGCTCCTCAGCACCAGAAGCTGCCATATAACGGATCTGCGGAAACTCAAAAAGTTAAAGGATATAAAAATAAAACACTCTTCTGGATTTTGGTTACATTTTTATAATATTGTCGGCAAAATGAATAACACATGCTTGTGGTTCATACCACCATCCACCTCCCCAAACCCTACCCTCGCCCAAACACAACACTGGGGCCCAAACATTGGGTCCTGCCTTTCCGAGGACACCAACATTCGTCACCCCAAAACTTCTTATTGTAACTAGAGAAACTTGCTAACAATGTACAAGGCCAAAATGTTATCATTAATAAACAAGTTAAAGACAAAACATTATTACATTGTATACTTCATAGATATCCATCATAATAATCCATTTATCCTTTTTGTTTTGAGTTACCATACAGATACGAGAAGTAACACAAATCTTAAAAGTTAAGGTCAATAGTAGGAATAAGTAAAAGAGTATGAAGATAAACAATATTTTGGACTACCTAAATTCTCTTTACAACTCTAAATAATTATTCATTCATTGTTCTGATTCATTATGCTATTGTGACAAACACAATCTTATACCATTTTTGATTAAAAAAAAAATAAAATTCATTACAATTACAATGTAAGTTAAAGAATTATTTATTTCTGGATATACGAAGCGCAGTAGAAGAAAAACAGCGAAATATGTAGAAAAAAATATTCTTCAGAATTTATAATGTCCCACTGTCTATCGACTTGGTGAAAAATTTATCTATGAAAGTTTATCTGTTTGATCGATTGACTTTACTTATAAATTTCTTCCATAGATGTCGTAGCGGTTCCATTTCTTATCAATCAAAAATGTGTAAGTTTGTGTTCGCCACTTGTCCTTATATGGAGAAAAACAATGTGAAAGCAAAGATTAAATAACTTTTTTTTTATATTTTATTAATAATTTTATGGCACTCCTGTTAATGTCAAATAAAAGATGTCTTGAGAAAAAAATGTCTTGATATGTTGTTTTGTTATAATATATTATAATATTGCTTCAATGTTAGTAAAAACGAGGCTAAGTAGGTCTTAAACTGTAGAATATCAGGTGACAGTTTCACCACAGAAACAAAGACGTAAAACGGATCAAGTGTGAAATTTATTTACAATACCTAGTTCAAAACTTTCACATAACATTTTTTGTCTTCAAAATTTTTTCTGTGTGTATAAAAGGCATTGAAAATAGAAACTCAAATTCTACATATTTTTTAAACATACTCACCCCCTTTTTTCTTTTACAAGTTCATTATCAAAAAACTAAATAAAAATTGACAATTTATTATGTTTGTACCTAGAATAACCAATGCAATTATTTAAAAAAAAAATACTGCCCAATGTAATTATACATATAGATTTGGATCAATTAATGTATATTTTTTCATCAATCACACCTAAAAATTATTAGTAATACTAATTAAAAAAAAAGGTTTTTTAATCATTTTATACAAACTTCTTAAATAAAATTTTCAACAATTTAACACTAAATTTTATTTACATAATATTTTTATTACAATTTACAACATTAGTAAAAGCCTCTATGTCTGTTTCCCGTTACATTTCAAAATGTCTTGAATTGACATCAAGTTACACATAAAATAAATTAACTAATGAGAAAAATTTAATACTTCAAGATACCTATAAGTATCAATATATTTTTTCAAAAACACATAAAACTTTATAATTACTATTTTCCTGCTTTTGTCAAACTTATAAACTGTCTATTTTTTTAGCACTTGGTGGAAACCTTTAGCCAATTTTGTTTTACTATGTTCTGGACTACAAAAATATTTTTTTTTAATTCATGGGTAGAAGACATAAGTCGCATATTTTGTTGCAAGCCTTTAGCAAAAATAAACAATATACATAATATAAAAATAATAATAATATCTATTTTTGTAAAATAATAATTAACATTGTGTATTCAGATTTTGTGCTTTTTTGTGAATCAAAATATTGAAATGACGAAGTCAATTCCAGCGATAAAACAAAACTTGTAAATTAATAATAATTGTGATAAAAATTATCTTATAAATATATAATCTTCAAAAATCTGCATTACAAACTATCAAATTCAAATCATTATTATTTGTTTTTTTTTTCTATTCATAAAAAATATGAAAGAAATCAATCACTTTCTAACAATCATAAATATCTATATTTATGATTTCTCAAAATATTATTTATGATATTATAAATACAATATAACTTAGTCATTACTTGCAATACAAATATGTATGTAATTAATATAAAATGTTATTTTTGTTATGATAAACGCGTCTCTACTGTGTTAGTACTCCATGCTATGCTAAACCTATCACATTAAGTGGAGTGTCGTCTACAAAATACTATAAATTATTCTCATTTTTTTGTATAATAAAATCTCTTAATATTTACCCAATAATATTCATTACAACTATTCGCTTTCATAACGATTGTAAAAAAATTTTTGTAATTTTTTTTCATTAACTTGTATAGATAACTCTTTACTTATATAATATATAAATTGTAAATATTAGTATTTCATAATAACTACTATTTTATTAAATATTTTTATCATAAGCCGTGCTCCTATTTTTAGTGAGGAATAATTCAAATATACAAGTCTAGAAAAAGTTCAAGAAGTAAAAATGGAAAACAACGGGAAAATGTTCGCTTATATTTTTTTCCCATATTATTTCAATTGCTTTTTTTTCATTTTTGAATAATAAAAACTGTCCAACACAATTCTACATTTTATTCATTTAATTTACAATATTTCTCGAATACGTTCACTGAAGAAAAAAAACAATTAAAGTAATTATTATAGTTTGAAAAGAATTCCTTGTAAAGTATTTTAAAAAACTTCAGCATCCATTCAATTGGTAGGTATTTCTAAAAAAAAATTGTAAATATATTAAATTATGCCTTCCTTATGTTTATGATTTGCATTGAAAATGACACAAATTTTAATGTCATAAAATTATAAGGCGGAGCTATGTTTATTTAACAGTTCTTGTCGGAAAATTGCGAAATACAAACTTGAATCATTTGAATTTTCCAGAGATTTTTGAACAAGGTATCAAATTAAAATACCGCAAAAAATGTAGGTTGAAAATACAGACAGTTGTATGCTAAACGCAAATGTGACCAAAATGGCTTCCATTTCATAGACACATTTTTCAAAATATTTTTGTGTATATTTCATGAGTTTATTTGCACTGTTGCACTGCTAATAAAATTTGAAAGTTTAATAATAGTTTACACAGAGCACCTTACGATATTTTGTTAAAATTGACCACTATAAACATAAAATTTGCTCGCTGTATTGGACAGTTTTTCATTTTTTTTTCATATCTATGTATTTCTATACGAATAAAAATAATCATTTTCTAAAATTGTTTCCTTGTATTTTCAACATTTAAGTCAGAACTGGTCGCATAGTAACCTGTTTTTTGAGACAAGTCTTTTAAGTAAGTAGGTATATGGAATTAAATAAAAAATTTAAAATCATTTAAAACTAGTGACGATATTGTGATATAAATAGAGATAGAATTAGAAGTACAACAAAATGAATCTAGAGCGAACTAGAATATTGATAATTTATTATGAAAGTGATACACCAAATTTATATCTTTGCTCAAATAGTACCGTAGATCCTTGAAGAAGAGGATTTTTATTGTAAGGTGATTTACGCATCAGGTTTATACAGTTTTACCATTATGCCGGGGCTAACCCCGTTAGCACACCTCCGCTGCGGATTAGCCGAAGCGACGACGGTCACATCTGTCAGTTTCTGCGCGCCATGTTGAGAGTGAGACAGCATGCTCAATCCCGTACTGTTTTCTATACATTCATCTCTCTCTTGCGGTGTTTCGCCATAGATTACTTCAAATTGTATTCACATCTCCGCCTGATATTTCGCGGATCCGTGTGTTTCGCATTCCGCCCGCTTTTGAAGTTGTCAAAATCGACAGAATTTTGGAGCGAAATTGAAGCGAACGTCATGTTTTCCATAGAAATCAAAGATGGAAACGTTAATTGCGTTTTGTTATGGGATGGTTTGCAGAAGTTGGATGTGCATATTTTCTAAATTGTAAGTAAAAACGTTGTTGATGTTGTAATATTTAAAAATATATATGAAATGTGAAATAATATTGTGGTTTTAATTATTTATATTTCCCAACAAAACATAACCATAGAATACTTACTTATGTGTATTTTTCTCTTTCGCTACTCGTTTACCCGCTAGTGTACTAACACTACCTGCGATTTCGCTTTCTGCAGTTTCGTGTTCCGTGATTCGCGGCGGAGGTGTGCTAACAGCCTATATCTGCGTCATTATGGCGTAACATGATAGATAATCATGGCAGTAACCCATAGACAAGAATATTTATTTTTTATTTTTAGCTATCATGATCTTTTTGAGTGATTTCCGACGTTGTTGCATTTGTTTTCTTTTAAAATTATATATTTTTAAAAAGAAAGCAAATTCAATGATGCCGAAAAAACACGGACCAAGATCATGACAACTAAAAATAAATAAAAATTCTTGTCTATGGGTTATTACAATTATTGTTATCATATTGTTATGGTGTAATGTCGCTGGTATAGCCCACGCATTACTGAAACAGTTTTTGGTTTTACCACATGTATGGGGCAAAATATAAATTTGTTATAACATGCATTACAATGGAGCAGGTCTATTATTGATTCGTCTTTAACAAATAATTATGTTGAGATCTGCAACAAAGTCAAGATGCATACGTATTAGCAAATAAGTGATCTTGGAGTACAAATATTTGTGGAACTCTCCATTGTAAATTGATTTTCATATTAAAAATGACTCTCTATAATAATAACAATACACAAGATTGTAAAAAGATTCAATGAAAGTTATTAAAATATTAAGAATACATTACATAATAATAAGAGATAATTTTAAATTTAGTAATAGAAGTAAAGAAAAATCTAGATATTATTTGTGTATGTCGTGTGTGTGTTTGGGAGAAATTTGAGCGAGTTTTGGTGGGGGCCAAAGGAAATTTTGTTTAAATATTAATAATAAGTAATAATAATTCTTTATAATATTAAATTTTTATAACGACTCTCTAGTAACAAACTAGTTTGATATAATTTTCCATCTATTTGTATATTTTTTTTATAAACATATACATATATATCATATTATATAATATAATATTAATTTAAAACCAAAAATAACATTGTGTTAAAATTTGTGAGCTTTGCCCATATCAACACGTCTTGTATACATATATTTAATATTCTTATGTATTATTTTTTTTAATATACAAGGAATATTATTTATACGCATTATAATAACATACTTTTTTTTATTAACGATGGACATTATTTTTTTTTTCACATCAAAACTAAAATCTTATTAATTTAAAAAACCATGAATGAATTTTTACTAAAAAGGAGTCTTCTGATTTTGTCATAGACAAAATATACATTAAAGCTTTTAATACTAACACAATATTATCATGTAATAATAACCTCAAAATATTTTAGGATAAGTGTGTATAGATTTTATTTCTAGCGAATTTGAAACACAAAGTAAGAAAGTCGAAAAAATTTGATTTTTAATTATGCATACTGTGAAATGAATTTACAATGTATGTACCTATTTGTATGCTTAATATCCATTTATAGTTAGTAACCATAGATTGAAACATAACATACAATCTTTAATTACTAAAATAATTATTATTAAGGCATATTGATGATTTTTTTTGATTGATAACTAAAATTTTTTTTAAATTCAATGAAATTTTTCTGGAGCAGTATTCCTGCCTAGCAATAGGTAACTATAATTTTTAAGGAATGATCAATTTCATGTTATAGTTTTCAATGTGTTTCCCATCACCTTTAACATAATATTGTAAAAAAAATAATAGTTTTATTGTGTCTTAATATCAGATGATAAGCTAAAAAGTATTTCTGCTTCCTCAAATCACTAAATATTCAAACTTTATTTCAAATCACAATTAAAAACATTTGATATTTTATTTATTTTAATTAACAAACAGCATTTTTAGAAGAAACTAATATATAATTTAAAAAAAAAACACAAGAGATTATATAAAAAAATATTTTATAAAATAAAGTATAGTAGAAATATCTAAGTATGTTGTTGAATGTTTTAAAGAATTAATATGAGAGATATGTTTTTGTTTGTGTCAAAAATAAGACTTCGAGTATGAAAAGAAGAGAAAAACAAGGTCTACAAATAAAAGAAATTAAGTACCAGTTGGAAAAATAAGTTGTTAACGTGGAAAAAAAAAATTGAATTACATAATATTTAAGTACGTATTTTGATTATTCAGTCATGCAAATAAACTACATTTTTAAAAACTTACATTGAATGACATTAATTATTTGTACTATAAGAAAGCCTTTTCAATTTAATATGAAAATTATTCGATGTATGTTATTTTGTTTTTCATACTTAAAAATACTTATCAGCACGCTAATAAACATTTTAGAGTTCTCAAAGTCTAACTTTTGACACTTTTCAACTATTATCCATAACAATGCGCATAATATATTATCATCAAACTGAATTTTCATGTAACTCTATTTTAATTTGATAGTATTATTTTCGACAACCATGCATTTCATATTATAGTCTTTGGGTGGCATTCGTCCCTATTAATTATCACAAAAAAACTTTTCCAGCTAATTAAAGATTTCAAAAAAAAATATTGAAGTTTTTTAGCATACAATAAAATTTAAAAACCATAAAAGATTTCTAAGGTAATAATTAATAACAGCTATGATTATATGTAGTAGATATATTATTGTTAAAATCCAATTGCTTGACGACGCTGGATTGTTTTTTATTTCTATGAAAATTTTCAAAGACAATATAGAAATTTAATTAATAATTGGTTAAGATAGGAGAGAGAAAATGCAAAGTATTAAGAAAATTCATATATATCCTTTACAACCTAAAGGTTCTACCAGGGAACAATATCACGCACATACCTACCACCGTAACTATATTTGTATCTATTTTTAATTCATTGTAAAATGCACAAATTCACTCTGTATTTATAATATTGTTACTGTTCTGTAGTTCTTATAACCATAGATATATTTTTCACAATAACAATTGACGACTGATGCTAAGTGTATGTAATTCAATCACCTCTAATTTTTGTATGATTATATGGCCTTTATAATTTACACCTTTTGCAAACATAATGATTTTTTATAAAACGTTGCTTAGCACCTTTGCAATGTCCGGTCTTCAATTGAATGTCATTCAAGAGAAGGAGTTAATCAATCGAATCACTTCTTTCTTTTAAGACATATTATCTGTGTAGGTATAATTTTTGATTTTTTTAATGAACAAATAGATTATACAATATATTAAATTTTTGTGCGAATGACAATGAAATTAATAATAAAACATTCTAAGTATGATTTTGTGTTGGTTCCATTTGAGTTTATTAGACACTTTGGTAATACTCCAGTTTCACCACTCCTTATGATTTTGAGGTTATGATGTACAAGATGACTTTTTAATCAATATGATTTGACAAGTATTTTGTTCTGATTTATTGTTTTCATCCACAAAATATAACGAATACTTATAATAATCAATCTAAAAAGTTTACATTTTTTCTACAAACTGAACACGCTGTCATTTCTAATTCTGAGAAGTGACGAAACTGGAATTTTACTCTAACTTAACACTTTATTTAAACTGAATAAAATTATTAGTTTGTTATTTTAAGTATTATTTTGAGATGACCAATTTTGTATTTAGTTTTGCTCAGTTGATTATAATATTTTGCTATGTAATTGTATTAAACTAATGTTTGTATCAGCGTTTTAAGGTAGGTAGTTATTTTTTTTAATTCCAATACACATGCATTATTTACTCTTTATTGGAATATTATAATATAATAATCATTTATAATAAAATATATATTATAGGAATAATAATAATAATATCATGAAGAAAAGAGTTTGAAAGCTGAAGATATTGATATAAAAACTATACATATATATATTTATACTCATATAATATTCTGTTTGGGGTTCCATATCTTCAGACCCAAAAGGAAGACAAGGCCGTATCACAAGGCTGATATGTCCCGGCACTGACAAAAATGCAATTTATCACCTTTTATTAATATTGTTACTTTCATATAACACAAACATATTGAAAATTTTAACAAATTCAGTACTTATATTATAATGGTGGCTTACTCGTTCTGAATAGCTCGTAGTCCTTACGACTTACCCATGATTTTAACCCTCTATTATATTAAACCATTAAACAATTGAAAGCAACAAACAAAAAACAAATTGAAACAATAATAATTATTGTTATTTTAAACATATATATTGAATAAATTGCATGTCAGGTAAAAATTAAAACAGTCATTAACTTTCTTGTGTACATGAATACAGTATCACTATTATGCGCTTGCATGCACGTGTGTATATTATTTGTGTATAATAATAGTATGCATCATTTTTGTGCCACAACTCTCTAAAAAAATGGATGAGACCTTAGGATAGGTCCTACAGATGTGGGACCCCTTTACATCTAGGGCTCGAAACTAGTTTTTGATATAAGCAACAACAAAATTATAACACATTAACGATCTAATTACAATAGTTATATAATAATTAATAATATATCAAATCTTCTACGATAGTTTTATCAACTCTAATATCATTTTAATAATTTACTTGGTTGATTTAATCAAGTGTACGAACAATGGTGATGCGCTAATATTTGATGATTTTTATGTGGATGAAAACCCAAATCGTGGAAAAATGCAATGTATTGAGATTTATTAAAGAAAGAATAGAATATGTATATAGAGAAAGAAGAATTCATGAGATCATGTAAGTAGCAGTTTAGTATAAGCCTATAAAAAATAATTATTGCCAATTAGCTTTCATGAAAATCCAAAAGATGTCCACACAACTTGAAAAGTATTATTTAGTACCTGCTTGCCTTTTTAATTATTGCCCTGTTGGTGTACAATTTAGTATTTTTTTTCTGCAAGAACGTAAAACAAAGGTACAAATTCTGCTATGAGTGAAGAACTTGGCATTGTTTAAATAAAAATGAAGTGCAAGTATGTATGAAGATGTATACATTATTTTAATATGATTTAAAATGTGAGTAAGTATCCAACTAGATTGCGCTCAAATTGACGAGTATTACTTTAAGAGTAATTGAAATAATTGTTAACAAAATCTTTTGTAGTTATCTGTATTTTTTTTTATTTAAAACACAACGGTAATAATAATAATTATAGTTTTTTTTTTCATATAAATATCTATAACAATTGTCCTTGTTTTAATCAGTCCTTCGACAATAAATGTAATGTATAGTTTACTCAAATCTATAATTACAGAGATGGGATTCTATAATAATTCATACTATTCTGAAACTTTATAATATATCTTTGACTTAATAAAGAAAAACAGCTCAGTTGAGCTGACCGTTAGTTTGAATCCCACCTGTGTAAAATATAAATTAATTTCATTATAATAATATACGCTAGTAGTAAACATAAAAATGTTTTTTTTAATGTTACTTATTTAATGTAATAATCATAGTAATTTATGCAACAACGATAATTTTTTATTTTGTTTTTTTTTTTAAATTATGTAAAAAATAACAAAGCTTATATCAAAAACTCCGGGTCCGAACCCCAGAAATAGAAATATTTTGGTACAATACCTACCGCAATATTCCTACGTCTTCCTACAATTTAATACTAAATTCATCTTACTATACATAATAAATAATATGTAATAATTATTTTTATTCAGTAAATTTAATATAAATAGTTTATTGCTTAATCAGGGTTGGTGGAACTGTTCATCTTCATTACTAAACAGGACAAACAAGAATTTCGTATTCGAATCCAAGACTAACCGCTACAAATACGAAGTATAGAAGGAACATTGTGAATCCTAAACTCTTGTTCATCTTCCAATGGAAACAAGCAATGGACAAAATGACAAACAACAGCATCATAAACAAGATGGCGATACTACACACCATCCCCACGGAGTTCACCTCCACTGGACGACCATAGATGAGTCCATAGATCAGCCACGGCACTGGCAACCTGCAACACAACATTTTTCAAATTAATATACCTACAACATGATAATATATAATCTACACTTATATAATATAAAGCCTGCAACCTTTTAGACTTAAAGAATAAGAAAATCTTTATGCATTTTTTGATATCATATATCTCGGAGAAGACTTTAAGGCAGTGGCGTAACAAGGGGGGGGGGCGGGGGGGGGGCGGTCCGCCCCGGGCGGCACTTTTCAGGGGGCGGCAAAATGAGCCGACAAATAAAAAAAAACTTGGTAAAAAATACAAAACTGAAATAGTATAGGTACGAGAATTTGTGAAGGAAAAATATATGAGAAAAAAAATCGGGTCCCCGAGTTTGTGAAGGGAAAATAAATGAGAAAAAAATCGGGGCCCCGAGCTTGTGAAGGGAAAATAAATGAGAAAAAAAATCGGGGCCCCGAGTTTGTGAAGGGAAAATAAATGAGAAAAATAAATCACAAAATTCTTAAAATTGATAAAATATTTTTTTTTCCTTTTAACCTGTCTCAGCGTAAGCTAGTACAAAAAGTGTACACCGGAGTGAGTTAATTCAAGTTCCTTTTTTTCTTCTTTAAGTAATTTCGGGTTAAGGTCTTAAAAAAACTTTTGCGGTGATTCCGCAGGTAGAAAAATCTGTGCAGAAGTAAGCTCTATCCCATTATCCAAAAATTGAATTTTTGTACTATATTGTAGTGTTGTAAGTATCTATATATTAATAGGTGAAGGGAAAACTTTGTGTCCCTTTTTACGAAAATTGAGCGGACGGAGGAGTATGAAATTTCGCACACTTACAGTTTTTAAAGAGAAGGGGTGGCAAATGCTAATATTTTTTTTAAAATCGTACATAAAAATAGATTAAATCAATAAAAAAAACTCTACGCACACTATTGTAATAGGTATATTATAGTTTAAATTAATTATGGTCGAATTTCGACCAATGAACTGAACCACTAGTTATAAAAAATATGCGAACTTTTTTATTTTGATTTTTTTTCCATTTATATAGGGGGGTGGGGCGCCAAACTTTATTAGGTAGGTGGGGGGGGGGGCGCCAAATGTTAATCCCGCCCCGGGCGGCGAAAACCCACGTTACGCCACTGCTTTAAGGCTATCTAAAATCACGTAAAATCATTAAGTACGAAGAAAAACCATATTATGTGGTACTGACGTTGATGGCCATAGAGTGACGAGACATGCGAGACAGAATGTTGCCATGTTTTGCTATACAATAAAATAAAAAAAAAATGAAATATTTTTTTTGTCAGAACAAATTTGACAAATCACCTAGGTATAATATAAATTGCTTCAGCTGAATTAGTTATTTGGTTTTATAATTATTGTGCAATCATTTCACAAAAATGTTTTAGTGGTACATATTTCGGCTTAAACTATCAAAATGCGGGTTTGAGATTTTTTATTTGTTGGACAATTTAAAGATTCCGAAGAAGCGATCAGAAAATTTGATCACCCAATAGAAACCGTTATCAAAATGTAAGGTTATGTGTCATTGTACAGTAAGTAGGTACCTATTGAAAAATGCAATGTAAGGTACAAGGTGCTGGATTGAATTAGTCAGAATTAATTTAACGATACATCCCTGAATTTACCAACCTACCTAATGACACAGTTTAATTTAAACATCGCTTAAATTATTTACCCTAAGTAAACCTTCATTATTTTCAATACACCTGAAATCACACACATAAAAACCGTTTAGACATGTCCTGTAAATATAGGCTTGTAATAAAATTATTAATATTATGCAAAATGGAAATTTTCCGGAATAATGAAGGGAAAGTTTTCGAAATTATATTTTGCTGATACTGATCATTATGAAACAGTAAGTAGGTAATCAAATTTCAATTTATCAAACATTGAATGTTATGCCCTTTTTGCACTGAACACACTATTCACAAAAACCCCTTAATAAGAAGAAAATGATGTTTCAAACTAATTTGAATAAACGACTTTCTATATAAAAGTGTATAAAAGTGTAAATAAATATAAAAGTAGTCAGATTGATACATTTTTAGCTATGCTACCAATATCAGTGACGTAGGTACGTATTTGGTATGGCGCTTGACTAGTAATGATTGCAACACCACCTATATAAGAAGGCCTTAGTGCTGCGTCACATCGTGAGGCCCAGCCTTCGCTTGCCTATATCTGTATGTACTCACCTGTACGCTATGATATCTGTCTACACGCCAGCGGCCTGGTGACGCGAGAGGAAAAAATGGCCGCCAGCGCTAAGACCTTCTTATATAGGTGGTGTTGTAATGATTGTGAGCTCGAAGTACATAGACAATAACTTCGAAAAATCCGTAAAAAAGTGTCGATCGTCGATATATCGACTCACGTGCATTCTGTGGAAAATAATTTATTGACTTGTACAAGAAGTGTGACTTTAAGGTCGACCTGTTTTGCTTGCGCTTAGCTAACCTCTTTAAATGCCGATTTTTATGCATTTCAAAAGCATTTTGTATCAAAAAAATATTTTTCCATAATATATTGTTTTTAAAAGTTTGTCAACTTTGCTCTGTGTATTAGATTTGTGAAGAATTACCTTTTAAATGGGTTTTTTCACTCCCTAGCAGGCTAGCTCAATACTTACGGGGCTATATAGTTTGCAGTCTTAAAGGAGTAACGCGTTAACGAATGACTCTTATTTTGAAAAAAAGGTTAAAATAGAGTTATTTGAGAGATTGGTATGTCACATGTCACTTACCTACACAAAACAAAAAGAATTATTACAAAAATCGATCATTTTTTGAGAAATATAGACAAGATTTCTTACACAATGACATGTCAAATTAAAGGATTTTTTCCTATAAATTCTCAGCATTATTCTTGCATAATGACGGCTATTCTGAAATTCACGTTCCATCTCAATGCAAGGTTGAGTTGAGTTATAATAATCGGTTGCCAGTTGTTACGCATAAAATGTATTGAATAAAACAATTTCAGAATAGCTAAATGTCAAATCCCTCAATAAAAATTGGATACGACGCAACTCAATCGGTTGTTATTCATTTCAGAATAGCCGTCATTTTCTTGCTTTTGACTTAGAATAATATTGGGTAGGTATAAGATGGTACCATCGCATCACGAACGACGTTACACAATTATTGTGGAGAGGAGATAAACATGGCTGGGACATGTGTTAAGAATGCTGAAAGACAGTTGACTAAGGAGACCGTTGTTTTTCCTACCACAATAATTCCAAACACAGGAAGACCCCACTTATACCGCGGCCCGTTACTTCGAGACAGAGCTGAGGGATTTGGAAATGGTGTTGGAAGAGGTCATTGTAACTGCGCGTGATCGAACGAGAATTAATTTATGAAAAACTTCGTTTAAGTTTTCTTATTATGAAAAATATTAAGAAATTCCAAACACATAGTTATTCTGGAGAGAATGACCAAAAGTACATAACAATTTGAAACTTTTTGCGCAATTTAAGACAGGTCGTTGCACTTTTGTTCAATAAAAACAATAATAATTGTCAGTTAATCATGACTATTATGAGTGTGTGATAAACGAATTTGACTTGTAAAGACAATTAAAGAATTCCCCAAAAATATTCAAATTTGTATACTTTTTTGGTCAAATAGAGTAAAGTGGGCCTTATATGGGAAATGTCGTGAATGTTCATGACTATTTCAAATTGTACTTAGATAAATACAGATGGAGTGATCATAGTGTATGTCCATAACATTATGATATATCGGTGTAATATTTCATATCGGAAAATAAAAAGTTCGACCTCTAAAATACTCGTAGATTCAGTCATCTCTACGCTAACCACAGAGCAAAATAATAATAGATAGATACTTACTAACATTATAAGGGGTACTAACAGTATGATTCAGCATTATTATAGTTTGGTCCCTTTTCTGGGGGTTGTTTGTTGGGAGGTTGGGTTGGCCTGGTTTGGAGAGGTGGTTAGGCAGAGAGTGGAAGCATTTAACGATCTTTTTATGTGTGTAATCTTTCACCATTATTATAAGTATTAGGTGTACAAATTTCTAATAATCCAGTATTGATTTTAGATAATAATATTATTAAGGTTACGTAATAATACCTACCGTTTATTTACATCTATTATTATTTTTAGATACAAGCTACGTTCTTTTTGCGTGTCTGTGGCTGTCAAATTGATCATAACATAATTAAGTTCATTGAAATAATTGTCATTATGTAAATAATGTTTATTTCGATTTGTCAACAATAAATTGGAACTTTTCATCTTAAATTTAGAATAATAGTATTCGTTAATCGGAATAATAGGAGGAGATCACCTATATATAACCATATGACGGTTTCGTCGCCCGATTTCCTGAATTGGCTATTGTAAGCTACCTACTTATGTAATTACTGAACTTATGTAATACATACATTTTAAGCAAACATAAATATTCAAAACTAGCTGATACCGGTCTTTACATTTTCAAAAGATGGTTTACCTACTTTTAATCGTTTAATTTACTTTTATATACTGGAGCACTATTATTTCAGAAATTGATTAAAAACTTCATACCTATACCTATATTTGAGAAAAAAAGTGTCAACATAACTGCAATATCCAAGATAATTAAAATTGAATGTAAGCCTGCAGTTTATGCCAGATGCGATGACTTACTATAAGTGGATAACTGAATTATTATGTAGATACGAAAAAATATGATTGTCTTAATGTAACAACGTTTCACCTTAACAAATAAGGACAAATGAGTAGCTAGCTTAATGGTCTGAGGATTTGCTTAAAATATTATTCTTATTCGAAATATTCAAACATTCCAATTTCAAAAAGAAAGATTCTTTTATTTTATTCCGATCAAGTAAACATAAATAACAGCATAGACGAAAAACTTTTCAAAATTTTATCACCATAGACAAGATAGGTAGACAGATTTATTATTTTTATCCTTTTCATCTAACAAATAAAAATGTCTCTGTGCAATATTGAAGATTGTCTCTGTGTGTTCAAAGAGGAAAGCGAGGCCAGGGGGAGAGCTCACACATAAATCCATACGTATTTGATATTTGGAACGCTGCCAAGAAAACCTATTTAGCAGTACACTGTATTATTTTTTTGTTGGATTGAATATTATTTCGTCAACGCGTAGGTACCCGCCAAGTGCTCTGCAAAAACGTGAACCTATGTACCTACCCACAACGTATTTTGTAAAGTGATCTTTTATCTATACAATATTTTTCTGTATTATACAGGCAACATCTTGCATATCATATTCTTGCATTTTTTTCGACCGATTGGGCTATTTTTATATGAAATGATAACAATATATTGTATGAAAGTTGTAATGATTTTTAAAATGAACGGAAATAATTTTCCTGTTTGCGGTCGTACCCATGCATGAAGAGTACTTACCTAGCCTGATATATTATAAGAGAAACTAACGCATCCGCAACGAGAAAGTTAAGAAATCCTGTTACAAATTTGGCGCCCAACTTAGAACTCTCAGTAGTATGATGGGGTAAGCTGGGGTTCGATTCCCCGTCAGAAAATTACTGTTTATCTAATTGAGCATTTCTAAGACAAGGGATTTTACGCCCCAACACACGTGATGGATAAAAAATATTCATAACTGATGTTTTTGAAAGAGGTGTGAACAGTTTTAGCACGTTTTAGCTACTTACTCGTTTTTCAAAAGCGAAATAAATTTTTAAAATAATATCAGAGTAGGTAAATATACATATATAGAATCATTAGAGTACAATTTGTCTTAAAATAAAGTAGCAATATCCATAATAAATGTGATAATAAAATTAGAATAATTGAAATAAAACCTCCATATTAAAAACGTAGCAAATGAGAATTAATTATAATTTGTCTATGGATATTAAATTTGTAAAAATACACCGAAAAAGGAATATTATATTCAAATTTAAAACTTTCCGTACATTTGAATTTGGAACATGGCCAAAAACCACAAAGCGCTTTCACATACAAAATTATATACGCGGTTAGTATTACCAGCTCTAAAATATAATATATCAACGCTAATTTTGTACTTATTATTTTTTAAAAACCTTGGTAGTAGGATAACGATGTCAGCAAACAAAATCAACCTTAATAAGTGTTTTTTTTTTCAAATTCTTTACATAGAACTGTTATAAATTTCTTTTGATTATTAGTTGCTTTCTGTTCTTACCAATCAACATTCCGGTTGAACTATTTCAACTTTACCGTAGAATTGAGCAAATATTCCTAAGCCAACCACACATTCTGACCGCATAGACGTGGAACAATTTTAAAATAAGAAGGTAACTCATTTGCTGCTGTGGGGCTTTATTGCGATAACTCAAGTTTTTGCAAACAATAAGTTACAATAAACTGGTAAAAATGTCATAAAGATATGCTGAGATTCGATTAAATTTGGTAAAAATGCAACTGTGCGTCTTTGATAGATATGCAGATTAATAAACCCCTTAAAAATACTTTTTTCATGAGGAATGAAAAAATGACATGTTGATAATTTCAGTCATGTGATTTGCTACACCGGTTAGTCTATGCAAAATTTCAGATGGTTTAAGCAAACTTTTTTTCGCCGGTTATAAAAGCGTTAACCGTAACCTTTTGATTTTCAACTCTTTTTATTTTTAACCAAAAATAATTCGTACAATTCTTTGGGACATGATTTTTTATCATGGTTAATCACTTCCATACGTAACAATAATGTAGAGTCGAAAGATCTAGAACGAAACGAGAAGTTATATAGTGAACCTTGAAACGTATGTCGTAGATGTATAATTAAAATAGTATGTATCATCAATAATAAATTTGCACATTTTAATGTTTTTTAATTATTATATGCTTTTCTACATATGCATACATACTAGGTAATCATTATATTACAAATACTATTTTCCTCGAAAACAACAAACAACGTTCTCATATAAAAAAAAAACAAGGTTTGGTGAAAAAATGGAGCGTGAAAGAAGCGAAATATCAAGGTGAAAAGAAAAAAAGCTGCTAACCTAGGGTAGCCCAGAACTCATAGTATATTATAACAGCCTTTTCGTGTAAAACATATCTTTGCATAAAAATTCATAATTTTTTTACGATTAAAATGAATTTGTCCTTGGAATTATTATAGAAACTTTAAAATGATATCGACTATTGGAGCTTTAGAACTACATATTCAATATTAATCGGTACTCACTGAAGTTACGGACCTCAAATTTTACGTGCTTGTGTAGGAGCATAAGACCAACCCGTGTACCAAATTTTATGAAAATCGAAGATTTTTTTTTTTTTAGCCCTTTTTCTAGAACAAGTGAAATTTTCTTTGGTTCCCCTGAAGGTACAGATCTCAACATTTTACTGACTCATCTACATCGAGGGGCTAACCGTTCTACCAAATTTCAATCAAATCGGATAAGAATTACTATGAGTTATGGGTGCGCACACATTTTTGGCGTACGGGTACGGGTACGCGGAAATTTTTAAAACAATTTTTTTGCATTTTTGGAATCTACACCCTCGAAAACGTCGAGAAAATTAATTTCAGCGAAATCTATTTTTTTTTTTTTTGAAATCCGATCACAATATTTTTTTTTTTTTAAATAAAAATGAATCTGTAGGTACTCACTCGAAGTGAACACAAATACACTTTTGACATCTTTTACAGTAAGCAAATGCTTGTGTCGTGAAAGCGGAAAATGGTCGACACGGCCGGGATTCGAACCCACGACCTCCACACGAAACAGTGTGAAAGCCGGCGTCGTAACCGCTGGTCTATCAACCACCTCAATATTATACATATTATATTCCATATACTGTGAGTAACATCTTATAAACATTAACATTTTCCATTCGATATTTCAAACACAAGCAGTTCTTAGATGTGCCATTGTTGCATTTCAAAAGCGATATTTATTCCGGAAACAGAAAGCATTTTTGAAATTTTCATTAGGTTGAATTTATTCTGTTTGTTATTATATTTCGGATTCTTCGTACCTACACAACGCTCGCTTTTGTACATTGCTTCCATCTTGCTTTAACGAACAAGAGACTATCAAAGTAACTTTCTCCAGAAATGAGATTTTGCTCTTAGAATGTTGGATACAGTTGTTGTGCTATTGTTATAACGAAATAGAAAAAAGAAAAATACTTTACCTTAGATATCTATGAATCCATAGACAAAATGCAGTCGAGTTTATTTGTTTATTATATTATAATTGCGTGAAAGTTTTTTCAATGTAACATTTTCAAACTTTGAAATTGTTCTACGTTTTTTTTTTTCGTAGAACATAGCCATACAAAAACAATCTGATCGATCTTTTGAAAAAATAAATACAACAATTACTAGTAAGATCATTATTAAATTATTATCCATACATATCCACTTACACAGATTTCATATTATTGTGGATATACAAGGTTTGAACTGCAACATAATGATATAGAGAAAGCACATTGTGCACTTCAATATAATATAAAAGTAACCGCCTACAATATAGGTAACATGGCCCAATTTTAATATTTATTTTATCTTTAAATACAATAGATTTACGAAGTTCGTTTTACATTTTGTCATATTATAAATTATTACAGTTAACGTAAACTTTATCGATTTACTTTCATAATATATTATTGAAAACAAATTTATTTAAATTTAAAGCATGTGATAATGATAATTATTGTTATTCGATTGAACAAAGTTGTTTTCGAAAATGGTATATAGGGCTTCTTAAAATAATAAACGCGAAATCTCAGCTTCCTGAATAAACATCCTTGAAACGAAAACTTTAGTCTTAATGATAATTTCATTTGTATGTAGGTAGGTAGTTGGTTGAACTGTTTTGGGGTGTTCCTAGCAAATAAATATATTAGTGCGATAAATCAATACGAACTAGATAACTACTCATTTAACAGGGTCTTGAGTTTATACGACGAAGTCAGGTGGACTTTTTTCAAGCCCTTTGCACTCGTCGAGTGATTTGGGTTAATTACACAAATATTTGGTTTATTTTTTTAAGTTTATCGGCAGCGGTGATCGCAAGAACCTACATGTTATTATTATACAAAGATAATTTATAAGGGTAAACTAAAAAAATATGAATTATCTTTTAGTAAATTACTACTTTATTAAAATGCTAGCTTATCCGACAGACTTCGTTCTGTGGTCTTTACTATGAATAAGTATTGATTTTGAATTTGTCGTTTAATATACGTTTGTTTAAAATAATATGTTGGAAATAAAAAAAATAGGATTTTCCGATGTTTTATTAGTTATTCTGTTATCCGGAACGGAGAAGAATCCACTTAACCAAAAATGATAAAAATCTGTTCAGCCGATCTCGAGTCATAAATGTTCGCACTAACCCGACTATTGTAGATAGTAAGAAAAACATGTTTGCTAGTTGAATTTTATAAAGTCGAAGAATAAAAGTATTCCAGAAAGTCGCATAGAACGATAAGTAACTCCAAGATAAACGTCATAATTTTATATCTCATTTATTTTTTTCGCAGTGATAATCAATTTCAATGAAATATGAAGTTCATTATAAATCTGGGGAGTAATTAGCCGTATTTATCACGAGATTCCAAGAAAAGAATTATTTTTCCTTATCTTTCATGTTTTATGCTCCTTTTCTTGTCCCTTGCCTACCCGACTTAAGGAGAATTTACAAAATTTTGAGACTAATTTAGAAAGATCAATCTTCCAAATGGTGCTCGCTCCCTTGTATTTTTATGTCCATTTGCATTTACGGCATTTCCTTCAAAATTAAGTAAATACAAAATAATATGTCGTATGGGTTAATATAAACAATAATTTATCACAAACAACTCTTTCTTGCAATTTAAGTACGAATATTAAGTATGGAAAATGTTGGGTTATTGCCTCTAAAGTCTTTACTTTCAAAATAATCATTTTAATGTATTTATTAAAACAATATAGACCCCGTTTCTAAAACGAATATCCGCTTGTGTGAAACGGGGATAAATTAATTAACTAAATGCCACACAAAACAAGCAAAAACTTTTGATTTCTAACTGAAGGAAAAACGATTGAAGTGTTCGTGTATTCACGTAGGGAAAGTTCATTTTTTGTGATAAACAAGACCCGTTGACATTGTTGTTACTCGTGAGTCATGACTCATGACATGACCCATCATGAGTAAGCAGCTGCTGAATATTGGAGTGGAGTGGTCTAGTGAGTGGATGAGCGATCGGACTCGTTAAGTAAGTTCAATTTTACACGTTAAAACAAGGATGCATTTTCATGATCACGATTTCAATCTCGCGTAGACATTTCCAAGAGATGAAAAAAGCGCTTGCGCTTAGATTAAATTGATCGTAAAAGTTCATTATTTAATTAAATAATATATTTAGAATAACTAAGTATAAGTTGGTTAGTAGGAAGTTTTGATAGCAATAAGTAATATTTTTAATTGGTATTCCCACGTTCGGGCTTTGCTATGTGGGATCTCTTCTTGGTTATTTTTTTTATTATTATTATTATTGTAGTTTAATTTTGTAAAATAATATTTTGTAACAAGAAAGTCGTTAAAATTAAATCAATAAATAAATATAGTATGAAAAAATATACAACTATATTTTGAAAAATTATTTATCATCAAGAAAAATAAGCATTACAAAAATTAATGAGAAATTTTAAAGTGCCTTTTTGAAACTTAATATACTTTTTTAATGTGGTTGTCAAGTTGGGCCGTCTTCGAGTATAATTTTAAGATTCCAGTATAATTATTAAAGACGTATAAACAACACCGCTTTTGTAAACACATTATGTACGTACACTCATTTATATCGATAACGAACGAATTCTAAAGACCAAATTTTTATTATAAATGCCTATTTATTATACAATATCGTTATTTAGATTCCAGAGAGTTTGACAAAATGGATAATCGTATGTCGAGAGATATGATGTTATCACTGGTGATGCTGCTGGTAGTAATATTATGATACAAGATATATCATTCAGCTCCACTCAGAATTTATGAAATAAACCTACCTATTCATCCTGAAATATGTATTCTGAATACATTATCTACGTATCGTTTTAATATGAACACAATATTATTTCGTATACCTAATATTTTACTGTTTTCATATACCCTTGATGTTTTTAATGCTAGACATATTTTCACAGTTTGACAAGTCATTTTTCTTCATGACAGCTAACCTCCGTTGACATGAATTCAAATCGAAAAATTAAAACAAAATCATAACATAACATAGGAACTTTTTTTATAGACCTTTAAGTGTGCGTTTACCTACACCAAACGAACATAGAGCCGTATCTAGAAACAGAGCATACTTTTGTTTTATGGTTGCTGTCTATGGAAACAATAACAAGCAAGAACTAATTGATGGGAACATATTATAGTGTCCATATCAACGATCAAGAAAATATACTCTACTTCCAGCTCTTGCTTTCCAGTTTGGTTTAATTAAATGCACCTTAAGATATCACCATCACTAAGTTTGTATCTATCATTTAACTTTTTATACCATTCGTAGCCATCTGATACCATCACATAAAAAATCAGAACCGAAATTAAAGAAAGTAGCACAAATTGAAGAATCAATTTTTGGTTTAGGCATGTAGAACGAATGAACGAGGAGAGAATAAATAAAAGGATATATAAATCTGATAGAATGGGTACACGCAGACGAGGCCGACCTCGAATGACATGGTCCGACCATATCGGTGCCGTCTTAGAGGAGGGCCAAGTCAGGACTCAGGAGCAAAAGGAATAGAAGAGCATGCACATGCATGCGGAATGTCATGCATTTGGAGGAAGCGAAAGAGGTTTGTTTGGATAGGAAATAATGTAAGTCCGTACTATCCGAAAACGGCGTGATGGGTAAAAAAATAATTTTTAACTTAGTGAACTACCATGCACCTACTTTGTAAATAAGTACCTACTTTGTTTACATTAAAATGCCATATACTTTCCGAGCGAATCGGTAACCTGGTCATCTGCCAAGGTTTGATTCTCGATCTTAGGTATATAAATATCCGGGAGGTTGGGGTGTGTTATTGTGGTGAATTGCATACAACTGTTCGGTGATTTTAGTCGGGAAAATATTAGATGCGAGCTTAATTTGATTGGCAAGATAGATGGACATCATAGGCCAGGAAGAGTATAGAATAATAGGGCGTGCGCGGGAGCTCTAAAGAAGTGATAGCATTCACAGTTTTGGCAACATTTTTTAATTCATTTCTCATTTGATAATTAAGGAAAAAATGGCCACAGTTCAAAAATTGTGTAAATACGAAAATATGATCAAAATAGTGATTTAACTTCATCCTCCCAAAACATTACGACCGTGCAATTTCTCGTTTCGGTGAAACAAATAAGTTTCCTAAATTGTGTGATTTAACAATACTATTCTTTTTTATAAATCACCCTCTATGGGTGTAATGCCTAATTAATTATTTATTAGAAGGAAATTTAACGCTCAATCGGCCACAATTTTTGCCGCAAATTTTTTACGCAAGAGAAAAGAGTGCGTACGTGCCAGCAAAGCAGTGAGAACTTTTGCCTTATTTGTCATTCATAGGTACATGACCCATTCCTGTATACCCTGCAATTTAGTAAAAAAAAATGCAGATCAAAGAAATAAAAACTCTGTTTTATATAATTTAAATCTTCTATTTATTATGGGGCGACCTTTAAAACTATATTCAGCGTTAGTGCAAATGTAATGACTTTCTTTCTGTACGAAAAATGTTGACAGTTGAGAAAAATGTTGTTAATGACTGACCCTATTAAAGATGGCTTGTTAGAAAATGCCAACTAAACACAACTCTACCTTCAGCCGCACAGCACGAACCATGCAAATCGATATGGATTCACGAGAAATTAAATATAAAAGATTTTTATAGAAGTTCGTGATTTCGATATAGGCTCTATCTTGTGACCTACATAACATTTCATGTAGTAGCTGGTATTATGAATGTATAGGTACATCTATGTGTACACACCTACACCGATACTATCTACTGTTCCTAACTTCAAGGTGAGAGAATGTTTGGAGGAGCGAAAGGGACGGAGAATAAGCTTGCAGCATTAGTGTGAGAAAGAAGGAAACTGTCAGTAGCGCCATCTACGATGTTAACAAACTACCCTTGAAAGGTGGGTGATTCCATGTACACGGTTTTGAGAATGCGTTTAAAAATGTTCGATAAAAATTTGAAAAATTGTTCCATAATCTATGGTATGTCGCAGCGGTCGCACTTGCAGCAGTCTATATTTGATAAAGGTCGTTCTATTTTCAAGTTTACTCATTCGGGTATATTTATTATTAAGATTCCTATTTGAAAAGTCTATCCATTTTTGCTATCTCGCTCATAAAAATCCTTTTAATTAACAAGATGAAAAGAGACAAGACATCGTTCTAAGAAACCATGGCTCCGCCTTATTATATTCGCTATAAAAGGACACTTGCATATAGTAATTATTTCTAATTAGGACTAACTGTGATTTTTCGATATAGCCACTACTTGTCCTTCCCTTCAACATCCTTTCCCGCTTTTAACTTACTAACCAAAAAAGAGACCAAAAATTATGAAATGTTTGTTCCGACTACCGCATCAAAGTATTATTATTATTATTATATAAATATGGCATTACGTCACGTAAAGGACGATTTGTGCCAACTGGCAGCAAAGTAAGACTTACTCACAGACGGAAAATAGACATGGAGAGAGAAAAAAAAAAAAATACTAAACAAAAAAATAGCTATCTATAATAAAATCATATTTTTCTCTATGTACACCAAAATATGTTTGTATATGCTCTTCGAAGGAGTGGACAAGAGATGGGTCATATTGATAGGGAGTTGAATATTCATTCTATTGTACAATTCGTATCTGTCTCTTAAAGGACAGTCAAAGAACACATGGTCCAAGTTCTCCAGATCCAGCTCGCACTCGCAATATGGACTGTCGACTAGATTAATTTTGAACAAATGACTGATCAGTCTATGGTGACCAAAACGCATTCGGCAAATGTTAACGATTTGAGGTCGGGTCAACTTCAAATTATGATACCAGGGTTTTTTGGAGATACTATTTTTGATAGCTTTGTATAGAGATCCCTTGGTAAGGCTCTCTCTATCCCAGAAGATTTCCCATCTTTTAAAGGCTGCCTCCTCCATAATGCGCCTCCGGTCACTTATAGGAAGAACAAATCCCCCAAGAATGGTCCCAGAAATAGATGCTGATCTCGCTAGAGAATCAACTTGTTCATTATATTGTATACCCTTGTGTGAAGGGATCCACGTGATGACTGTCTCCTGGTGGTTATTCATTTGATCAAATAGTTCCTTCTTAATTTGTAATAATATCTCATTATCCATACGAAATGGGTCTGAGAAAGAGAGTGATTGGACCAATGAGAGGGAATCTGTGAATATAACCGTTTTATCGAATTTAAGATCACTGACGATGTCAAGTGCCTTCAGCAACGCAACACACTCCGCCGTGAAAATCGATGCTTCTGGAGGTAACTTGATTAGAACTTTTATGTCGAGAGAGGGAATAAGGACTGCTGCACCCACGCATTCCTCGGAAGTAGTTTTGGAGCCATCAGTGTAAACTTGAATATGCTTTGGCCATTTAGACTCAATTTGAAACTGAAATTCACTGTTTATTTGTTGGGCAGACATCAAACAAGATTTGTCTAAACCCATGTGTGGAACGGTATCAGGTCTAAAGATTAAAGCTTCGAATGGGAGGTTGTATATAGGGGAGGGAAATGTACATGGAAGTTGATGCTCGAAAAACTTTCACACAGATTAGGTGGTTGTCGTTTCAACCAAAATCTATCATTTCTTACGATGTTATTGAGTACAGCAATTCTGCTGGTTAAAGGATGTCCTTCGTACATTATCTTTTTCGAGTAATAACAATCCGACAAATACCGACGTCGAATTCTCAACGGCATATCAGCACATTCGACCTGAAGGGCGTTATTTGGAGTAGATTGCATAGCTCCTAGAATCAACCTCAGGGACTTTGTCTGAATCCTGTCCAATTTAGACTCCAAAGTTTTTGGGAGAGGGTCAAATAGGAAACTCGCGTAATCCAAATGACTTCGGATTAAGGCATTATAAAGTAGCTTTAATGTGGAAGGGTGTGATCCCCAGGATATGTTGCACAGAGCTCTCAACATATTGATACCTATTTCACATTTTTGAGATATATGATTAATTTGGGAATGCCATGATAGCTTCCTGTTTATGAAAAGGCCTAAAAATTTGACTTCCTCTACTTGAGGAATTGGAAGACCTTCAGATTTTAGTACGATTGAAGGGTTGTTATGTTTTCTAGAGAATACTATTGATTGTGATTTATGGGCCGAAAGTTTCAAGGAATTATCAAACATCCATTTGTTGATTTTATCAATAGCAGAAGATATGCACTCCTCAGCAAGGGAGAGATTTTTGTTTGACGTATATATTGCGATGTCATCAGCATATTGGACAATAGAGCAGTTAGGTGGAATAAGAGGTTCCAGATCAGAACAGTACAGGTTAAATAAAGTTGGGCTCAAAACGGATCCCTGAGGAAGTCCCTTCCACACGCTTCTACTCACATTTTTCTCACCATGATTGACGACGATGGTTCTTTCAGAAAATATGTTGAAAATTAATTTGGCAAAGGGTTCCGGAAAGGAAAGATTTATCATTTTTTTATAAAGAGTGGAAAGACAAACATTATCATATGCGGAATCGATATCGAGGAATACTGCGATAGTAAACTCTTTTTTGGAAAGAGCTATATGTACGTCGGAGATAAGTAAGCTAAGATTATCAATACAAGAAAGGGATTTACGAAAACCGTATTGGGATTTGGGAAGGATTGACTTATGTTCAATTAACCATTCAATTCTATTTTTTAGGAGGTGTTCCAGAATTTTCAAAATGCAGGACGAGAGGGCGATAGGTCTGTACGAGGAGCCTAAAGAAGGGTCTTTTTTTGGTTTAGGTATTGGAATGATAAGTTGTTTTTTCCAACTTTCAGGAACAGAAGAAGATATGAGGATTTTATTTACAAAAGACAAAAAATATTCTAGGAAAGATGGTGGGGCCTTTTGGAAAAATGTATATGGGATCAAATCTAAACCTGGAGCAGAGTCTTTTACACGCTGCAGACAGCATATTAGTTCCCCCATTACGAAGGGTGAAATAAGAAAAGAGAATGTTTCTGAGCTGGAGTAATTTAAACAAGGAGGAGAAATTTGATCAATACGTGGCGCATATGGGGGAGCCAAGAGATTCACAAATTCAGGTAACCAGGTCTCTACTCCTTCCTTAGGGAAGGAAGGAGAGAAAGAACCCTTAAATCTCTTAATCATGCTCCACACGTATGACGAATGAGAATGGGGAGACAGCGAAGAGCAGAATTTCTGCCATCCCTGTCTCTTTTTTTGTCTTAATCTTCTTTTGACTTTAGCCTGGATAGACTTAGCCGTTAAGAAGGCATCCAAACTAAAATTTTTCCGAACTTTGCGCATAGCCTCCTTTCGATCTCTGATGAGCTCAGAACATTCTTCATCCCACCAAGGGGCATTTCTTCTAGGGCGATTATTACATGCCTTTTTAGGAATGCTTTCATCCGCAGCTGAGTAAATAAACTCTAATAATACAGTATTTTCTTCATCCACATTTGAACATTCGTTTCCTTTTGAAATTAATGATGGAACGTTATTATCTAGATGTCTAGAGAAGGCATTCCAATCTGCTTTGTTCAAATTGTATAATTGTCTTCCGTGAGGAGAATTTTTGATAGGTTTAGTATGAAATTGAATCACAATTGGATAATGGTCACTGGATCGAGGGTCATCCATAATCGACCAGTGGAGGGAAGCCATTAAGTTATTGGTACAAATAGATAAATCTACTGCGCTTTTGTTCTGTCCTGGAGGGGTCATTCTAGTTGGAGAACCATCGTTGACAATACATAAGTTATGAGAATCTAAAAACGAAAGGACAGAATTCCCTGCTCTATCTGAGATAGAGCTTCCCCAAACGTTGGAGTGACAGTTCAGGTCTCCTAAGATAACGAAAGATGAAGGAAGAAGTGCGACAACAGCGTCAAAGAATCCGACATCGAAGCCGGTGTTGGGAGGAATATAAACTGATACATATGCGATCCCATCGACAAGGATCGCCACTATTTCCAAGTACGGGTTTTGTGGTAAATTAATAACAGAGTGAGGTATTCTATGATCAACTAATATGGCAGCTCCGCCACCTCTTCCATATAGTCTATCTGAACGCGAGCATACATAACCTGGTACATTAAAATTTAAATGAGGAAGGAGCCATGTCTCTTGGATCAATGCGATATCAATGTCCAAGTCATGGAGGAGTTGAATTATTTCGTGTTTATTTGATACGGCACTTCTGCTGTTCCACTGTAATAAATTTAAATGATCTCTTTTGTTTTTATTGTTATCTTGTAAATTTGCCATGATTATTATTTTATTGAAATATAAATGTATAAAACGATCGATTAATGCGTTGTACTAAGGTTGTACAACACATCATTCTCACTGTCAGACATCTTTTCAAATACTTTTGTAAGCATAGGGAGAATCAAAGGAATAACATCATCTTTAGGACTAGAAATAACTAGTGAGAGAATCTGGGAAAGCATTTTAAATAGTTGGTTTTTTTCTGAATCGTATGAAAGCGTGGAAGGAACGGTTTCTATATTTTTAAGAGCGCAGCCATTTTGGAGATTTGTGGATTGCCCATTGGAATATGAAAGAAGGGCCTCTGTGGCTCTTTTATCTAGATTTGGTTTTACCACAGGACGTGTAACAGGGGTGGTAGGTTTATTTTTTGTAGATGAACCATACTGTTTTTGTGAGGACGAAACCACCTCACTGTAAAATTTTTTTGAAGGGGGAGTTTGTTTGACGGCTTCAACAAAAGAAATATTTTCAGATGCCATAATGTATTTTATTTTCTTTTGCCTGATGAATTCAGGGCAAGAAACATCTGTCGTCAAGTGTTCTCCCTTGCAATGGGAACACTTTGGAGGGAGTTCTTTATCTGGGCAAGATTCACCAAGGTGATTTTCACCACAACGGAAGCATTTAGGGGAAGAGGTACAGTTCTTTTTAGTATGTCCAAATCTAAGGCAACGATGACAAATATAACATGGACGAGCGTACAACTCCACTTTGATGGAGTTATAGAACAAATATATATGCTCAGGTAGGGATTGGCCCTCAATTGATAACAAAATAGTGGTAGATGGTTTCCATATAGTAGTCCCATCTGGAGCTGTAATCCTTCTGTTTAGCCTTCGAAGTTTATTGAGCTTTCCACAAGAAGAGGGAACCTCAATATTCTCAAAGATTTCTTCGTCTTTAAGCTCTGTTGGTATTCCGCGAATGATTCCATGTTTATACAATTTATAGCTTGGAATGAATGCATTCAAATTGTATGTAGATAAAATATCATTAGAAATGAATGAGTTCGCTGAATTTGCAGATGAAAAAGTCACAGCTATTTTATTTCTACCGTCTGAACGCACGCCACCACTTACGATGCCTTTAACGCCATTCTTAGCCACTAGACCTCCAAATACCATTGGGTGAAGATGTTTGTCAGGGTTTTTATTTTCTACTATGACCAAAAATGGAGCATGAGAAGATTGAGGGTACCTGGCCGGAGCCTTTCCTTCTGGGTTAGGTTGGGCCTCGGTACTCGGAGAAGGTACTGATGAAGGAAATTGAGCATCCATGATTGTCCCAGAAGCGGACATCAGAGAAGAATCATCCGTTCTTCTTCTCTTGGTGCTAGAGTTTACATCGTCTAATCTGATTTTATCGGGGTCGGGAGGATCTCCCATGATGCTACATTAGTATTGAAGAAAAAAAAAAAAAAAAAAAAAATAACAACAAAAAAAAAATCTAATTTTAGAATGAAAAAGAGAAAAAAATAAATGGGTACTTATACCTACTTAACACTAATAAGTGAAAAAGAAAAAAAAAACAATAATATTATTATTAAAGTGAAAAAATAATAAATGGTTTTATAAATATCTGTTTTTTTCCCAGCGATGTTTCAATGTAAATAAATGATGTCACCACTGAACACCTGCACAAGAAATAATAATAATAAACGTAAACACGACCGCTCGCCACAAGAAGCCGGGGCGAAAAAAAACACCGCATCAAAGTAGTACGTAGCTCAATATGAAATCAATGTTTCCAGAAAGTAACTGGCGCTTTTACGGACGGCGGCAAAAATATTTTATCATGATTTTAAAATAATGACCAAAGCTTTTGAACAGTTCACTGTGAAACGTTCTTTAACCATGTTTGAAAATAAGCAATAGAATAAGAAGAACTATCCATGGAAAATTTTAAGAGGACAGCAAATATAGGAGCAAAAAGAGAAATTTCAAACCTCGGTAGCCAAGTTGTTTAAGACCCGAGGCTCATAATTAACAAGCCCAGTGGATTCCCATTCTAATAAAGGCATGTGCGTCTTGTTAATCTTTCGAGATCAACTTAATTATAAGAATTCAGTTTTTTTTTTATTTAACACTATTCGATAAAGTATTATAAGAACATTGCTGGCTGACAGTACAACATTAAATATGTAAGAAACTGTAATTTCGCAGGTCTACGTGTATAAAAATCGAATAAAATGTATATTACAATTCAATAACTAATTATTCAGAAACATCGTAAGTATAGCCTTTTATCCGCAAATCTCTTGAAGGAAATTTGATCTCATATTTTGGACAACATTAATTTAATTATTTTGGCAGAGTCGTAGAACTCGTTGCCCGATTGTTACATTTACATTATCGATGTCTTTATACAATTTTTTCACACAGTTTGTTCAAATAAGTATCCACAGAAGTTTTTCCATATTTGAATTTATGCACAGTTTGAAAATATTTAAATATTAAATACGAAGAGCTCGCTAAACTAAAACCGTGCAAATCAAAATCCTCACACCACTGCATACTTCATCGTACATTACATAATACACATAGGTAGGCGAGTTATAAAGATTGTACTGAAAACAATATACAGCTGCTAGGCTTGTTTGTATGTAAGTACATACATACCGCATGAATGTATACAAACAAAATTCACCAAGCGCACGTATTACATTGTCGTTGCACACGAAAAATGAGTCATGTGTAAATTTAAATGCACGGAAAATCACACATCTAACAAAATTTAACTGATAATATGGTAAAATTTGCACCAGTCTAGTTTTGCGTGCAACGAAATTTACACATGATCCATAATAATATACTGTGTGAAACAATTATTATTAGGCAGTGACGTACTAAAACGGAAAGTTCGGATGAGTTAAACTTCCGGGCTTATCCGCTTGATATTGTTATTATTTTTCATTATTCAACCGCTGTAATGATAATTGTTTTTTATTTACGAAGTCGTTTTTACGTAGGTAAGCGAATTTTAGCCATTTTAATTTTGCTTAAAGTCAATACATACCGAATATCGTACGTATTTAAAATCTCTTTATATAAAAATGGAGGCCTATTTCACCTGATCGTATCACGCGTAAACTGCTGGACCGATTTCGCAAATTCTTACTTATTTTAATTGAGGTTTGACAAACTGTCATTTGATCAAGTGATAGTTGGTGCGATGATCAGAATATACCCTATAACCATCGTTTAAACACATACAATGGTCAGAATTATATAGGTTAAATAGTATGTAATTAATATAATATCACTAACCGGATTCAATATTCATAGCAGAGACAGGACGGCAATCGGGAGAGCTATTTATTTTTTATTAATTTTCATTGTTTTAATTTAACCACTTAAGACCGATTTCGTTACAGTAGGTACAGAAAAAGTATACAAAATATACAATGTGACAAGAAAATGTATATTGCTGCCTAAAATAATAAGTTTGTTGTAAAAGTCGTATGAATGGCCTGTACACTAGTATAAATTATGACCTGTAGCCTAGTATAAGTAATAACCTCTAAGAGCCTGGGGGCCTAGACAAAATGCAGTTGGCGATCGACTACAAACGAATTCTTCGACAATGTAGAGTAGGAAGAAAATTAGCTGTCCACTTTTTATAATTTTATATCAGTGTCATTGCTTAGTTCAAATAATTGTTTACTTGTTCCAGTGGACAGATAATTTTTTCGCACTATACATTGGCGAAATCTTCGTTTGTAGTCGAACGCCAGTTTGAATTTGTCTACGGGGGCTGGTATAGTTATTGACCTGTAGTTTAGCGTTTTTTTTACAATCACACTTTCGTGCAGCGTTCTGAGGATCCAAAGTTTGAGACCAAGAGTCTACTATGTCAATTTTCAGCCAAACAGCCCCGTACTGACTATGACAGGACACCAGCCCGAGGTGTAATCGAATCCTGCACCTCCTAATAATAAACCATGGGGCCGTTCAAGTATTACGTAACACAATATAGGGGAGGGGGGGTTCTTGTAAAAACGTTAAGGCAAGGAGATTTGAACAAAGGAATTTAAGTGACTTTCCAGTAATAATTGTGATTTTTAGGTATACTTATAATAACACGGGTGTTAAGCAACGTTAAAAAAAAAAGGGAAATGGGGGACCAAAAAACGTTACGGTGCATTTCGGGGGGGGGGGTCATAATGTCAAAAATACGTTACGTAATGCTTGAACGGTCCCTATGCCACCTATTCAACAAAATAGCTTATATCTCAAAATATAGAAGTTATTTTTTAAAAGAATTATCGAAATTGGTCTAGACTTTCTATTATAATAAAACATAAAAAATGACCAACTTTGATACCATCCAATCCACGTAGGTACTTTAAACCGTCTCCTTTGAAAGGTAATGCGGACATGGTTAAAATCCAATAAAACGTATTTTGACCGCATTTGTTAAATACTTATTATGTCACTCTCATCAATAAGTTGTATTATGTGTGGTTATCGCGTCGATCATGTCAAACAATCGTAGAAGCACTGTAGGGTATCCGCTTGTATGGAGATAACATATATTATGTACCTACATACAGTGGTGTACTATTTAGATCCCAGTAAATTTCGTTACAGCAGGAATCGCCTTATATTTAGGTGTAGTATTTCATTTTTATAGAGGGCCATCACGTGTATCTGACAAAATTCGTTCACATCCATCACGCGCTTGAATTATGACAAAATTGTCCCCAATTCTTTTTTATCGTATACGCATGTTTGTGATTTCATTCCACAACCCTGTAGCAAAGGTTGAATATCTATACAATACTTGAGGTGAAGATAAGAAAATAATATAATTAATAATATTTTTTTAAGATATTTCACTAAACGGTGCCATAAAAGTTGTCCAAGTATTATATTTTTTTATTATTATTAATACTACATAGGTAGCTTTTCCGACAGACTTTGTCCTGTGTTCCTTACTATGAATATTGAATTCGAATTTGTATGGTGATGAATTAATTATCATTTGACCAATGTAATTCCGACCGATGCGTCTTTTTCAAACCATGTATATTCCATCCGCATTCTGTCAATCGCACCTACTATCTAAAAATTGACAGTTTCTGTGAAAATTTCAAAATTGGAATAAAAATTATATGGACAAGTACTAATAAGGTTGCCTACGTAGAGTTTTCTTTAATTTTCTAATTTTCCACGTAACTTTCTTAATTTTTTCTTTCATAAGAACCTTCTCCTGATAAAAGCCAACACGACAAAAAAAAGAATTAGCGAAAGCCGTCCAGCCGTTTAGGCGTGGTGCGATGACCACGGAAAATAACTCTCCATTTTTAAAATATCAGATTAAGTTCTGGTATTAGGTACGAGTATAAGCTTTCCCCACAGACGTTGTCTTGTGGCCTTATCTATGAGAATTGAACTCGAATTTGTATAAATTAATTGCCTTTTAACAATGATAATTCCGACCGATGCGTCTGTTTTAAACCATATATTTTCCATCCGCATTCTTTCAATTCTTTCACCAACTATCAAACAACTGACAGTTTCTATCAAACGCCAATTTAATTTCAAAATCAGAATTAAATTACTTAAACTTATTGTTAAAATCACTGAGAAGGTTATATACCGCGCATATGTTCCGCTCGACTTTCTTAATTTTTTTCTTTCATAAGAAAGTTCTCCTGATAATAGCAAACACAATGAAAAAATAAATAGGGAATTTGTCAAAGCCGATGACTCGCGGAAAATAGGGCTTCATTTTTATATATTATAGAGAATAGAGATACTACCACCTATTCAAACTATAATTACATCAATTGAAATTCAAGTATTACATGATATATTTTTTTAATTTGAAATTCCGATCATGGAAATTTTCTTTGCCCTCGAAACCGTATCCCTACCGTTCCAAGCTATGAGAGGTTGTATATATAGTTAGATGAAGACAATACGGAAGAAGATTCTTTACACACATCAAAATAATGGAATAAAATATTGCATTCTGATTGGCAAACTAAACATCTTCAATGTCTCAAATTTCGATCTGAATTAACAGCTGTTTATGGTTTGATATATAATGACTGTTATTCTCAAACTCACGTTCCAACTCAACGCAAGAAGCTCTTGCTTAGAACTTAATCGGTTGCCAGTAGTTACGTAATAATGTATTGGATAAAACATTTTCAGAATACAGAAATGTCAAAAGTCTCAATAAAAATTGGATACGACGCAACTCAATCGTCTGTTTTTCATTTCAGAATAGCCGTCATTGTGTCGGCGTTTTATCGTTTTGTTTCAACGCTACGGTTGTAGGATATGGTATGTATCGTTTCGTTCTGAGGATATGGTTGGTAGCCTGACGGATCCGTCCTCGAGATTCGTTCTGAAGGTCGTAGGTTCGATTCCCGATGGCGATTATCTAACACCTTTCAAAATACAAGCTTTGCTTCCTGAAAAAGATTTCATTATTGTATTTGTGTACATCTGGGGGAGCCCAAATTCATTTAAAAAGAAGAAAACAACCACATCCAATAAACATTATTGGTTGGTCAAAAACTTCGCTATCTATATCTAATTGTGTTTATGTAGGTACAGTATATAATCATATATCAAGTATCCAAATAAAAATTCAAAGTTGAAAACATCTGAAACATTCTAACGAAAATTCGAATAACGAGTCAACATAAATCGGGATCTCCAATTCAAAAACCTGATAACAATTTATGTATAGACTTCATTCAAAAAGTTATAAGTCCATAATATTAGTAACATTATATACCTACACGTAATATCGCTAAAGACAGTTTTATATTATGATTTCATCTTTGAGTGCTGTGTGTAAACTTTTTTGAATAACCGCCCCTGTCTTTGTTTATTGTGTTTTCGGAGAAGTTTATATTTTTTTCTCATTTATAGTTTCATTAGATGATTGGTGTCTTTCCAACCATCGCCGTCCGTCGGAATGAAGATAATAAAAAAAGCAGAGGGGTCCAACATTTACGACGGATACATTTTTATTATTTTATCGTAAAAATCTCTCGATGAACGATCACACTCGATGCCCCCCATCTCCTCTCATACATTTTATATCGAAATCTCCGAATAGATTTCCTTTGAGTTTACTGTTTCGACAGCCAACATCGCTTCGGTACGCAGGTAGATTTTTTTTTTATTTTTCTCCGAGGATAACAATATACAGAGCCTATATTATTACTGAAAGCTGCGGAGTCAACCCCATCACGATGAATGCGGAATGAAATTTAAATCCGAACTTCCCATCTACGCTTTTAACATATTAAAATAAAACAGAAACCAAGTCTTTTTAAAAGTCTCTTCTTGTATTTTTTCTAACTGAAAACCCCAAATATTGTATGGTGTCGTAATGTGTAGCGTAACCGAGAATTTTTTTTTAAAGAATTGAATTATTTTTTGTAAGAAGAAACCATCACAATATTTGTTTCAAAACTTTAAAGTGAGTATCGAAAGCGGAAAGTTTATTATTCAAATGTACTGTTTTATATGCAACCACTATAGTACGGAGAGTTCAACAGCCGGTTGGTACAATTCCTGGAAAAGCTACGATTAAAACTAAATGTTTTCAGATTATCTGTTTTTCTTGAGCATTCCAGAATAAACATTCAGAAAGGTTAAATCTGATTCAAAGCAGGATAAAAGGGTAAAAATTATATTATATTATGATAAGTTGTGTTGCTTAGATATCAATGTGATATGGTATCTGTATACGAAAAATGTATGAATTTTTATTAGAAAATAGGTGACTGAAAGGTGATGTTGCCTTAGTTATGTATCTTTGTTATTTCATAAAGAAAAAAAAAACTTGAGGCTTCTTTTTTAGTAAATAGGGCTCATTATATTCTTTCAAGAGGAATACAAAAGAAAAATAGTATCCAGACAAGGAAAATATTTACTTGCTAACTACTGGCAATAATATTAACTATGTTTGCATTGTTCCTTCTTCCATACATTTTGACGCAGTAAAATGCGGATATAATTATTATTTAGTTGGTTTCGTTATTGTTTTATAATGTATCATTATAGATTTGTTGTATTAATGTTTATAGATAAAAATAACCTTGCAGTATTACAATAGGTTATATATTTTAATCTAGTCTAATAAACTCTCCGCTGACGATGGTCGCATAATCGACCGAAAATATATTTCGGAAAAAAAATATATAACCTATTGTAATACTGCAAAGTTATTTTTATCTACAAATATTTATAATGTCTAAGTATTACAAAGTTGAAAATAATGTGTTTGTTGTATTAATATGCTTAAGTGTTTACATATATCTACGACAACTATATACAATAAAGTTTGTAAGTTACGAGTATAATTAAAGGTACGATGTCATAGCACTCAATGTTGTGACTGTCAAAATATTGTAATTCAAATTCAAATATTTTTATTAAGAAATAAAAGAACATTAAAAACACATATACGCAATAATAAATTTGTACATATTTTTTTTTTATATATATTTTACCCCCAAATTTAATTTAATTTTAATATCCAGTGTTAGTTTTTGTTTTCACGTGTTTTGATAGCCTGAAGGTTCTGTTTTTTTAGGTTAAAAAGAAGAGTTAGTCTTCAGGATCTATATTCTTAGTTATTTACTAGGATAGTTACTGAAGATAGTCATTATGGCGTGTTCTTATGAAATTGTAATGGAAATCACAAATTATAATATTATTATCGTGTTATTTTAAATGTTTTTTAAATGAAATAAATTACATATTTACTGAAAAAATGCATTTAAACTGTTAAAAACCGAAGTCTTTGAAAGAAAAACTTATTACTAGTAGGTACCTAAAATCTCAGTAATGTTGTTAATATTCAGAGGCCTTCCTATCGAAATCGAGTGATTTTATTCCTGTTTGTTCAAAAGGGCGCTGTTCTTTCTCCAATCAGAGTCCCAAAGACGAGGAAGACTCTCATCATCATAACCTGTTCCTTTCTCTCGAAGCAAAGCTAAGGGATTTGGACATGGTGTGGGAAGAGGTCATTGAAGGTAAAATCGAGCGCGGTGGAGGATTCTTGTTGCCTCCCTATGCCTCTAAGTGGGGTCAAAAAGGGAGTATTGTATTCATTCTATTCGTCCACAATAGACCCATTCCAGGTCACTCGGGGATGTAACATTATACATATCACAAACATTTATCAAGACTTGAAAATAGAATAATGTAAGTCATATTAAGACAATGAACAAGAATATACTACATAGGTACAGAAAATGACATGGAGGGATCAAAGAGTCCGAAATAAAAGTCTGTATCATGACAATGATTTATGAGATCTGCTCTGATGGACTCTCCCACTGGGAGGTTTGCTCGAAATAAGGGCCTCACCATTACAGGAGGAATAACTTCTGTATCATCAATTTTCAAATATTAATGAGGTAGAAAAAAATAGTCGTATTTAAATAGTAGATTTTTATCGAATAACTATAGCTTTACATATTGCCGAATGACAGTTGCCCGAGGAGAGCGCTGTTTTTTTCCCCATTAGGGTCCCGAAGACAAGGAAGACCCTCTCATACCGTGTTCCGTTCCTTCGAAGCACGGCTGAGGGATCTGGACATGGTGTGGGAGGAGGTCATAAACATTGCTAATGATCGAGCGCAATAGAGAGCTGTTGTTGCCTTCCTAAGTGGGGCGTAAAGGGAGATTGGATGGATTGAATATAAAAAGTTATTTTTGTATGACCATAAATTATTGTTAGAACAGCAACCATGATGAAGTTAGCGATTCGGGACATGTTCGACAAATTTTCCAGCGGCGTGCGTAAGTGTCCTGCGGGAGGCTGGTAATTAAGTGCTTTGTTCCCTACATAATGTGTCTCGGGAGTGCTTTATCTGAATAATATTTCTAAGTTCGTACAACGTTTATTTTATTAATTTATTTCACACCGCAAACAACAGCCATTTAAAGGTAAATACTACCGAGGTACGTGTCTACGCTTATTAATACTTTATTAGTACCGGGTGTACCGCAACTCACACGAGATTTGAATCCTATTCAATTTGTGCGGTATAATATATAGAGATTTGAATTATGTTCCATATGCAGTATGCGATGTTTATAATTTCGTTCCTTTTGTCTGGTACCTAATTAGGTACTTGGAGATTTAAATTCCATTCCATTCGTGCGGTACAAAGGGAGATTAATAATTGAAGATTTCCTACTTGGAGATTCGAATTCGGTTCCATGCATTTGTACGTTATTTGGAGATCTGCACCCCTAGCCAAGTGTTACATTGCAATTGCATTTATTTACAGTATTTCGTCCAAAATGAACGAATGAGTGACATCACAAAAATGTCAATTTAAAAAAAAGTTTTCTTAATAGCAATTAAATACTTGACTAGGGGTCCATAATTCTGTGTCATTAGTGAGGTACGTGCATGGAGATTTGAATTCTGTTTCATTTGTGCGGTATTTGAATTTTTGAATTCCATTGAAAAATTGATCTGTTCGATATGTGCGCTATGAGGAGATTTGAATTCTCTTCCATTTGTGTTCCATTTAAATTTTGTTCTAAATTTAAATTTCAAATGACATTTGTTGCTGTTCTACGAAATATTGATTTTGACTGCAACGAAAGATAGGGTTGTCGCATGGATTGCAACGTAGATAAAAGAGGCTACTATGTATAGTTTCTATCTTGTTTGGAGATACTTAAAAGAATAAGTTGATAATTCTTTATTGTAAACATAAATCCGCTAGAGCGAGTGTTTACACAAAAATGTTGATTGGAAGAATGGAGTACAAACAAGGATAGAAAGAGCCGCTGGCATAATAAACTAGACATTAAAAGATTGTTGGAAAGAAATTATTAATACAAAGCCTGGTTTATTTATCCAGAGCGGCGTTGTGGTGGGAGTACCTACTCCCATAAGGTTGTGGGCAGCCGTGAAGATATTCCAGAAGAGGTAGGCAGAAGGCAGGCATAGCTAGTGTAGGTGTATATGAACTCAATATCGCTTTTCGCATGAAAAGAGTGTGACAGAAATTATTAAAAAGGTGGGAATTATGTTCCAGGCTTTCTTATCAAATAGGGATGTCCGGCCCAATAATCGAAAAAACTCATTTTATTTATAAAAATATATATTTTTAAGATAAAACAGTATGTTTATTTTTTTCACTAAACATACGAAAAGGAAATTAACCGTCCACTTTTATATTTTTATACATATGGCATTGTTTGGTTTAAATAATTGTTTATAATATATTCCAGTGGACAGTTAATTTTATCGCATTATACATTGGCGAAATCTTCGTTTGTAGTCGAACGCCAATTTGAATTTGTCTACGGGGCCCGGGGGCAGGCCTTTTACAAATATATTTAGTAAATATAAGTCACTAGTGGGCGCATTGAAGAACAATAATTCTTAAAAAGTAATAGGAAACAATAGCCAAATAAATATAAATAAAACATACAATAAAAGACGAAAAAAGGGAGGTGGATAGAATGGGAGAGGTGTAAGGCTATATGGGTTTCAGACTTCAGACATTGTTTTTGAGAAATCTTTTATTTTTTTCTTTAATGACTCGCTTGAATGACGCCAGACTTTGAGTCAGTCTAAGGTTTGATCGGAAATTTTCCAGTAACGAGCACCCTGTACTGTATAAATTGCTTGAGATAAAAGTTCATCAAGTTTTTTAATACATCATAATACAGTTTTTTGAGCAAGAATGAATAAATGGTGTTCACATCTTCGCCGTACAGTGGGGCATTTCAGGTTATTGCGAAATTCAGAGATGTGTTCCATACTATTTAAGTAAGAAAAAAATACGTTTTATTTTAGCATTCTTAATTTGATCCATTTTGGCAATAGACCTAAACTCATCGCAAAATCAAATTCGAAATTCGATAATAGTCGATGTGTTTACACATCCCTTAATATGAACAAAGTTAGTGAAGAAACAACTAAATATTCTATCACAGGACCTTTCCTAAGGCTGTCCAAAGATAATACAAGCGTAGCTACGCAAGAAAATCCTATTTAACGCTTTTTCACACAAAATATGAACCATGTGTAAATTTTGTTAGCACAAAACTAGACGTTTATTATATTTTTAATCAGTATGGAAAAACTCCTATATGACAATCAGCAGCAAAATGAAAATCGGTAGGTATACAACACTTGCGTTCAACCCATTCTGCGTACGGCACAGAGTCTTAGGCAGTAACCACCGCAGCAAAAACTTCGCTGAGAATCTCAGAAATGAAGAATCTGAGAAGCATTTCTGGGAAGATTCACAGAGTTACAGTACGAAATACGAGGGTGTTAGAAAAACGTGAGGTTGAAGGCGTAGTGAGATTAGGGAGGCAAAGAAGAAGATTCTGGTATGCACAAGTGAGGAGAAAAGACCCATCCCCACATTGCATCGCAAGGCTAACAACTCACAGGCAGACCACCAAAAAGATGGATAGACTAACTAGGTGATAAACCCACCCTTTAAATAACAGATGTCTAGACCTAAAAAAAGGAGAAAAAAAATTATATTAAAATCGAGTGTGTTTAAAATGTCTCTGTTTCATGCAGTTTCATTTAATTTGCACAATAATCTAATTATGCGTGCATGACTCACATTTCGTGTGCAAAAATACACTTGCGGTGTGCCTACGTACAATATGTTTAGGAGTACCTACATATATTACAAAAATAGAGGCATTTTCATGAAATAATTCACCGAAGGTTGCTGTTGTAATAATAATAATAATAATATATGTAGAAATCTGTTTTCTGCGCAATATTCTATAGCCAGAAAAAAAATTAAAAATCATTTCGTAAATATTTCAACGGTTTTCCCCAGATTTGAATAATGAAATAATATCAAGAAAGGGACCTACCTGTGGGTTCCGTTTCGGATAAGTACGAAAGAGGTTTTTTACAAATATGAATATTATATTATAAGCTCACGGGGCAAAAAAATATACGTACAAGTCGAAAATGCTGACTTTTCATGAGAGATTTTTTTGTATGCAGTACGGTAAACCCTTATGATACACTTGAGTGCCTTATGTCACATCGAAAGATAAACTCGATTTAATTATAAGTACATACTTATACTACTTTAGGGAGCACATGGATTCATCAAACGCCCTCCATTAAACGCAGTTTCGATGGCCCGTATGTTGTCGTAAGTTTTTCTTACCCACAAACAAAAATTGACGTTCACAAAGAAAACTAATCAACAAAGATGCTAATCAATCAAGAAAGGCTGGGTATGTGGCGAGATGACGGATGACAGATGGACAAAAATGATTATTCAGTGCCAACCGTGGTTGGGAAAGAGAAGCGGTGGCTGGTTAATTGGTGGAGGGATGACATTGTGCCTTACGTTAGTTTCCGCTGGGTTCAAAAAGCACAAACAAGAGACAGCTACAAGCAGAAAAATGGAAGCAAAAGGATTTAGAAGAAGGTGAATGTTTCTAAGGAAAATACCCCTCTTCAATGTTTGAAATTACAAAAAAGAACTCGGTGAGCCTAACATTGAAATATCTATGTACAATAAACACCTTTTCACGTTATTGGGGTGACTGTAGGTATGACCTTTGAATACCTTTCTTACCATAATAATTCGGTAAAATTTGGGTTTAATGGAGTCTATACATCCAACAACATATAGAATTATGTAAAACGCTTCACATGTGACTTATTTCCTACTACACCGCCATCTCTTGGATTTTTTTTAAAGTTATGCAACCCCGTACGCGTACGGGTACGTGGAAATTTAAAAAAAAAAATTTTGCAATTTTTGAATCTACACCCTCGAAAACGTCGGGGAAAATTAATTTCAGCGAAATCAATTTTTTTTTTTGAAATCCGATCAAAAGACTCATGTATATTCCATATACTATGAGTAAAATAAACTAATTGAATAATAAAATTAAAATGTTAATTCTAAAACGTCCATATTTCATTCGTATTCAAAGCTCAGACGGGATCAACGCGAGAATATATGCGCGCTATTTGGTTGACTTTGTATGAAAAATTAGTCAATTACGTATGCGAGAATGAGAGGATGCAGGTGCAGAAGACAATAATTTTGTTGTAAGATTTTTTTTAAAGATGGCGTCGTATAAAATTCGTTCCATATTAACTTTAATATTATATTTTGATATTTTTCTTATCCAATTTTCAAATTTTGATTAGTTATTCTGTTATCCGGAATGGAGAAGAATCCAATAAATCACACATCAGAAGAATCTGTTGAGCCAATCTCGAGTTACAAGTGTTCGCACTAACCCGACTTTAATTTATATTAGAGATATACGGCAAATGCCTTCAAAAGAACAGTAATTTAAAACATAATGTATGAAATAAACAAAATTAAATCAGTGAAAAAATAATGAGCAAAAACAATCCGAAAACAAAATATAAATTATCATCATACTCTACAAAACATAATTAACAATAATTATTATAAGTTAAATTTAATTTGGTTTTTATGTCATAAACTGTATTTAATTCATGCAATACATAAGTCAAAATTATATAAAATTTATAAGTTGTTGAACATGCATTTTTCTTGGCGGAAGTAATTTAAATAAAAAACTTTATAACTATTCCATTTTTAATTTGTGGAATAGTTAAAAAGTTTTTTTATTTAAATTTGATTATCAAAATTATATATTTTTATTCTGGGTTAGGTCGAAGTTCGGCGGGCGGGTCAGCTAGTTAAAGATAATATGGGACAAAGAGTTGACAAGCAAAGTGGAGCAGGGCTAGTCAAACTGACAGAGTCGCTAGTTTAACACCAGGTGGACCAAGAAAGTTCTGAAAAACTGGTCGAAAAAGCATTGGAAGCTCAGGCAAGGAGGTCTGAATATATAAGTAAGATTTCTAGGAGCTAATGGACGCGGTTGAGGCAGGAAAAAGGACTGTGGAAATCTAAGCGGAATATCTATGTCCAACAATGGACATGAGAGGGCTGAGAAAAAAACTGGATAGCAGTAACGCGCGGGGTACCAGCTAGTACTTTCTACATAATAGGTCACTCGTGAGAGTGATCTACGTTTCTTATTTTCTAAACCATCGCTGAGCCTTGCAAATATAATTGTAGTAATGTACATTTTTCCATTCTTGGAACACATTTTAAGTTATTTTATAGATTTCTAAAATGACAGGTACTTCATAGTAGTACAATACAGGTATTAGCTAGTACAAGATATATTTGTTGGCAGGGTGGAGTGAACATCCAAAATATTAAAATAATGTCCTGATATCCACTAATCTCCTTAATTCAAATGCGAATAAACAAAAAATATTTCGTAATAAAAACGTCGATAGAGTGCAATTTACGGCGCTGTAAACTTTCATTAATAAAACGCCATCTGGTAAACGTAGCGCTGGGATTTAAATAATTTATGATTCTCGCTAGAGGGAGCTCTTATCGGCGTCGTGTCGTACCCGCCGTTTGATGTAAATATTATTATTTAGTACTGGCAACCCTCTCTTTAAATTAAATGCTCTCGATCAATTCCATAGATAAAAAAATAAGACTGTCCGCTTTTATGTGTGCCTTTGATTTGTTACGTCTGTCACTCTTTTTGAATTTGATAATTTCACCATATGTCAAAATAACCTATAGTTATTTCTTGAACTCAGATCTAGAAATAATAATAAATTACACACTTCTATACATAGGTGTCAGTATAGCCGGCGGAAATTAATACCAGTCAACTGACACTCAAACCCCGAGTAGAAATTTTAAGTGAAAAACCCGACCAGGAATCGAACCCGGAACCTTTCCTGATCTGAAGATCTGTGATGAGAAATGTAAAACGTATAAAAATATCGTAGCTGAAATCGAAGTAAAAAATAACGGCTTCCATAAAATATGAATATGTGAAACAACGAGCAAGAACTAAAAATTCTGGCGCACGTGGTCTGTTTTTGCCCAATAAAAGTTAGTTATTCATTTTTGCTCGTTGTTCTTTGCTTTGTGTCGATGTGAATCTTATGCTCTATTTCTAACACTCTGGCTCTATGCTGGTATGGTGTAAATGCACCCTTATATATATGTAGATTCTTTAAATAATTTCTCCAAGAATGCACGTTCATACCTCGAAGGAAGATGGTCTGAGCCAAAAAAAGAAACAATGATCCTAAAACCACGAAATAAAGCCTACAAACTAACATGTTGGTACACAATCTACGAATGTTTGATGAAAATTTTGGTACACAATCTACGAATGTTTGATGAAAATGTTGGTACACAATCTACGAATGTTTGATGAAAATTTTGGTACACAATCTACGAATGTTTGATGAAAATGTTGGTACACAATCTACGAATGTTTGATGAAAATGTTGGTACACAATCTACGAATGTTTGATGAAAATGAGCGTTGTTCAATAGTTTTAATTAGATATCTAATATGTATACAAAAATAGCTGCGCAAGCTTTTAAAAATGTTGTATAATTAACAACGACTGCCGTTGAAGTTTGTCAAGTGCTAATTTGTATCCACTTTTCTGCTTTAACTTATTCAAACGTACACGATACAAGTTTCCATCTGCACAGCCTTATTTTAAACTGTTCCCCCTTCTCCCACCCCTTGTCCTCATCAACATCATCATCATCATCCCCTTCCAGCCACCCTCTAACAGATCCTGCTAGATTACCATCTGAAACATTCCTACCGATATTTTCTACACTGGCAATCTTCTCGAATGTGTTTTTTTTTCATTCGTTTGAATCTAATTTTAAAAAATTGCACCATACATAAAACGAAACTGACGGCGTTTATACATAGAATGAAATTTTTTCCAGAACACGATATAAAATAAATAATTTGCAAAACGTTTACAAGTTTCTGGAACTATAATAGTGCTATAATTGAGTTTCATAGTTCAATTCAAATAATAGTTCATTTTCAGGACAATATACAAAACTTATTCTTGCTTATTGGATGCAAAAGTTTGAATTTGCAAAATGACTCTTTCTAGGTTATTAACATATTATGGTATGGGGCATCTCAAGTTTTAGTTAAGGGTATGGCATAAACTTTTTTGCCTGAAAATCTCCAATCCAAGGTGTCGTTCGACCCATGCCGAAGGATACGAGACTAACGGGTAGGTTATTAACTAACGGAGGCTCCCTAATTCCAGGCTAAAGGTGTAAGAGTGGACTTTTAATTCCCTAGATTTCTCGATGTTGTATATGGCACCACTGTAGACGAACCAGATGTAGAGATAATGGTTACTTCTGCTTCAGTGGTCAAAGGACACATAAGCTCACATGACAAAAAGCAATTGTTGGAATTGGGAGATGGGAATCAATTCTTTCGGGGCATCAAAAAGAACATTAGAGAGAGCCGGGAAGAGGCACTGTCACTCTGCAAGAGACCTCTGGAGACGAGGCCCAATAAAAGGCACGGCTCCGTGAATGAATTGAAGGATGTCATAATAGGTCTTATTTGGTCGCATATGGTCCCCTGACCTTCTTTATTAAAAAAAGGGTATGGTATGGGTTCATCAAAAGGTTTTGCTTAAAGTCCCTGGAAAAATTCTTCAATTCAACTTCGCCAAATACTAAAGATACGTTGGTACCACCGAGTATCAAACGCGGAGGTTCGAAGAAGGTCCGGCTGTTCTAGCATTGACACAATCACGACTCGCGCTCTCTTGCGTTGGTCCGGCCATGTGGTTCGTATGAACGAGAATAGATTCCCGAAAAATTTACTGTTCAGCAAACTAGCAAATGGGAGACGAAAGCACGAGGGACAAGAGATTCAAAGATAATTTGCATACGGCGCTGAAAAGTGTCGACAGACAGTCGGACTGGGAGAATCTGGTTAAGGATAGACCGCGCTGGCGGGGTGTGGTTGCTGAGTGTCAGGGGACTGACATGGTGAGGAAGCGTCGCCCGGCGGTTGGATCGGAGTATCCCTGCCCGGAGTGCGACAGGTATCCCTGTCAAGGATAGGACTATAAGCCATAGTGTGTGGCATAGAAGAAGACGACGAAAAATCTTTGCTTTTTGTGCACCTGAAGCCCGTATCTACGGGCTAAGGGCTTATTATTATTGCTTAAAGTCCATCTAATGTAATTTGGGTAAAGTTCACTTGAATTTTGGGAACCTCTTGAAACTCCTCAATTAATTATTAAAAGAATGAAATCGAATCCAATTTTAATCGCTGGAAAAGAGTGTGCACGATGCAAGTGTGGGTACTAATTTTGACCACTGTGTAATGAAGAGGTACCGGTCAGTGTGCATTACAAAGACGTGTTTAACATTGCGGGACCATGCGAGGCGATCATTATATTGTTTGCAATAAACTGGCATAAGTAGGTACATAACAAATATTTTTATAGTAACTAACAATGGAATGATTTGTATGAGCATTGAGTGCTATATACCTAGTTATCTGTCGAGCTGTAACATAATTCAGTTGCACAACCTACCGTTTTGAAAATTTCGAAAAAACCGAACTGCAGACACAACAGACTTGGACAATGGACATGTCATTGTGCTCCCTATTTACCCCACACACGCCTACAACTTGCAATCAAGCAAGCAGTCTTTGCTGTCCTACAAATATTTGGGTTAATTTGGGATGAAGCTATGGAATTGGCGCAAGAAGAGAGCCTTAAAGATAAGTTTCTTGAAGCATCCACTTGCTCCACACTGGAAGCGAACGTGGATTATGTCTGTAAATAATATCTTCCAGGATATTTGTTCAAGGTCGAGTTAAATAATGTTATTCCTAAGCAGGGCCGTCGCGTGGGTGGGGCGACCGAGGCGGTCGCCTTGGGCGCCGCGATACGAGGGGCGCCGCCGTGGGTAAAAAAAATATATTTTGCTTGTAGTACAGTCTAGGGATTCACATGCGAACTCATAGCTGAGAAAAGCCAAAGGAATGCAATATTTGCAATAAAAAGTTTAATCAATTTTTTAATTTAAATCTAAAAAAAAACTCTAACGAAATTTTATTTTTATTGCAACCGAGCAAGCAACAGGAAATTTTGGCTAAGAGATGTCGCCAATCTAGGGAAAAAGCGACTTCATAGCGGAGAAAAGCCATACGAATGCAATATTTTCAATAAAAAGTTTAATAAACACCCATATGCTAAATGCGGAGAGAAGCTAGACTAGAATCTGTTTAAATGAGCCTGACTAACGGAAACAACGACGAAAAGCAAGACGGGTATCAGATAGTATAAAATATGTAGTGGAGGGTGGATGGTCTGTGATGCTGTTATTTAGATATATAATAGCTGTCGGTTTTTCCAACCCGAAACACGGCGGGTCCATAGGTGGTGGATAATGGAGTGGCTCTAAAGAGCTAGGGAATCATCCTCCCGAACCAAAACTGGAATGAACAACATTACGAGTTTTATGAGGGGGGGGTGGGCGCCGATTAAAGCCTCGCCTTGGGCGCCTGAAAACCACGCGACGGTCCTGTTCCTAAGTAAAGAAATCAATATATAAATTTTTTTCTGTAGGCTTTTTCGGAATATTTTTGAAAAATGGTGTATGAGAATAAAGTAATTTAGAACATTTAAAAATTGATTCCGTTTTCATAAAACACATCAGAGTTAGGAGATTACTTTAGTTTTAGTTCAAAATAAGTTAGATGTCGCTTTAATACCCATAATTATGTAATATGACTTTAATTTTGAAATGAAAAACAGACGATTGAGTTGCGTCGTATCCAATTTTTATTTAGACTTTTGACATTTCTGTATTCTGAAAATGTTTTATCCGATACATTAGTTGCGTAACCGATATAGTGTGTTCCATCCTTAAAATAGTGAAGATAGTATAAATCTGCTATCTAGCCGAATGGTTCATATTTTAAAATTAATGTCCGTATTCATGAATACCGGCTAGTTTTTGAGCCGATTTCATGGTACAATGAAACAATGTTACTCTTAGCACGTTTAATCACTAACCATCAATCTGGCCGGTTCGCTTTAAAACTAGGCCACAGAAATAGTACTTTAGCCTACCTCCCATTAACGTAATGTCTAACAGCAAACTGCAAGTAATAGTAGGCAGGCACCTTTATAATAACATTTACAATCAAATACACACAACGACAAAATAAAAACACGAATTTACGGGAATGTAGCCGCATGGCTGAACATTTTTATGTTCGCACAAACCGCTTAGGTAGAAACAAAATGTCTTCCCATACACATAATGGCTGTTCATTTATTGTTATTGTCTAACAGATGCAATGACGTCGGTGAATTTATTCTTCGCTTAAAGAATATGGTTTATTGTTCTGAAGTACCTACCGACATGCAAAAACAATAAGGAATGAAATACCTACACAATCTTTTGTGTTTTTATTTGTTCTATTCTCTATGATTTAAATTCAAAAATGGCAATATATTTTAAAAAGTGTTCCATGATGGTAATTTAAAACATCCAATTAGGTACCTACTTATAATTCTCAACACAAAGTTGCGAGAAAGTGGTATTAAGTGTGCAACCTACGAAATAAGCATTCTAACTATAAAAAAATAAGCAATATAAACAAAAACAAGATTTTTGTAAAATTTAAATGAAACATCTAACTTAATTAATAAAAATCAAAAAGAATTCAACGCGGAGTTGACAAACTTAAAAATTAACCGTTTTATAATGATTTAAAAAAAGAATCTGTTTTTTAATAGAGGCTTTTAACTGACCTCGGTAGAACCCAGCTGGGTTGCTTAGGGGCCGACTTTTAATTTCGAGATCACGCGTTCGGTTCTGTTTATTCTTAGAGCGTTTTTATTTTTCAATTGAAATTTCTAATCGGCTAATAATAACAGCTCTTCTCCTACTGTACGATAAGTCCACCGGTTATACTCACGCCAGTTGTTCATATAAAAGTGTTTCTAACTTAATAAAAAAGTGTTTGAAGCGTACAAAACAACCTTATTGCCAGCATCTCACCGTAAAATAATCAATTCATTATTATTACTGAACAGATGATAACATAACATTAAACACACCCCATTATGTTAACAAGGTACTCTTCCTTGCCACATTTGAAAGGTGAATTGTGGCAAAAAAGGCTGTGGTTCTGCCAGGTATAAGTTATGGAAGATAGGGGGAAGTATGGGAGTATAGCAATACTTGAGATACTCGACGTGACCTGGTTCCAATTATTGTAGAGTTCTACCTTACATTATGCATACATATATACTAATACTTCAATATTTCCGATATTTATTTATTTATTTATTTATTTATTTCATAGAGACACCAACAGAACACTGAACAACACAAACAAAATAAAAACATGAAACAAACACATAGAATATCCAGCGCTCCAATAACAGGTATCTCCCGCATAGCTATTGTACATAGTTAGGTGAGTACAATCAACGTCTAAACATTTTTAAAAAAAGCATGGAGGTCCTTGTAATACGGCGACAGATGTTCCGCAACAAATACAGGCACAGGATTCTCCATTCCGAGATGCGCTGAGTTTAGCTTCTGCTTTGCTTCTGCCTTGCCTCTGTTAAAAGTCTTAACAGCCTGCAGTAGTAGATCTCGAGTGGAGCTGTTTTGGAGCTCCACCACAATGTTGCGCGGTCGACTGGAAACATCTGACCCCGACCTGAGACCTTGCACCCTGTGACTGGCCAGCACTTGATCGTCCCTAATGGGGAATCCGACCACCTCTCCAATCTTCTTGGCCACCGTCAACAGATTTTCACCCCGTTTTTCAGGGACGTTCTGCAGTTCGACATTGTTCCTCCTCTGTCTCTGTTCCATAATATTTAGCCTATGTTCGAGTTGTTTATTTTTTTCCAGTAATAACTCATTTGTTGATTTTATTTTCACCATCTCTCCTTCAGTGACCTTGAGTTGTCCTTTCATCTTATCGTACTCATCTGACAGAAACTGAAGAGAGTTCTTTATATCTTCAAACTGGGACATCTTTTCCTTTATTGACGATAGATCACGAGCCAAATCGCCTCGTAAGAACTCCGTGATTGGATTCAACTTGTCTCCTAAGTAGCTTTCTAATTTAGCCCACAAGTCATCGCTCGCTCCGCCAGCCTTCGACTTACATTCAATGCACTTCCATTTAACTTTGTTCATTTGGAGCATCGATCTAAACTGCTTCTCCCCAATCCCAACACAGAAATAATGTAGTCTTGAAGCGCATTTGGAACAGGTTAAAGAGTCCTCTTCGATTAGCATTTCATTACACTTTTTGCATGACATGGTTGAATATTGATAACTAGGCGTATCTGAGACGACTTGATTGGTGGCTTTGACTGCAACACGTTATTAGGTCCGCTGTCAGTGCGTGTGTATGTGTAGACACAAGACAGTGTTTGTGTATAAATTGACACAGTATATCAAATCTTTATGGATGAATATTTTTGATGATATGAGAATAACTGTAGGTGAAGAGTAAAAAACTCACTGTGACAAAGTAGCCCGCAGCGATTCTTCCAAGCAATGTAGGCTCTTGATGGGTTTTAAATTCAAAATATAGTAAATTTTTAAATTAAACGATGGAGTAAAAAAACTGTGACACTTCACTATGACAGATGATTGTTGTGTTAATTATATCCGGTCAACACGGTCATTTTTTTAGTTTTTGAAATAGAATAAGACTGAATGTAAATACATAATGTAAATACAGGCATTGCCTAGTGGAGGGAGTCACTAAATTGTGTATTATTTTTAATGTATTATTTTTCATTGAATAAAATTATTATTATTATTATAACACAAAATAAAAATAAATTTAATGAACCGCATTTTTTAATTTTCTAAACTTGACAATTCTTAATGTTTTTTGAAGACTTGACAACTTTTTAGCGCAGATATTGCACTCGTGTGGCATCACACCAGTATGAGTTTGAAAAAGAATCCTAAATGTGCTCGATTGAATGAAATTTTTATGGCAAACATTACAATTGCAATTATGTCTTTTCATCATTATGAGTGATTAATATGATAAATGATGATGTATATTATAAAATACATAATAGTTTTCATTGATAACCTTTGCCTTTTATTAATTGAATTGAAAGTTTATAAAGGACATGACGATGTAAAAATTGGAAAGATTATAATTTCTCCCAAATGTATCTGTGGACAACTGACTTTCGAACAATTGTGAGTCGAACAAATTCCATTCGAAAAATTCATTTTCGATCAATTTTCCTGTCACAAAATAACACACACATATATACCTATCTGGTATGAACAGCCTTCTATTTTTACTAAGTACTTTGATCTAATGAATTCTTAAATGTGTCCCTTACTAGAAAAGAAGGGTCTGGGCGTGATATGAAGAAGACTAAAACCTTCCTCAAGGACTTGGATATCAAATCTACATTATAATTTCTCAAACCCAATATTTTTTTCAGAAAGATTCGGTATTACAACAATATGTTGTATACTGCCGCTATCATCAACTGCCATGTAAATTAATTCTATTCGGCTTAAGATTATCATAAAAATCATATTCTGAGCTATTCTGAAAAGGATGTTGTTAAAATATTGATTGCAAAATTCTGCCCGGACTAACGACAAATAAAATACAATTATTCATCTCATTTTTTAAATAATCAATTATATTTTTGTGCTGATTAAATAATTGCGCTGTTTACTGATTATGACGCCATAAAAATGCTGTTACAATTACCACGATAATAACAAAACACTTATTTTTGTAACGATGAACAAAAACAATAAAAGTTTGAAGAGGGTCATGAAAATATAAAGTACTTTGTTATTTTAATTTTGATAAAGACAGAACAATGCTTTTTAAAAATTCTTATAATAAAGATTCAATCATTATTATCTTTTCATAACTTTTTTATCATAGTGTCTGTTTTGTAATGATTTCTTTAGTTTATTTGCCATTAAAACACATGCTTTCAAAAATTGTAAGAAAATCACACCATATCATAATGAAGAAATACTATCGTTAAAAATTATAGTGTTGTAAATTTTTAATTCGACAAATGTTGCCACTTCGTAAAAAAGAAGAAGAAGAAGTTTAACATTTTCCTCTTTGGTAGAATACTTTCTCCTGAAAGTATGCAACCTTTAGACAACAAAAACTTTGAATAATTGTTTATGTACTTACTATAATTGATTATGCTATTGTTGCCTCCCTATGCTCCTGAGTGGGGTGTAAAAGGGAGAATTGATTGATTGATTTTTTTTTTTTTTTTTTTAGAAAATGAATCTGTTCTCACTCCAAGTGAACACAAATACACTTTTGACATCTTTCACAGTAAGCAAATGCTTGTGTCGTGAAAGCGGAAAATGGTCGACACGACCGGGATTCGAACCCACGACCTCCGCATGAAACAGTGCGAAAGCCGGCGTCGTAACCGCTGGTCTATCAACCACCTCTGATTGTAGGTACTTACAGGTTTTTCGAGCATCCTGTAAGAGGCAAGAAATCGAAAAATCAGATCGGGACCGTGAGGTTGACCACCTCACGTTCTTAAACCTCAACCGGTCAGAAAAGGCACAATGAGCCTCGGACGCCTTCGAGCGCAATGGAGAGCTCTTGATGCCTACATATGCTCCTGAGTGAGGCTTAGGCCTCCCGCATAATGGGTTGGTTTGGGGGGGATACGCGGCGGACTTGGTTTGTGTGGGGTCGGCTTTTTCGGTTTGATTGCTTTGATCGAGCTGGGGGGGTCGGTTTCGTGCGGGTCGGGTTTGCTGCGGATTGGTCTTCTCCGGGCTAGCTTTCGATGTGCGGGAGGCCATAAAGGGAGTATGTATGTACTCACAAATATCATGTTTAAAAAAATATCGGATGAAGGTGCGTTTATCCCAAACGAAGATAAGATATAGTCAGAGCTCCATTATAAACAACAACGAGAAAGAACTGTCATTGTCCATTAATAATTATTAGTTGTTTTTTCTATGGTGTCCATTATAACGATAAAAGAACGAATACTCTACTTCCAGCTCTACGACTATGTTCGTTTGGTTTAAATGCATGTAGCACCCGAAATTTTCCTGAGGCACTTCGTTTCGAACGCGGAGACTTTTTCTTCCTGAGTTTTGGTCAGGTACCAGGACTCACACCCTTACAGTTTACATTTCGTCTCAACACTAAATGCCGACGTTTTCCATATTTTAGTCATGTCATTAAAGACCTCACTTGCCATACCGATGCGTATCGGGAGCTCAGCCCCGAGGTCACCAGTGGTGGTAATGGTTCCTCCTAGGTACATAATATATAAATGTATCCACCCGGGAGACCTGGGGGCCTAGACAAAATGCAGCTGGCGATCGACTACAAACGAATTCTTCGACAATGTAGAGTAGGAAGAAAATTTATTTTTATTTCTTTTATTTTTTTTTTTGTTTTTTTTATTCCCAAAAATACAAAAAAACATAAGCATTTTACAATGTGTATATATATATAATTTGTATAAAGGGTTTATTACCTCAAAATTAAAAATTAGCTAAATTATATTAATTTAATTAAAATTAGCTGACCACTTTTTATAAGTGTCATTGTTTGGTTTAAATAATTGTTTATATGTTCCAGTGGACAGTTAGTTTTTTCGTACTATACATTGGCGAAATCTTCGTTTGTAGTCGAACGCCAATTTGAATTTGTCTACGGGGGCTGGTGACTGTCGCTGGTTATCGGTAGCTATTTATCGAGACAGGCGTTATTCGTCATGAGCTCCGTCTTACAGGCATTGACTCGAGGGCCAAGGCGTGCTCTTTCGAGGAAGATTCTTGAAACACTGCACTGTTGAGCATTACTAGGCTCAATTTTCGTAGAATTGATAATTTTTAAAAGTGCAATGATGACTGTACGAAAAAGTTTGGCTTGAAAAAACCTATCCCGCCCCCTGATTTCATATAAAAACACATGGTTAATTGTGGAACAATGTTGTTATTGAAATAATCTAGCTGTCCATTTGCACAAATTCTTATCACAGAACTGTGATACGCAAAAGTACCGCTGTATATTTTGTTAATTGGAATAATTTTTTCATAATTATAAAAACAGCGGTGTAAATTTTACAGCATTCATTCAAAAAGTTCATTTTCATTTGAAAAATTTCGCAATATTCGAAATCACGTTGCAATACGCTTGGCATAATTTATTCAAATGTATAAAGGTAGGATTTTATAGCATAATAGAACAGATGCACTCCGTGACATGAGAGCTCTCCGTTGTTATCGTTTTGATGAATAAATATAATATCTCCGCTGTCGCAAGCACTTTAATTCAATTTAAAAACTCTTTCTCTGGCATTTAAATAAAACTGCTAGTCTGCTACAATATTATTTTTCGAATGAAAAAAGGAAAAAAGGATGCCTTAGATTATTTCCATATGACATTGGGAAGCTCGTCGGTAACAATGAGACACACGCATATCATTATTGATTTAATACATCATACAAATGACAAAACTTAGCCGACTACGATAAACATTTTTCATACTTATATATTTTTCGTCAATATGTCGATGGCTGTTATGACAATGAACAATAATAGGTGTCAGCGATAAAAATTATATATATGAAACATATGATACTTGATCTAAAATTCTGTAAAGATTTTTCAAATTTCCCGCAGTTATAAATGTGGAAAAGTTAAGAACCCTGTGAGGTACGATATAACTGATTTATGCAACAATCAACGAATTCATGACCCTTTACGATGCCTGGTATCCGGCAGGTTTAGTTGCTGATTATAAAATAAAACATAGGTCGGTATCTTTTGGTATTGTCGACAGATAGGCGAATATTAATCATTCACAAAAACTAACACACATTTTAAACGGCAGCTCCCTTCCAATAAACAGAAATTTTGGAAATTGATTTGTTTACGCCGTATAAACAACGAAGAATGTTGGCAAAGTTTTATAGAATTGTTTGCAAAGTCATCAACATCAGTCATTATTCATAGAAAAGATCCGACACAATGTTCTAAGGAAATAATGTACGGTTTTTCGACTCTAGACTATACGGATGTCGATGGTTTATATGATTACATTTTATATATCGACGAAATAATAATATGTGGTACTTGATGCGGACCCTGGGCAATGTGTCCTGTAAATATCATAGCAGATAGCGATAGGGCAATGGTGAGTCTGCAGTGCCACAAAACCGGAACTCACCAGCTAAAGGACGGAAGCCCTTACAGAACACCCTGGTCCTCCTGGTAGAGGGTTGGGCGAGTGGCCAATGAGTTCTAATCGTAAAAAAAAAGTATTTAAGAAAACCAGACACTTGTTCAGTGGTAAAGTAAAATTGGGACCCTGAAGGGATGATATAACTGACTTAAAGAACACAAAAAAATGTAAAAAAAAGCGTGGCCGCCTGAGGATGACGTGGATTGCACATATCGTTTTTCGTCCCAAGGAAGGTCGTCAGATTAGAATCAAAAGAAAAACGTGTGATTATATGAGAAAATTTATGTTGGTGGAAGAGGAGAAAGCAATGTGCTTGGATAGAGTGGAAGTCGAACGAAGTCTTATAATAATTATTTCACTATAATAATGCATTCAAATTAGTAACTCCTAAGTGTATGCAATTGTCATAGTTAAACTCCTTTATTTATGCAATCAACTAAGTGTCCGCGTCTTTGACTACATTATTTGATGAATATTTTTTTTGAAAAGAGTAGGACGATCGCTTAAACTCGGTGAATGACTCATCTTTTCACGTATTTTTTTACATTAGGTATTTAAATGTTGCTTTTGATGCAGCATCCGTTAAAAAAATCTAACCATGTTACAAATCATTATTTTAATATCAAGTCGTTGAAGCTTAAAGTGTGTCACACGGAAAACACAGTGATACCTTGTTTTACAGCAGTTAATCACGAGTGGTCACAATTATACGTGCACATTTATGAATTCATAACCGACATCGAAACATTCTGATATCATTCGTTATTTCATTTTAATGTTCACTTTTAAACAATTCGGCTTTTGATTTTTTGTACAGATACCTTTTTTGATGAATTTGGGCTCACCCAAAGCGCGCACAAATACGCTTTTGACACCTTTCAAAATACACTAAGCCTTTTGTCGTGAAAGAGGAAGAAAGTTGGCACCGGGATCGAACCCACGACCTTCAGAACGACAATCTGAGCGACTGAACCGCTAAACTACCAACCACTGAAAAGAATCGTGACCATAACCTGTCTCCGCCATTTCAACAGTTTGCCCAAAAGTCACCGATCCAAGAGCAAATGTAGGACCTCCGATAGTGTCATTCATGTTTCCTCTTTCAACCGATCCCGGGCTCCGGTTACTTCTATCCTCTCTGTTATGAGGTTTAAATAGTGTTGAGGTTTCGTTTTACCTTACTTTTTCGAACAGGTCATTTTATCGCACTTGACTCCAGCCTTCGCTCTGAATTGCACCGATCAAAAACCCTGCTTCCAGACAGGAAAGAGGAATTGAAGCGTCGGTCGGTCGACTTTCCTTCTCATAACAAAAACGCTAGTCGTAAAACTTTTTTAGGACATAATGCTATTAACGAATATGTAACAACTAATGACTCTAACAATTCATTACTGATGTTCGATTTTTAAATGGAACAAACCACCACGGGCTTACGACCGTCCTCTACTGTTATTTCGAAGGCTGGCTTAGTGTGATCACGTTACTTTAACAACGTTCGTCACTAAGTGGTAATGTTTAAGTCTCCGAAACTCCTAATCATGAGAATTCTCAAACATGTTCAACATGTCGAAAAATCTCATGTATGCAACAAGTAGATATTAAATAATTAATGAAATAAAGAGATAAAAGTTGGAAATTATTGAGAACAAGACAGCGACCAAATTTACAGACTGCGACTGCTGTCATAACGCTATTGTAACAACAGATATTTATACATATAAATGATAGTAGTATATAGTTTAGTATTATAAACGTTAGACGTAGTACGAGTGTTCATTAAAAGACTTGATTAAAAACGCCCGTAAAGGCTGTGTGAAAGGGTTGTAAGTGCTCTGCACATCGCAGCTCTGCTAAATGTTTGTGAGAGGATGTGGGCTGTAGGGAGTTGGCACATACAATCTGTTGAAAGCTTTTGTTATTTATCGCTTTTACGATTCACTTGTTTCAACAATATCTATGTGCTTCATTTTAAACCCTGATATGCAATTTGTTTTTGTAAAAAAAAAACAATGTTACACGTATTTTGTTAAAATGGCTTTCTAGCTATGTACGAATATCGCTGTAAGTTTTTATGAAGTTACAGCGTAATATTTTTTAAAAGAAAAAGTATTTTTTACTGTTCAAATCGAATTGAAATATGTGTGGTTGAGATTACATCGAGGTGTGGAATGCAATTAAGAAGATTTTGGTAATTTATTATTATGTGAATATTTCACATTCATGCACGGCCAACCCCATAGGAGAAGTCTCTTAAGATGAGACCAACAGCTGAATTTTGATCTCGAATGGGACTTATCCCACCTCTTAATTAACCTTTACCAAGACTAACCGGAGGACTTTTGACTCCTTGCACAGTATTTAAAGAAACGTTTAATGAATTTATTTGGTTACGCTCTACATACAATTTCTCCAAATCTGATTTAAGGTATACAATATATCAAAAACCTAACTTATCTTACAAGCAAATGTAGAACTATGATCAAATTTAAAGTTTTGAAATTTTATCAAAAAATGCAGTTGTTGGCACTTCATCTGACGCGTAAAAAGTTAAAAGGAAAATTGAGTAAAAATAAAAATACATTTATCCCAAAACTCATGATCGATGAGTATGCTAACTATTACTATGCTATAATAACATCCAAGTCTCAAACTTTACATAGAGAACTTAACAAAATGGTTGGAATAAATACATTTGCTAATAAAATATGCATACACCATTTTGATGGTGTGTTAAAACGGAGCATGTTTAAAGAATGATGTCAGCCAATCCTATTTAAGAAGCAGCAGCCCGATTCACGGAAAAGTTTAAGTCTAAGTTTAGTTCGAAGTTCGAACGAAGTTCGATTCAAACTTTTCCGTGAATAGGGCTGCTGGTAATAATAATTGTAGGCGGCGACTATCTACAGTCTATGTACCTATTCACGGAAAAGTTTGAATCGAACTTCGTTCGAACTTCGAACTAAACTTAGACTTAAACTTTTCCGTGAATCGGGCTGCTGATCTAATATTCACCTAAGAATGTTTTTTTTTAAATACTGTGCCGATTTTTCCAGTCATATTATTATATTGATTGAGTGTTAAATTTCTAAAGGCAATGTTGACATCATAGCTTCAGAATTATTAGTTATAAAATCGTAATCAATTAATTACAATGTTACTGGTTGACCGACTATAAAGGAAGTGGAGTTTCATAGATATGCCTCTTGCCGTGTCTATCAACCATATATAAAATATGAAACATTATCATATTATCAACATTATGATCATATCACATAACCGAGAGGGAGAAGAAGACCCCCGGCAACCTGGTGGACCGCAATTGAGAGGGAAATGGGGGCTCTGGATGTGTGGAAATAAGATCTTGTTTCCTCGTTTCCCCGTTTCCTACAAAGAGGAAGAAGAGACTGCGCTGGTTATCCCAAACTAGGGAAAGCCCCAAAAATCGATTGAAATAATGTTCCTACAAAAATGGGAGAGAAAATGTTTTTTTTTTGTTTTTGTTGTCTGGTAACAAAATTAGGGTCATATCCGGTTCAGCAATAATTATTGTTGGACAAACAGAAAGGGTGACTATGTCCTAGTTTATCTCCCCTTTGCATCTCTGAGATTTTAATCAAATTAATTAAAACAAATACCACCGAGTAAACAAAACAAAAAAGTCAAATAGTTTGTAATGAAAGGATTATTCTTAGAGACAAACACAAAATAAAATATCTTGAAATGTTCTTCCTTTAAAAAAGGTTATGACTCATAACCTTTACCAACTTAAACAAAAAAACAATATTTTTACTTGCCTTTAATGAAATAAAAATAAATACTAAAAAATATTTTAAACTTCAAAAATCAACATTGTGTAGTGTTAATCGAATTCAACATAACAAATTAAATTCAAAATTAAATTCGATAACACTAGGGTTCCAACCCAGTTAAACCTCCTTAAAGTTCAGCGATCGAGCCACTGGACCGAACAGCAGAAGGTAATGCTTCTAGGAATTCTGTCTGCACAGTAAACACACACAATAGAAATTTAAAACGTAGCTGTAGTTCAGACAAAGACATTTGTTAAAAATAAGGAACTTCTACAGCTTGTTTAGAAACGTAGATTAGGAATTCTATTCTAAAATTTCCACATCAAAGACAGTGTGCTCTGTAGCTTAGGAAGAGGCAAAAACCTTTAATATTCTGTAAAAAAAATTCAATTTTTCCCGTAGTATTTCTGAAGCAAAGCACATTATATATATATATATATATATATATGTTTGTCAACTAGCACTTCGTGGCTCAAACCGTCTGTTAATTACCGGGGATGTTGGCTCATTTCTACTTGTTGGCTCTTTTGTCACATACTTGATCAGAGTCAAAATGAGATTTTTACATTTTCGGTATCACCACGTGATCCTGAGCCGATTCCTGCCTATAACTCATTTTGAGCCAATATTTGACATTTTGTGTGACCATATATACACTCCGATATACCTTTTTATCTGAAATATACATTCTCACTTAGGAAATCATTTTGACAATTTATTAAACAACAATAATTGATCAAAAATTGCAACGTTGCCAAATCATATTACTGTATCAATGCCATCCACGAAAGTAAATAAATTAATGTAGCAAGTCCCCACATTTGTAAAAATGTGATAACATTTGTATTAAGATCAGAAACAACGCCTATACGAACGCGCGAACCTTTTGTTGAATGCGCATATTTTGTTTGGCTCAGTTGCGTAACGAAGACATTACCAATACTATTACACTTAAACATCGCTAGGCTTGGGGGAATTTTATCAAAATGCGAATATAAACAATTAAAAACACGTATGAGAGTCGTACAAATGATTGAACATTTTAATAAATACGCATGATTTACATTCTTACAACTTATTTTTTCAATATTACGATTTTATGAATGAATCGTATTTACGCACTTGATTATTATTGTTTTGAATGGGATACGAGAAGGTTGATCAATATTATGTGATATCGTTTTGTGACCAATATTTGATCTCAATTGTGTTAATTATTTGTTATCAAATTAAATTTATACTATGTAGGTACACTCCACCTCTCACTATGACACCTCCAACCCTAATGAGAGTTATATACAGAGTCGATCTGGTAAATAAATAAATAAAACATTATTGAAATAAATTACACATATGATATAGTATAGGTACATTCAGAGTCAAACGGCGGACGTATCCCGAAAAATCTATTCCAGCCAACCCACATGGTAGTATGATGGAAGTTTTTTATATATTTATTAATTCTATAATAAATAAAACTAACAACACATTAGATTTGACATAAAAAAGACATCACATAATCAACATACGAGCTAACCACAACTTCGTTGTGGTCTCTAACTAACCCAAAGATTATTATAAAGTATGCAAGTTACGTGATCAGCCTAACCCATGAAGGAAAGTAAGGTACAGGTAGTAAGAAAACGAATAAACTTTGGACCAAATGTAAAGTTATCAATTTATTAACTTTTACGCCGTGTCCTTATAGGGGTAAGCAGAGAGAAGAGACTTCCACTCTTATTTTATTTATTTATTTTATTTATTTATTACAGTAAAAAATAAACACCACTCATCATAACAGCTTTCGCCTTTGCTCTTTCATATCCACATACTTTTTTTCACTATCATACTATTTTTTTTTTTTTTTTTATTTGTTTATTTAAAACAAAGTTACAGACAACAATAGACATATTTTTACAATAGGTAATTATATGACAATCATTCTTTCAAATGGTTACCCGGTTATAAAGACTATGTCTCGTGTTTAACCGGGGAGCACGCCCCACCCGTGATATTCCAATCAACATGACAGAACAAACGGACAGGGCGCTGTTTTGAGATATACAATGACTTAATATCAATACCAATACAATGATAACTTACTGCAGACAAATTATAGTAGTACATAAGTATAATACATAAGTGTCAACGATACTGCATTAGAGTGCGAATGCACTTAGGCGGATCTATCATAGGTCCGTACACCACTCAACAATCACACAGTGGTAGCAATAATACTAACTATCACCATTTTTTTTTTCGAGCTGACTCAAATTTTAAAATTTAGAAAAATGTTTCTTTAATCTGTTTTTGAAAGATTTATATGAGTTTATACTTTTTATATTAACTGGTAAAGAATTAAAATAGCAAATTCCCAAGTATTCAAAATGACGCTGCGCTGCAGTCAAATTACATTTCGGTACAATTAAATTATATCTGCATACATTTCTCTCACTTTTGACGTGAGAGAAATTACTAATATTTTTGTGAGTATGAAGAATTGCAATTTTTTTATAGATTTCCTGCACTTTCATTACCCTAAAGTCCTTAAAGAGTTGTTCACTGCTATTATCTCTAGGTTTTTTTAGTATAACCTTGATCACTGTTCTCTGAACCACCATAAGCGGGTAAAGATTAGTTGGGTATATATATACCACCCCATCCAATTATGGCATATTGTATCATTGTTTGCACTAATGAAAAATACACAATTCTGAGTTGGTTAAGGTTCAACACGCTACGGAGCTTAATAAAGATGTATATAAATTTCCTGACATTTTTCGACATTATTTCTATTAGTTTTTTTAATTTTAATTGGCTGTCAATAACAACTATACCTAAATACTTTGTCTCACTTACTCTATTCAGACTATTACAATGCATGCTACACTCATTATCAGAGCACCCATTACCATGTATAATAATTTCCATATGTATATTTGTTAATTTCTCGGATATAGCAAATGGTAGAAATACTGTTTTTTCAGGGTTTAAACTACGAGTGTTGCGATCGAACCAGGCTTTTAAAATATTGATTTCTCTGTTTGCAATGCGAATAACATCATCCCAGCTATCCCCTCCGAAAACAATAGTCAGCATAGGAGACTATCTGACCATCGAGTTTCAATTTTAGCACATTGTTGACATATATCAAGAACATCAATGGACCTATGACTGTTCCTTGAGGAATACCATATTCGGATGTAGCCGGTTCGCTAAGTTTACCGTGTAACTTCACTCTTGTCTCCCTCGAATGAAGATAGCTCTGGAGCCATGCCAGAGCTCTCTCCCTTATTCCTATTTCCCTCAATTTAGACACCATTTTGAAGTGAGATACACTGTCGAATGCTTTCCTAAGGTCTACAAATATAGCAATACATTTTCTTTTGTTCTCAAAATATTTCATAATTATTGAAGTCAATTTGGCGATTGCATCATCCGTTCCCAGTCCAGGCCGAAACCCAAATTGGTTTTTACTTAAAACATCATTTTTATCCAAAAATGTTAAGAGATGTTTCTTAACAACTTTTTCTATGATTTTGGATATATTAGACGTTAAAGATATAGGTCGGTAATTTGTCAAATTTTCCGGATCACCGCTCTTGTATATCGGAGTGATCAAAGTTTTTTTATAAATTTTGGGGAATTTGCCGGTATCAAAACTTAAATTGACAATATATGTTATCGGTTTTAGAATATATTTTTTTAGCAGCTTGATTATTTCTACTGTGAAACCATCATGACCGGGAGATGAACCACCCTTCAGTGCATTTATTATTAAATCAATATCATTTTCCGTGACAAAGTTAAACACATTTAGTGTTTCGGAAACCGGCTGTTCACCTTCCGCTGTTAAAATAAAGTTACCTGGATCTGTAATTCCGTGCGCCAGTCTTTCTCTGACGCCTGAAAAGAAAAGATTAAACATATTGGCGCAATGAGTCGGCTCACTTCCCACATCGTATGTTACACCGTCTACGGTCAAGCTACTAATTTGTAATATTTTTTTATTTTTTTCTGTTATATTATTGATAGCCGACCACATTCTCCTTCTGTTGCTTCCCGTGTTATTTATTTGATCTATATAAAATGTTTGTTTGGTGGACTTAATCAATGTTCTCAACATATTTTTATACTTATTGTAACGGTTTCTGAAATATGGATTATTTAAATTCTTTTTATATTGCAAATACAATCTCTGCTTTTCTCTCACTGATTTCACCAGACCATATGTCATCCACGGCTTGATAAACTTGTGCTCCGTCCTTACTCTAATCTCCTTAGTTTTTGTGCAACTCTCAATATATTTCAATACGATATTTTCAAATCTTTCTGCTGCATCATCAACATCATTGCACTGTAAAACTGCATGCCATGGTTCGGAAGATATTTTTTCCACAAGTAGCTTTCGATCAAGAACCCGTCGAGATGGTTCAGTTTTTAAAGTTTTATTTTGAGAATCATTTTGTCCTCGGAAAAAGAAACAAGCATAATGATCAGTGATATTAACCTGTAAGGTGGCAGATTTAAGGCTTTCTGTTTCGTCTAAGTTGGTCCAAATATGGTCGATACAGGAGGGCCTTTGACCTTCTACACATCTCGTGATTCCGTTGATACAGGATTTATAATTTAGTCCAGTCAACATATTAACGTAGTCCTCCTTAACAGATGAATGATCCTCATATATATTAATATTTATGTCACCCACAAGAATAGTAGGTACAAATATGTTTTTTGAATTTTTCAATTTGTCTTCCAGTTGATTTATAAATATATTCACATCCGACATATGCGTCCTATACACTGACAAAATTCTATATCTTATTTTATTTATTGAAAGCCAAATCGCAATGCAATTTGTAAAGTTTTCATTATCATCTTCAATTTTTTCTATTTGAATATTATTTTTTGTAAAAATTAGAATACCCGAATTCTTATTAATATTGTGTTTTGTTGCAAGAACGTTATAATTCGGTAGAATAAAATCAGTGTCCCCGTGCGAATGCGTTTCTGTTAACACTATAACGTCCGGTTTTTTTATCATTTCATTAAACATCAATAAAAACTCGTCATAATTCTTGTAAATACTACGAATGTTCATATGCATAAGAGAAAAACCACTATTATAGCACTGAAACACATTATTATAATCTTCAACACTTTCTAAATTTCTTTCATTTATAGTTTTATAGTTTTCCAGTTCTGTTTCAAAATAATCCATTTTAATAATCAATTTTCTGTCTAGCTAAAGACAGCATCAGTTGTTTATACTCACAGTAATTACTGTTTGCACGGTGGTTAGTAGGTTTTTTAAGGGATTTTTTCGTATTGACGTTTTGGCAGTTTACACATATAGGGCTTTTGTCCTTATTTGGGCAATCACCTATGGGGTGTCCTCCTGAGCAATGCATACACAATGGACTCTGTGCTTTCTCTGTACATCTGGTGCTGGTATGACCGAACTTGAGGCAGTGATAGCACTGTGTTGTGGGCGTACAATCCTCCACTTTTATCTTGTAGAATCCTAAATTAACTGTTTTCTTATTAATTATAATTTTTCTCATCATCCCACTTGTTTGAACTATGTAGTTATATCCATTTCCATATTTGGGTTTATATATTTTTTTGATGTCAAGTTTGTTATTATTCGGATCCATTTCGATCATTGCTTTTATGTCATCATTTTGCGCGACAATATATTTTTCAAATTCATGCTCATCATCATTTTCTATTCCTTTGAACATAATTGAAGGTTTTCTTTTTCTTAGTTCAGCTGCATTCATAGATATTTTATTTGAATTTTGATTTATTTGTATCGCATAACACGATAAGCCTGTTATTTGATATTTTTTTTACCGCACTGACTCCTATTTGTAGCCTTGCCACATCCACATTTTTTTGCAGCCTACATTTCAACTCTTCGCCCTGTACATTCCCCTCCAACGAAGACACAATAACTCCATAGCTCTCCTTTGGCTGTGGCCACTTTCTGCCTCCTCCCACCGCTCCAGCATAATCCATTGCAGGCTTTGCAGTTGAGTTCACTTGTGCCATTTTTATGGCCATATGAGCCATCATCTCCATAATACCGTTTGTTTTTTCCAGCACTTTAGACTTTAATACGTCCTTACTTATTTTCCCCGGTTCTTCAAATATCAAAAGTATTTCATCTACGTATTTCCTAGCACGCGCAACATATTCGTGAGGGTCAGGCTCATTGGCCGACTCCTCCATTTTATTGTCGATGTTTACGCACTTCACAATATGAAGGCCGGTTTCAAAAGTGTTTAATTGTTGTTTACAGTGATGTTTAATTCTTCGCGCACGTCGCGGTAGCTACGTTCACGAATCGAAACTGACTATTCCGCATGCATGTATCCTATTTCTTTTATTCTAGACGTTGCATTTCTTTAAGATCACATATCGATATATTCTACCCATGTCGATCTTCCACCTATCCTTTCAGGCAGGTAAAAAGTCACTCTATTTTCATTCATCCTCTCTATATGTCCAAACTCTCCAAACACCACACTTTGTTTACATTCATTCTTGTTACTAAACTATTTTTTTATCTCTCATTATTTCCTCATCTATCATTCCGTTTTCGATCTCATCTTCAGCATTAATAGCGCACATCCTACGCAACATTCTCATTTCTACCGCATTCATACTACTTTCTTCCTTCTTGGTCTACGTCCATGTCTCATTACCATACATTATACTTAGATGGTATAAAAATTGCGTTGAGCACAAGCTTCTTCACTTAAAGCGAGAAAATCTACACATACGAGTAGGTACATCTACCTTTAATTTATTTAATTCTTTATGCACAGATTACAGAAATCGATTTTTAAATCACTTTTTATCATCTTATTTTACTGACATTTTGTATACTTGCTTGCTTTGGATGACAGTTTGATATTTTAACATCTACAATACTCTTCTTCTCTTTCCAATGCGGCAATCCACTCTCGACCATAAAGAAGATTTTCAATTTTTTAGTCCAAATGAATAACGTGGTTTATTAAAAAAGATTTTTATACTTACGTATTATTTTATTCTTTTATTTTCAAAGGAATCGACATTGTTTAAATTGATTATATGAGTTTATTTTTAGACTAAATCATTTTTTATTTTATTTAAATTTAGGTATATCAAAATATTATCTACTCACATACCTATAGATCCCTATCTACTTAAAAAAAAAACAATTAATTATAAGCTATATTGTGAATTTATAATATATCATATTTAAGTTTGTCTCTTATCTTACCCTTCAGTTTTAAGGATCGTGACTGCCATGCCTCATTCCATTGACCATCCGTCTACCTACGCTCTGTGTGATCCTCCGCCATATGCATAGCCCCATGCAGCGAAATCCCCATGGTACTCTTGATCAGATCGCTCCATCTTAAAGGCGCTAATCCCTTCCGCATTTCTTCTCCATTGACCCGGTGATTATCGATTTTTTCAAGTTCACAGACTCCTTTTTTTTCGATGTGACCGAAATATCGAAAACACGCCGCCAGCACAATACTGAGAGCCGCATGGAGATGTTTAACTATATGAGGATTGACTTAGTCCTTTGCTCGGTCCTTCTCTGAGCAATCTCAACATTCCATCTTTTCTTGGTGGAACAGCCCTGCCAGCATTCGTACACTTGACGCGACCAAGGAGGTGTCATCAGCAAATCGTAGATTGTAGGTATTTTATTTTCTATTGTGGCCCATCTATGCCAGCCATCCTGGGCTCTTCTCGTGAAGTGTATGTATGTAGAGGTTGAAGAGGTCGGGTGAGAATATAATATAATGCCTGTCGCACTCCCTTTTAACCATTGAATGGTTACGATACGGGGTTCTGAATAATTATTGTTACACGCGAAATTCTTCCAAATATAGATATAACATTGACTATCAAGTGATTATGCCCCCACTGAGGATACGGATGCTGCAGCTAAGGACTGTTTTTACGACAGTCTGGATGCAGTTGTGTCTCATGTCTCAAGGCGCCACCGCTTGATAGCTTGACTTCCTCTTGAGAAAGTCCATGCGAGGAGCAAGAGGTATACCAATAACACAGAGGAATCCTACAGATGGTCCCGTGGGCGAAATGTGCGATCTGGAGTACGCGGACGACCTAGCGTTGTTCAATACGACAGTGGAGGAACTACAGCGCAGTGTTTCGAAACTCTGCAATTAAACAGCACGCCTTGGCCTTCGAGTCAATGCCAGTAAGACGAAGCTCATGGCAAATAAAGCCTGCCCCGATAAACAGCTACCGATAACCATTTATGGTCGCCAGGTCTCCCGGGTGGATAAATTTAAATACCTGGGAGCAACCATTACCACCACTTGTGACCTCGGGGCTGAGCTCCCGATAAGTACCTATCGATATGGCAAGTGGTGCCTTCAACAACATGACCAAGATATGGAAGGCGTCGGCGTTTAGTGTTGAGACGAAATGTAAACTGTTTAATGCGTGTGTGTTGCCTATTCTTTTATATGGGTGTGTGTCATGGCACCTGACCAAAGCCCAGGCACAAAAGGTATCTGCCTTTGAGACAATGTGCCTCAGAAGAATCATGAATATTAGATGGTACCACCGCATCACGAACTTTCTTCCTCCCATCAGGGTCCCGAAGACGAGGAAGACCCTCCCACGCCGTGTTTCGTTCCTTCGAAGCAGAGCTGAGGGATTTGGACATGACGTGGGAGGAGGTCATTGAAACTGCTAGAGATAGAGCGCAGTGGAGGGCACTTGTTGCCTCCCTATGCCCCCAAGTGGGGTCACAAAGGGAGTATTGATTGATTGATCAAGTGATCATCAGACACAAACCGCCAAGGTCCCGAATCAGCTCATCCTATTATCAATGAAACACAAATTAGCTGGTAGGTATATTTAATTCGCGTTTAAATAAATAAATAAATATAAATAAATAACACTCTTCTATACATAGGTGTCAGTATAGCCGGCGGAACTTAATGCTTGAAGCATTGTCTACCAGTCAACCGGTCCCGTCCAATCTGAGACAGGATTCCAACCCCGAGTAGAAATTTCAAGTGAAAAAACACATTGAAAATTTCTGACCCGACCGGGAATCGAACCCGGGACCTCTTGATCTGAAGTCGGAGCCTTTGCCACTAGGCTACCGAGGTCGGTTTGCACCTATATTGCGGTTATTTACTATGAATTATAGTATTAAAGGCTTATCTCTTTGCTAAAAATAATAAAAAATACATTAGGGACGCCTAACAGCGTTGTTTTAAATGCAATATCAATTTAAAAAAATCTCAACTTTGGTGTTGGATGAACATCACGCAAAATTTAAAAAAAAATACATATTTTATTCATGAATGAAATTGTAAATTGAAAAGTGTAACTTTTAGAGTATTATGTCCGATAAATAAGATTTAATAAGATACTAAGCAGCTTTGATAATTAAACCCATTATAGTACAGTAACTTTATACATTACAGAATGCGTCAAATAAGGTAGTTATGTTTTTTTGCAAACTTGTAATATCAAATTTCTAAATATCTCGACTCTGGTGTTGGATGAACTATAATCAATCAATCAATACTCCATTTGTGACCCCACTTGGGGGCATAGGGAGGCATTTGGACAAGACCTCCACCCACGTCATGTCCAAATCCCTCAGCTCTGCTTCGAAGGAAAGAAACACGGTGTAGGAGGGTCTTAGTCGTCTTCGGGATGATGTTGGTCTGATGAATAATCCATGTTTTTGACCTCGAGCGCCGAATGCACCTTTGTCAAAAATCGAAAAACCGCGAAAAAATCGCTATGTTTTTATTATTTGGCGAATATAACCGTAAAGCACTATTTTTTGAAAAAAACATTTTAGCGCGTTTTTAAAGAAGAGTAAATTTGCTACAATATGATAACTAGATTTGTCTCTGTAGACCAAATAGATTCCAAGTTAAAGCCTTTATGATTTATTTCTTCTCATCAATTTATAATAAACGCTATTCTCATAAACTTCTCGTTAGAAAAAATCTAAATACCTACTCTAAAATACTTTAAAAAAATATTGTCATAAACGCTAGCCAAGTAAAAAAATATACGAGTCTAAATCACAACAAAAATAAAGTAGGTAGGTAGGTAGGTACATATAGGTCCTCAATAATACGGAAAATATGAAACCAACAGCGATGTGTGAATATTACGATCAGATATAGAAACCTACCTACCAATTCTACGTCTACAATAGGAGATGTATTATGCTATCGTGAGTGTGTTAGTGAGATCGATTTGGCAACGTTGTAAGAGCTAACAACTCTTGATCAACTAGTGTTCTTTAAAAATAGACAGTAAATAATTGAATATATAAGTGGAGAATAGAGTATATAGGAAGCTAAACATAATCGTAACGCGGGGGTGTAACTTTCAAATTTATGTATCAACCAGGTAATTATATATTCCAGGTAAAAGGTTGATCAACTTTGGTGTGTTAAAATCAGATGAGCCAACATATGCCGTGTGACATAAATATATATATATATATATATATATATATATATATATATATATATATATATATATATATATATATATATATATTCGCCGCTGGGAAGCAGCTGCTTCCCAGCGGCGAAACGTCGGGCGACCAACGGCTCTTTTCAGAGCCAACCTGAGTACACGGAGTACCCAAAACGTTTCGTTCACGCATCGTATATTTCTCTCCGTGACCACCTCTTCACAGAAATATATATATATATATATATATATATATATATGTTTGTCAACTAGCACTTCGTGGCTCAAACCGTCTGTGAATTACCGGGGATGTTGGCTCATTTCTACTTGTTGGCTCTTTTGTCACATACTTGATCAGAGTCAAAATGAGATTTTTACATTTTCGGTATCACCACGTGATCCTGAGCCGATTCCTGCCTATAACTCATTTTGAGCCAATATTTGACATTTTGTGTGACCATATATACACTCCGATATACCTTTTTATCTGAAATATACATTCTCACTTAGGAAATCATTTTGACAATTTATTAAACAACAATAATCGATCAAAAATTGCAACGTTGCCAAATCATATTACTGTATCAATGCCATCCACGAAAGTAAATAAATTAATGTAGCAAGTCCCCACATTTGTAAAAATGTGATAACATTTTGTATTAAGATCAGAAACAACGCCTATACGAACGCGCGAACCTTTTGTTGAATGCGCATATTTTGTTTGGCTCAGTTGCGTAACGAAGACATTACCAATACTATTACACTTAAACATCGCTAGGCTTGGGGGAACTTTATCAAAATGCGAAGATAAACAATTAAAAACACGTATGAGAGTGGTACAAATGATTGAACATTTTAATAAATACGCATGATTTACATTCTTACAACTTATTTAGATCGAACAGAAAGCAATATTTGTAGAGATCCATCTCAATTTTGGAATTAGGTATATTGCCAGTAGAAAAGTATCTTCGGAATATCCGGAACAAATGTCCTTGAACGATAAAACGTACTCGGACCCACAGGATGTATCAAATGCGTTCTCATATTATTTTTCCTCAGTTTATAATCATGTTCCACCTTTGTTAGATATTGATAACTATTCCAATGTATCTGCAGAGGGTGATTTTTGTAATGGTTTCAATGTTTCTCTCAGTGAACTGGACTATAGTTTTAAAAAACTTAAATCGACTCGTTCGTCTGGACCTGACCAAATTCCGGCGTATTTACTTAAAAATTCCTCAATGGAGTTCCGGGGTATATTCCATTTCTTGTTTAATTTGTCTTTTAAGTCGGGAATATTTCCAACATTATGGAAAACCACAAAAGTGAACCCAATACATAAGGGGGGCGACAAATCGAATATACAGAACTATAGGCCTATTGCTATCATATCTACACCAGCTAAACTACTGGAAATTATACTTCATAAAAGAATATGGGACTCTGTGAAACATCTTCTCATAAATGAGCAACACGGCTTCAGACCTACCAGATCTGTTGTCACAAATTTATTGTGCTTCAATACTTACGTAGGGACATATTTGGATGAGCGGTCACAGGTAGATGTAGTATATACGGACTTTCAAAAAGCGTTCGATAAAGTAGATCACGACATACTTATTCAGAAGCTAAATGACGTAGGTTTATGTAACAAAATGATAGTATATGTGGCAAGCTATCTTCATAATAGACAGCAATATGTAAGATACTGTGGTTACGACTCTCAGAAATATTTTGCTTATTCAGGTGTACCCCAGGGCTCAAACTTGGGCCCACTACTGTTTACAATATTTATAAATGACATATATAAAAATATAAATAACTGCAAATTTTTCTCTACGCTGATGATCTGAAAGTGTTTAAGGAGATTACTTGTTTGAATGATGCAAAGTTACTTCAGGGTGACATTGACTCGATCGTAGAATGGTCTAACGTAAATAAATTGAAATTTAGTGCCCCCAAATGTCATGTAATGTCATACACCAAAATAAAAAATCCCATTGTATATGATTATGTCATGGAAAACTCAAAACTGGATAGAATATCTGAAGTGAAGGATCTAGGGATTACATTTACCAGTATCTTATCATTTCGAAAGCACGTCGAAAATGTCGTGGATAAGGCTTTTAAAATGCTCGGGTTCATTATCAGAAGTACAAGTCATTTTCAAAATCCCAATACTTTAAAATTACTTTTCGAGTCCTTAGTGCGCTCTGTCTTAGAATCTGGATCTATAATATGGTCTCCATATGAAACCACACTCATTCTAAAGTTAGAGAAATTCCAAAAAAAATTTGCTAGGTATTACTACAAACTGACGTATGGGTATTACCCTTACATGTTTCCATCTCTGTTTATTAATGGGTGTCTGGGTCTGTCTACTCTCCAGAAACGTAGAGACGAATATTTGATTCGACATTTCTTTAAACTATTACACGGTTCCATAAGTAACCCAGAAATTTTAGAACAGATACAACTGTATGTCCCTGACTGCTATGGGAGATCTCGTCATCACAATTTGTTTTACTGTTCAACTGGAAGAACTAATCTGATTACTTATTCTCCAATAAATAAAGCAGTTCGACTTTTTAATTATATATCCGAACAAATTGACATATTCAATGTAGTATATAACAAGTTTAAAGAGGCCGTATATTTTATAATTAAGTGAATATTTGTTCATTTTATTTATTTTATTATTTCTTAAATTTTTTTTTTTTTTTTTCATACAAGCTTTATATTTATTGATATCATGAGGTTTCATTTGTGCCACTTGGTTATTGATGTGTATGTATATATTATTATTTATGTATTTTTTAGCTTATAAGTCTAAACCATTATGTTCTTAATATAATGTAATTTTATTTTGTATTCGATACCTGAAAGGCCAATTAGCTTAAGCGACACTTTTGTCGAAATTGACATTTTTATTGAAAAATACTTAAAAAAATATTCCTCATCGATAGATCTGACTCCCACGCGCGTAGGAAAAAAAATCGAAAAGTTATGCAGAAAAGTCATTTTATCGTAAGATTTTATAACATTTTTCTTGACCGTGGTTTTAGCGTAAACGACAAGTCAGTTTTATCGTAAACGACCTATTTTTACTTAACCAGTTACACGTAAGCGTCATCGCTATCGGTTACGATAATTTATAACATCACAAATTTCATCTTTCCTTTAATACTGTTTGCAAGATTAAGTACTATTAGGGTTGTCTGCTTAGAGTTTTCTTTCTTTGCAACTGCAGTTGACTCTTTCTTAAATGAAAAAAATCTTCATCGAACATCTTAACAAGTAGTGAAAAGACTTGTATGCAAAAATCGACGGAAGAAGTTTCCTGTAATATAAATTGTATAAAAATTGTAAGTTACTCATCAAGTTTTGATGATGATGAATCTCAGATTCCTGCAGCCCGATTCACGGAAAAGTTTAAGTGTAAGTTTAGTTCGAAGTTCGAACGAAGTTCGATTCAAACCCTCCGTGAATAGGTACATAGACTGTAGATAGTCGCCGCCTACAATAATTATTATTACCAGCAGCCCTATTCACAAAAGTTTGAATCGAACTTCGTTCGAACTTAGACTTAAACTTTTCCGTGAATCGGGCTGCTGTAGCGGCAGTTAATGAGTCCTTGATCGATAATTTTTCTGACGATTTTGAAGATTTCTCTTTATCAGAAGAATCTTGGAGACCAGACGATGATACCCTTAAAGAATCTTCTGAGGATAGCGACAAAAATTTGGAAACAAGAAATCCGGATTCAGACATTGTTGGTGAATCGGGAATGCGGAAAGAGAAAAGAAAATCTAAAATGAAGATTAAACGTTCCGAAAAATGTATTGGTTAAGGGAAATCTGTTCAACCGAATCCATGTCTGGAGAAAAACTGTGGGAACAGCTGTGCTAATAATTTCACCGAAGATGATAGAATGCATATTTACAGCTTTTATTGGGGAAGGGTTAATACCGAAAGACAGAAAAACTGGCTTCTGACGTGTACAAAAGAAAATCCTATTAAAAGGAAAAGAGTTGCTGGACAAAGTAAACGTCATAAAATGTATGAGTATTACATTTCTTGGCACAAAAAAATCATAAAGTGTGTCAGCAATTTCTCTTTAAGACTCTGAAATGTGTTTGCGATATACACGACAAAATAAAACGCATTACATATACCACAGGTAGATCATCTTCTGAGTAGTCTACTTTGGTTAAAAACTCGAGAACAAGGCCAAATAACTATAATTTTCATATTTTGAAACACGCCATCTTCCTTGACTGGAAATCATTTTGTCCAGTTTACATCCCAAATAATCACAAAATAAAATTCAATAACCTGCGAAAACCAATATTGGAAAAGGCCAACATTTTCTAATGTACCTACGGTTATTTTGAAAATTAGATAACATTTGCATTATAAAGATACATTACATTCTCCCTTTAAGGCACCCCGCACACCGCAAGCCAACCCGGTGGAGACAAATGCGCAGCAAACCCGACCCGCACGAAACCGACCTCCTAGCTCGATCAAAGCAATCAAACCAAAAAGCCGGCCCCGGACAAATCAATCCCGCCGCGAACTACCCCCAAACCAACCAGCAATGCGGGGGCATAAGCCCCACTCGGGAGCATAGGGAGGCATTAAGAGCTCTCCATTGCGCTTGAAGGCGTCCGAGGCTCATTGTGCCTTTTCTGACCAGTTGAGATTTAAGGACGTGCAGTGGTCAACCTCACGGTCCTGATGTGATTTTTCGATTTCCTGCCTCTTACAGGATGTTCGAAAAATCAGCAAAAAGAGCACAGGTGCTATTCTTCGCCGACAACCTCACGGCAAGATAACATTAACTATAAAGATAACATTTGCATTAAAAATAACCTGACAAAATATTCAATTAATAGAATATGGCCCTCACTATACAACACTAATTTTAAAATAAATGAGGCAAAATTTAAGGATTTAAAGAATCTGTGTGACAAAATGATTATTCCCGAGAGATATCATAGCGGTTCAACCACAAATTCTGACGAGCTCCCCGAAACCGATGAAGAAGACGTGAAGTTCAATAACTGTGCATTTTTTTTAATTTAATGTTTGATTATTAAATTTACTATTTTTAATCGTAATATTGTTTAAGAAAGGTGTTTTTTTTTCAATATAATACAAAAGGTTAAAAAATTTAACATTTTTATAGGTTTATATTTAGTTTATTCAAAAACATAACCTGGTACTGTCTGGAGTTTGCTATTTACAATTGGAGTAAATTACTATTTATTTATTTATTTATTTGAAATCTACGCAACCAATGGTTGCTTTTACATACAATTTACAAAACAGAAGAAGAAAAAATACAATAGTTATGCATCACAGTAAAAAAAAAAAAAAAGTATCTCTAAGAATTCAATGAGCCAAGCGGTACCTATCCCTTAGCATAACTATATTATTAAGTAAGTAATATTAAGAGTATACCAAGTTTATTCAGTACTGTACTGCCGACCTCGGTAGCCTAGTGGCAAAGGCTCCGACTTCAGATCAAGAGGTCCCGGGTTCGATTCCCGGTCGGGTCAGAAATTTTCAATGTGTTTTTTCACTTGAAATTTCTACTCGGGGTTGGAATCCTTTCTCAGATTGGACGGGACCGGTTGACTGGTAGACAATGCTTCAAGCATTAAGTTCCGCCGGCTATACTGACACCTATGTATAGAAGAGTGTTATTTATTTATTTATTTATTTTTACTGTACCATTCATAATCATGATTCGTACATGTAAATCCCATACAAAATTAGCGTAACCGACGCGAACGTACATTTCGGTGAGCTAATTAGTCCGGCAAAATTATCGTAAGCACCATAAGTACCAGAAAGCATGCTTATTTATATAAGAATCATTAACACATCGATTTGTTATATTTTTAATGAATGTGTGGCAAAACCTCAAGAGTCCTAGATTTTTTTTTAATTTTTTAAACAAAAAAAACCTCTCCTGTAAAATTGGGTTTTTGTCGCTTACGCTAATTGGCCTTTCAAGTATCGATATGTTGTCGATTTATCCATGCGAGTAAAGAGTAACACGAAAATTTCTGTCCAAGCATCTTCCATAAATCGAAATATCGATGATTGGATTTCATCGATGTGCGCGCTCACATTACTAGTTTAATAAACAGTATTATTATTAAGTGTCACTGCGCTCTGTGTTGATAATTATGTACCTATGTATGCAACTGTAGTGAATACTGTCCAGGTGATTACCTGTGCCGGTGCATGTTGTCAGATCTATCGCGCACCAATAATAACAATTATTGTTTGTATCATAGACATAATAATGTACTTTTAACTACATACTTAGTAACTTTTTATAATGTTATAATAATATTGTTTTTTTTTCATATTATTTTTACCAATGTTTCATTGCCTGTATTTTTTTTTATATGCCTATATATTTTGTATTGTTTCTCATTATTCAGCGAAAAGGGTGCAAACCTGTTATGCTGAATTATGACTTTTTTTTAGTTGTCAATCTATACTAATATATAAAGAGGAAAGATTTGATTTTTTGTTTGTTTGTTTGTTTGTTTGCATCGAATAGGCTCCAAAACTACTGAACCGATTTGAAAAATTCTTTCACTTTTGGGAAGCTACAATATCGGCGGTGAACATAGGCTATATTTAATTTCCAAAAAAAAAATGGGTAACCTACGAAAACTTCAATAATGTAACCCAAGGTGTAAAAAATTTACCTAAAATATTCTTTTTATCGCGAACGCTGTGAAAACTAATGATGATAGAATAAAACAATGTACTACAATTTTGTAGAAGACATCATTATTTACAAAAAGTATCGCGACAGCATATGTCTAACTATTATAGTTATGCCACAATAAGTGTTTTTTTATTTTAAAAAAATCAATAAAATGTCACCTCTATAAAATGCATTTTATTGGTATCTCGGTATTACTCCTTATTAAAATAAATTAGTTCATATTCAAGTCTGCTTCAATATGTTTGTATAACTTTTTGAATTATTCAATTCGGACATTCCATTCGAAAGTTATCACGAGTTTAAAAATGTGAGTATTGGAAAAAAAGCATAGTCTCTTATCATCTCAACTTATCCGATGCAGAGTGCGTAAGGGAGCGGGAGGGGACTGAGGGGTGTCATATTATCAAGTTTAGTAGAAATACCGCGCAAAGTAGTCACGGTGGTAAAGTGACGTAACACGATACATTGCAATGCAATAATTATTATTCCAGATTAACATATGCTATAAAATATTTTGAAAAAGTTAGGGATCTGTATGAAAACTAATTTATTTTTAAGTATCTATCTACCCGTGCGAAGCTGGGGCGGATCTCTAGTAAAATAAATAAATAAATAAAAAAAAATTTCAATATTACGATTTTATGAATGAATCGTATTTACGCACTTGATTATTATTGTTTTGAATGGGATACGAGAAGGTTGATCAATATTATGTGATATCGTTTTGTGACCAATATTTTTATCATCTTATTTTACTGACATTTTGTATACTTGCTTGCTTTGGATGACAGTTTGATATTTTAACATCTACAATACTCTTCTTCTCTTTCCAATGCGGCAATCCACTCTCGACCATAAAGAAGATTTTCAATTTTTTAGTCCAAATGAATAACGTGGTTTATTAAAAAAGATTTTTATACTTACGTATTATTTTATTCTTTTATTTTCAAAGGAATCGACATTGTTTAAATTGATTATATGAGTTTATTTTTAGACTAAATCATTTTTTATTGTAAATTTAGGTATATCAAAATATTATCTACTCACATACCTATAGATCCCTATCTACTTAAAAAAAATGGAGATGTTTAACTATATGAGGATTGACTTAGTCCTTTGCTCGGTCCTTCTCTGAGCAATCTCAACATTCCATCTTTTCTTGGTGGAACAGCCCTGCCAGCATTCGTACACTTGACGCGACCAAGGAGGTGTCATCAGCAAATCGTAGATTGTAGGTATTTTATTTTCTATTGTGGTCCATCTATGCCAGCCATCCTGGGCTCTTCTCGTGAAGTGTATGTATGTAGAGGTTGAAGAGGTCGGGTGAGAATATAATATAATGCCTGTCGCACTCCCTTTTAACCATTGAATGGTTACGATACGGGGCTCTGAATAATTATTGTTACACGCGAAATTCTTCCAAATATAGATATAACATTGACTATCAAGTGATTATGCCCCCACTGACGATACGGATGCTGCAGCTAAGGACTGTTTTTACGACAGTCTGGATGCAGTTATGTCTCATGTCTCAAGGCGCCACCGCTTGATAGCTTGACTTCCTCTTGAGAAAGTCCATGCGAGGAGCAAGAGGTATACCAATAACACAGAGGAATCCTACAGATGGTCCCGTGGGCGAAATGTGCGATCTGGAGTACGCGGACGACCTAGCGTTGTTCAATACGACAGTGGAGGAACTACAGCGCAGTGTTTCGAGACTCTGCAATTAAACAGCACGCCTTGGCCTTCGAGTCAATGCCAGTAAGACGAAGCTCATGGCAAATAAAGCCTGCCCCGATAAACAGCTACCGATAACCATTTATGGTCGCCAGGTCTCCAGGGTGGATAAATTTAAATACCGGGGAGCAACCATTACCACCACTGGTGACCTCAGGGCTGAGCTCCCGATAAGTACCTATCGATATGGCAAGTGGTGCCTTCTACAACATGACCAAGATATGGAAGGCGTCGGCGTTTAGTGTTGAGACGAAATGTAAACTGTTTAATGCGTGTGTGTTGCCTATTCTTTTATATGGGTGTGTGTCATGGCACCTGACCAAAGCCCAGGCACAAAAGGTATCTGCCTTTGAGACAATGTGCCTCAGAAGAATCATGAATATTAGATGGTACCACCGCATCACGAACTTTCTTCCTCCCATCAGGGTCCCGAAGACGAGGAAGACCCTCCCACACCGTGTTTCGTTCCTTCGAAGCAGAGCTGAGGGATTTGGACATGACGTGGGAGGAGGTCATTGAAACTGCTAGAGATAGAGCGCAGTGGAGGGCACTTGTTGCCTCCCTATGCCCCCAAGTGGGGTCACAAAGGGAGTATTGATTGATTGATCAAGTGATTATCAGACACAAACCGCCAAGGTCCCGAATCAGCTCATACTATTATCAATGAAACACAAATTAGCTGGTAGGTATATTTAATTCGCGTTTGTACCTATATTGCGGTTATTTACTATGAATTATTATAGTATTAAAGGCTTATCTCTTTGCTAAAAATAATAAAAAATACATTAGGGACGCCTAACAGCGTTGTTTTAAATGCAATATCAATTTAAAAAAAATCTCAACTTTGGTGTTGGATGAACATCACGCAAAATTTAAAAAAATATATATATTTTATTCATGAATGAAATTGTAAATTGAAAAGTGTAACTTTTAGAGTATTCTTCAAAAACGTTACTTGAAACTTTGTAATACTTAGCCATTATACCGATTTGAGGGGTTAAATAAAACTTTGCAGTATTACGATATTTTTTTTTTTTTATCCGAAATATATTTTCGGCCGACTATGCGACCATCTTCAGCGGAGAGTTATTAAAGTTTATAATAACTCTCCGCTGAAGATGGTCGCATAGTCGGCCGAAAATATATTTCGGATAAAAAAAAAAAATATCGTAATACTGCAAAGTTTTATTTAACCCCTCAAATCGGTATTTTAGAGTATTATGTCCGATAAATAAGATTTAATAAGATACTAAGCAGCTTTGATAATTAAACCCATTATAGTACAGTGACTTTATACATTACAGAATGCGTCAAATAAGGTAGTTATGTTTTTTTGCAAACTTGTAATATCAAATTTCTAAATATCTCGACTCTGGTGTTGGATGAACTATAATCAATCAATCAATACTCCATTTGTGACCCCACTTGGGGGCATAGGGAGGCATTTGGACAAGACCTCCACCCACGTCATGTCCAAATCCCTCAGCTCTGCTTCGAAGGAAAGAAACACGGTGTATGAGGGTCTTAGTCGTCTTCGGGATGATGTTGGTCTGATGAATAATCCAAGTTTTTGACCTCGAGCGCCGAATGCACCTTTGTCAAAAATCGAAAAACCGCGAAAAAATCGCTATGTTTTTATTATTTGGCGAATATAACCGTAAAGCACTATTTTTTGAAAAAAAAAACATTTTAGCGCGTTTTTAAAAAAGAGTAAATTTGCTACAATGTAATAACTAGATTTGTCTCTGTAGACCAAATAGATTCCAAGTTAAAGCCTTTATGATTTATTTCTTCTCATCAATCTACATAATAATTCAGTAATGTATGTATATTTATTTATTTATTTATTTATTTATTTATTTGTTTCACTCCAACTGTATGTAAGAGCATCACGCTAAAACCGTAGGTTCTGCGTTGAATATTTTTCTTCGCAGTTTTTCGCAAATACAATTGTGGTAATCTGAGATACAAATATTTACATTTCATTAAATATATTTTAAATTATTTACAAATTTCTAAAAATTTAAAATCTTCATACAAAAATGAGAAAGTCATGTTTTAAAAGTAAAATTATACGTCTAAATTTTGTGTAGAACTGTAGCATTACGGTATGAAAATGTACAAAATCAATCGAAGTTTGATTTGAAATACAAAAAATATAAGTAGAAGTCTTTTAATTCTTATTTTATAAAGATTTTCACCGAAACTTCTTATAAAATATGTACGCCATGACAGATGACTAAAGCCGGTAAAGCAGTGTTCGCTTGCACCCTCTCTCTCCTAAGGTACCTCATTAAATGTATCACTACAGTCATAAGTAGGTCAAACTAACTATACATAATATAATACTAGGTAGGTAGGTACCTATATCTACAAACAGGTTTTCATTAGGAACAACGACACGTATTATATAATACTAGGTAGGTAGGTACCTATGTATAACTACATTCTTCTTTTAATTTTTTCGCGTATTCAACAGTGAGTATTAATTTTTCCTCATCTTCTATTTTTTTTATACTTAAATATTGAAAGTGACATTAGTTTTTCAAACTTTTCGCATATTTAGCAGTGACTCTTATTTTTTCCTTTTTTGAAACATTAGCTGGGTACACATTCTAAATCTTAGCGTGAAATGCCGCCGTAGACAAATTCAAATTGGCGTTCGACTACAAACAAAGATATCGCTAATGTATAGTGCGAAAAAATTAACTGTCCACTGGAACATATAAACATTTATTCAAACCAAACAATGATCCTTATAATATAAAATATAAAAAGTGGACAGTTAATTTTCTTCCTACTCTACATTGTCGAAGTAGTTTGTAGTCTATTGCCAAATGCATTTTGTCTAGGCCTACTGGTCCTGAGAAGGGGAAAGCTGCATACAAAACCTGTTCAATAACCTACGGCTCAAGTCTGACTAGCCAAATCAACAACGTAAAGCAAGACGGGTATCAGCTAGTTTATAATAAACGCTATTCTCATAAACTTCTCGTTAGAAAAAATCTAAATACCTACTCTAAAATACTTTAAAAAAATATTGTCATAAACGCTAGCCAAGTAAAAAAATATACGAGTCTAAATCACAACAAAAATAAAGTAGGTAGGTAGGTACATATAGGTCCTCAATAATACGGAAAATATGAAACCAACAGCGATGTGTGAATATTACGATCAGATATAGAAATCTACCTACCAATTCTACGTCTACAATAGGAGATGTATTATGCTATCGTGAGTGTGTTAGTGAGATCGATTTGGCAACGTTGTAAGAGCTAACAACTCTTGATCAACTAGTGTTCTTTAAAAATAGACAGTAAATAATTGAATATATAAGTGGAGAATAGAGTATATAGGAAGCTAAACGTAATCGTAACGCGGGGGTGTAACTTTCAAATTTATGTATCAACCAGGTAATTATATATTCCAGGTAAAAGGTTGATTAACCTTGGTGTGTTAAAATCAGATGAGCCAACATATGCCGTCTGACATAAATATATATATATATATATATATATATATATATACTATAAATTGTCGATGTCTACCGACAATTTTCGTTCCCAAAACAGAGAAATAAATATTAGTGGAAAGCTATTTTCCGACGATAAGAATTTAAGGTGCCCAAAATATTTTTTTTGAGAGAATGTTATAAAAATATGTTTGAAGGCTGTTCTAAAGATACATAAATTGGCGGTGGACTGACTGATGGCACTGGAGCCAAGACTGTAGAAGAGGACGGGACGCAGCCCTCCATGGATATTCCGGAAATGCCATGCGAAAAGTAAAGAAAGTAATTGGCCTTTTACAAAGCGCATTAGGGTTGAAAAGACTATATGTAGATGCTATACTATAAAATTATTTTAGATTTTTCTGCCTTTTCCTTCCATTTTTCTGTCTTTTCTTTCACCCATACCGAGAATACTTTGAACTCTCTTCGTATGTAAATTGAAAAAAATAGTGATATGTGTGTGTGTATATACACTGAATTGCCGTTGAATCTAGTCGGTTGAATCTATGTATCTCCAAAGAAAACGATCGATTCAAATAGACGAATTTTGACTAATAAGTAGATAATTTAGCGTATAATAATTCGCTATGTTTATCTGATATTATGTAGATTTATTTTGAATGTTAGTATATCTAATGAGACTGATCATCAGATACGGAAATACTCACCCACTTACGTGATCGAAACGATTATAAGTAATTAAGTACATGTACCAATATCTGTACATGATTAATCGACATACCTATTAGTCGAATTATCTTCATATAATCGACAGTACTTTCCCTCAATTCTATTTTATGTTCTCACACAAGAATACTTAATGAGTTGAACCTACTTATCACTTTCTCCCTTGCTTTGTTCCAATTCAGTAATTAAATCAGACCTCCCCTGAGCAATCGCTTACTTCAAATGAACAACGTCGTCTTCCTTATGCTTGTAATGGCTTATTCAAAAAGAAAAACCATTCGTACACTATCGATTTAACAAAGGCGGGCGGAGTTTTGACCTAAAAGCTTTTGTTTTTAAAATGTATAATGAATATTGATGTGCATTGCCAAATTTTTAGAAGATATGAAAAGACAATAATATATTTTACTAATAAGGGCGAATAATATTTACGTTATCTATTTTAAATAAACAATATAAAAAGGACATCATAGTTTTTGTGAAAATTACCCAATTTATTAAAGCATTTAATTCAGTGAAACAGAATATATAAATGACTAGCTGACCCGCCCGTCGAACTTCAACCTAACCCAGAATAAAAAAAAATTTACTCCTGGTTTATGCAATGTTTGTTACATTTTAACCTTTCTACTACTTGTAACTACCCTCAAATGAGTGGTATAGAGTACACACACATACGAGTACACACAAACATCATGTTTTCGTACTAAACACTCTTCATTCTTAGGAGTATCTAATTAATTTTATATTTTATTTATTTTATTTTTGGTTCTCACAGCACCAACTTCGATGTACTATAGATTAATCTATATTATAGAAATGGAGACTTAATTTGCATGGTCATCGCATCACGCCTAAACGGCTGGACCAATTTCGCTAATTCATTTTTTGGCGTGTTTGCTTTTGTCAGGTTCAGGTTCAAAACGATGTTCTTATGAAAAAAAAAAAAGAAAGTTACGTGGATAATTAAAAAATCAAAGAAAACTCTAAGTAGGTAACCTTCTTAGTACTTTTAACAATATAATTTTTATTCCAAATTTGAAAAATTTCAATTAAATGAAAGTTTGACTGAAGCTGTCAGTTGTTTGATAGTTGGTGCGATTGACAGAACGTCGATGGAAAATATACGGTATGAAACAGATGCATCGATCTAAATTACATTGGTTTAAAGGTAGTAAGCTTATCATAATACAAATTCGAATTCAATATTCATAGTTGTTAGGAACACAGGACAACGTCTGTCGGGAAAGCTAGTATAATATAAAGTATTTACAAAGTGAACCTGAAATGAACGAAGAATAATAATTATAACAATTTATAAGAAAAATACAGTATTACTGACCAAGAGTTGTGCTTTGGCGGAATTATCGTCGACAAACGATCTCTACCATCCAACCAAGAGGCATTAGTTAAAAAGAGACCACTAAAAAAAGTATTGATACAAAAAACTAAAAGTCTTAAAAATCCTAACACTTTAGATTTAGAAAGCTTGTTAGAAAAAGACAAAATGGAAAATGTATGGTGAAAAGTGCTCTCTATGCTTGATAAAAAAAAATGATTATAAGAAAGTTCAAATATCGTCTGGGATTAATGGAGACACAATAGACTCCTTCAGGTCGGAGCGCCAATCACAACCAAAAAAAAGGAAAAAAAGCAATTCAAGCTTAGTGCTAAGATCGGCCTTGCCATATAGGTTTAGCAAAGTATTTAAATTTTAAGTATTTTTCACCATAGTCTTCATATCTGAACCAGAGTGGACCATCAAGGCGAGATTTATCTGCTTCTGTTGACCATACAGGTGTTGGATGATCGAATTATCAAGAGAACACCAACATTATAAAAAGTAAAATTGTGTAATTTCAGGGCTATTTTATTACAAGGTGAAACGATTGGCTTAGAAAAACACAGCTAAATAACCCGGAAACTAAAAACTATTGCAAATTACGACGACGAATATTAAAGCCTCAGATATTGAAATAAAGAAACATTTAAGTAGTCAAAATTCGAGGCATATCTCAAATCAAGGGATCTTCAAGGGTTATGAGAGAAGAGATCTCCCAAAATAAACCTATCTCGATCGTAAATAATATCTGGAACAATAAGGAAATTTAATTGAAATCTGAGAATGATGAGAATCTGTAACTAAACAATATGCGTGTGTGCGTCGGTGTGTGTTTTCTTAATGACTAATTCAAGATGGCTTACCCGCTTCATCCCTTTCTGATGGCTTTGGGTGAAATATAATAATATTGATTTACTCGGTTGTACAATTAAGAGATTATGTCGGAATGAATTATTGTCTGGATACAAAATATTAGATAATAAAAAGTTTAAAAATGTATTTAAAGTGCCTCACATTGTTTCACTAATTATTTCAACCAAAACATAAAAGCATATTTATTTATATCCTGTTTTTAATAACTATGGCCTTATTAGATCCAACAAAAAAAATTCCTAGTTTAATTGAAAACATGTGATTGTAGAAATTCACTCTAAACACTATATTATGAGTACAACGTCCGTCATAATTTTGAAAACTCTGAATTGATTCAGTGGCTATTCAAGCAGGATAGTAAAAAAATCGTAAGTCTTTTTTAATTTATTTATTCATTCTTTACTGTTCATTGGTATACATATGCACATAACAAAGATATCACAGAATCAACGTACGGTTTCTAACAACTAACCCCAATTTTTTTTTAATGAATCTGTGTTCACTCAAAGTGAACACAAATACACTCTTTGACTCTTTCACATTAAGCTACATACTTAAGGCTTGTGTCGTGAAAGAGGAAGATGGTCGGCACCTGGGACCGAACCCACGATCTCCGAACGAAATAGTGCGAAAGCCGGCGTCATAACCGCCAGGCAATCAAGTATCAACCAATTTAAATTAGGATTTTTAATGTCTTGTAAATAGTTGAGATATTTCTTACATATTTTATCTTTATCAACTTTATGAGGGATGGAAAGTTATTTCTTTAAATTTATGCTTTATACAACAATTATTGAGTGAGTCATATGCATAAGTATAAAATTTTTATACCCACGCCACAATTATCAGGCTTTACTCAGGTTATTCACATGAAAAACGACGTCAGAGGATAAAAATAATTCCGAAGGCCAGACACCTATTATCGGCACATTGAAGAACCTTGAGTTATTGTTCACATATTCGTTAATTTATAATAATTTTCTATTCCTACAAGACTAAAATCGGAAATAACACAAAAATAAATTTCAATAATTTAGATAGGTAATAAAAAGAAATTAAAGAAGCTAGCTTTTGCTGGTCTGAACCTCGGTACTTAGGGACATTTTTTTAAACACAAATGTGACCGAATGAGAGAGTTTTTTTATGGGTGAGCCCTAATTCATTCACGAAACTCTCTGATATAAAAGAAAGTCGGGTTAGTGCGAACACTCAAGATCGGCTAAACAGATTTTTATTATGCTTAGTTAATTGGATTCTTCTCCGCTCCGGATAACAGAATAACTAATAAAAAATGAATAGCAAATAATATAGGTAATATTAAAGTTAGTATGGAACGGACTTCCTAACAACAACGCCATCTTTGAAAAATGTATACCAACACAATTTTCATTTACGACAACCATTGAGATTCGAAACACCGCGCACCGGCACTGGTACGAAGTATTTGATAGAATTTATTTCAACCTTTAAGAAATATTTTGTTTACATTTAAACATATTTTAAGGAAATATTTTTTTTTATAAATTAAAATGCAGAAAGTCAATAAAAAGAGTTGATTATTGTTTGATTAAAAACTGGAACGTGATAAGTGAATAAAAAGAGGTGAGTTAAGTTTGATAATTGATGTCAGGTTATGCCTTTTGTCATCGGATTTTTTATTGGTTTATTTTTTGTTTATTTGATTAGCCAATATTTATTTCCCATGATGTTTCAGAAAGTAAGTAGATATTTTGGTAAGAATTATTATCGTACGAAGATGTTGAACAATGTGGTCGACTCGTCCCTCTGCGAGTGTAGGGAGGATGATGAGACCATCGACCATGTATTCTTCGGCTGTAGTCTGCTCCCAAATAATGTTTTCCTCCAGGAGTTACTGGAAAGGGGTCTTCCCCTTCCCCTGAACGTTGTGTCTTTGCTGTCGAGGAATGAACAAGATATCAATGATATTATAGTAAACCATTTGCGGAGAAATAACAAGAATCTTTTAATCCCTCTTTATTTTCCTTTTCTTCCTAATTTTATTATTTTCTTAAACTAATATGTACCTATATGAAATAAGCAAAGGCTGCATCTCCCGAATACGGGTGCTAGCCTCAAAAATAAAAAAAAATAAAAAAAAAAAGATGTTGAACAAAGTTTTACGGGTCATCTTGTTATAGATATATACTTCCAACTTTCTTATATACCTACCTATACGATAAAATACCTTAAGAGTTTGAAAATGCGTAGGTTTACGACCAGGTTTATAGTTTCGTAAAGCTTGATCTTATAAACATCCGGTGCTGGCGGTAGGTAGGTACTACTTATCGACCGTCTGAGTGTAAGTTAAAGTCATTCGTTAACTACTACTAGTTTGTTTGACAGTTCTCTACTATCGTACAAATTTTATCTTATGGAGCAATTTCTTCTTCTACAGATATGGAGCATTTATTTCTATTTTATTTATCGTCCATTGTCCTTCAATTAGGTATTCAGACTCGTCAAAATAGCGTTAAAAGTAAAACTAGTGGTCGACCAGTGCTCGAAATTCGACGTGTGTGTGAGTATTAAATACATAACATTACAGTAGTGTTTGTAATGTTTTTTTTTAATGATTTAATCTATTTGTGATACATAATTTTAAAAAATGTATTACCTACCATTCGCCACTGCTTCTCTATATTATAAACTATACCTAAGTGTGCGAAATTTCATACTCCTCTGTCCGCGCAATTTTCGTATAAATGGTCGCAAAGTTTTCGCTTCACGTATTAATCTTATCTTCTTATATATAAAAATGGAGAGCTATTTCGCGATTTCATCGCATCACGCCTAAACGGCTGGGCCGATTTCGCTAATTATTTTTTGTCGTGTAGGCTTTTATCAGGATAGTGTCCTTTTAGAAGAAAAAAGTAAAGAAAAATGCATGGAAAATTAGAAAATTAAAGAAAACTCTACGTAGACAACCTTACTAGTACTTTTTACTTTATAATTTTTATTCCAAATTTGAAATTTTTACAGAAATTGTCATTTGGTGCGATTAACAGAATGCGAATGGAATAGCCATGGTTTAAAACAGACGCATCGTTCGGAATCACATTGGTTAAATGAAAATTAATTCATCACCATACAAATTCGAATTCAATATTCATATTTAGGGAACACAGGACAACGTCTGTCGGGAAAGCTAGTAATATATAGATTACTAGTCGAGTTATTGACAAAATGTCTACAGAGAACTATCGACAACTTCCGCAAAAAATTGGTGAAAATATGGATAAAAAAATTTTAACTGTTTTTTTTTTTACTCTTAAGGTCAGCGTACTTTTCAAATCCATAGTAACCATTTGGAGCCATAATAATAAAATAATATTTCTAAGCTAAAGATGTTTGGTCTTTCGTTTATAAAACCGGCCCTGAGAACATTAATTTAAAAAATCTTGTCACGTATTAGTTCGAGTTAAAAACTGCAAAAAACAGAATTATAGAAACCCTCCTACCAACCAGATGGTGGAATGGATAGTGCGAGCCCTGCATGAAAGGAATACTAGGAGGAAAGAACAGTTGCTAAACACGGCGTATAGCTGGAGTAGTTGAACGGTCTAATTCCAAGTTGAGATGTCGAGATATGAAACATTGTGAATGGTTTGGGGTGGGCGCTCTGCCTCCCGCCCCCTCTCTTACGGGATATAACAACGTACAGTTTGCCAGGGTCATGTCGTGGATCGATAACACCCCCCTGGCTTTCTGGGTCGCATCGCACCCGCCCCCGGGGGGTTAGGGGGCGCCACGAGTACTCTTAGTTAACACAACATTGCCAAAAAATATCTCAATGCAAAAATGCACTTCATATCGTGTTACAAAAAAAATGCCATTGTAAATTTTATAGACGTCGTAATATTTTATGAAGTCTTCTTGAAAGTATCAAGGGAAATATCATTTCATTCAGTTCTTTTACATGTGCATACAAGGCATTAACATATCTCCATAACTTATTTTAAAGAAACAAAATATTAAGTTTTTTCCACAATTTTATTCAGCTAACCGGTTTTTGAAGACCAAACGTCTTCTTCGTCAGGCTAGTAGATGAGTAGGTACACATTTTTGGCGTACGCGTACGGGTAGTTACGGGAACGCGGAAATTTAAAAAAAAATTGCATTTTTTGAATCTACATCCTCGAAAACATCGAGAAAATTAATTTCAGCGAAATCTATTTATTTTTTGAAATCCGATCGCAAGACTCATGCATATTCCATATACTATGAGTAATAATATATTCCATATACTATGAGTAAAATATGTGCTATAAAGTAACAACGAATTTCCTCAACGATATTTCGTACAACAATATTATTATAATATTGCCTCAAAGATATTAGGTATATCAAATTGGTGTGCACAGCACTTGAGTTTATAAACAAATATTTGTTTTTAATTAAGTATAAGTTAAATAACGTTTAAAAGATATGAAAAAAAACACACTTCAACAAAGACCGCATCTTTAACAATATTTGTGTAATATCTCAAATATTTCAAGTTTCTACGATATTAAATGTCTTATATTTTAATAGTTTAGATGTGATCTTATTCAACTCAAAGCTGGCACTTTCCATAAAAGAACTCCAAGTCAGCTTCGCCGCGACCAAGCTTTTATGTCATGTTTATTATCATTGAAAACTACCGCAATTCGAACTCAACTCTCTATTCTCACTTAAGTAAACAAAACAAATTTGTAATACTGATACTTAATCATTTCATTTTAATGATTTCGAATTTTAGAAATATTTTGAAGGGATTTTCTTTGACGACCTAATGGGATGGGTCGATGGGTGGTTCCAAAACCGGATAGTATTGTTTAATGGATTTCGTACGAAATATTGCTAAAAATTTTATTGATTACTTTTCACAGCCCGTTACCATTGTGTCTGTTGTCGGATCCGACAAAATGTCGTGTGCTTTGGTGGCTGAACATTACTGTATAAGGAGCTGTTTATACATACTACTCTGCAACGATTTTTTGTCGTCCGATGATAATTTCTCCCACAGGACACAGTGAGAATAGATGCAGCGCCATCCGATTAAAATTCAGATCCGACAAACAGCAAATGAGAGCTCAGAATCAACTTTGCAACTATTTTGTTTTATCGCTTGGTAGTATACAAACTTTACTAATATCGTTATAACAAACTAGCTTTCCCTACAGACGTTGTGCAATGTTGTATGAATATTTAATTCGATTTTTTATGGTGATTAATCAATTATCATTTGACCAATGTTATTCCGAACGATGCGTTTGTTTTAAACCATGTATATTCCATCCGCATTCTGTCAATCGCACCAATTGACAATTTCTGTCAAAATTTCGAAATTGGAATAAAAATTATAAGGTATTAAGTACTAACAGGTTGTCTACGTAGAGTTTTCTTTCATTTTCTAATATTCCATGCATTTTTCTTAATTTTTTTCTCCTAAAAGGACATTTTCCTGATAAAAGCCTACACGACAAAAAAAGAATTAACGAAATCGGTCGAGCCGTTTAGCCGTAATGCGATGACCACGAAAAATAGCTCTCCATTTTTATTTATAAGACAAGATAACATATGTTATTTTAGAATCTAATAGGATGTTTTTTTCCATTTTGTGCCACTAGAGGCGCCCTAGCTAATCCGGTCTCAAATTCAGTGTTGCCAAAGGGGGCGATTTACTTCTATTTGGGCTATTTGGAACGATAATATGCGACGAAAAAATCTAAAAAATCTAAAAATCTAAAGCACTGCATATCCACCCTTGAAGACAAATACATATCTTGTTAATTAATGTCAACTGTATTATTTTGTTTGTATGTAGTGTAAAAGGACACACTATGGTTTATCTCCTAGAAAAAGCCACTTTTGCAATCATCAATAATTAAAACGTTAAATTGTTTAATTGAGAAAAAAAAGATAGGAGATATATTAGCATAATATTCATCAGTCAATGCTAGATGGTATGTTTGACAGCTGTCATAATTTGACAATAGACTGGATTAGAAGCGCTGCCACCTAGTGTGTATTGTCGGAAGCTCCCTAGAAAACCTCCCATTATAAAGTTATTTGGCGTATTTACAAAGGAAAACTTAACCTATTTAAATCTGCTTAAAGTCAATAATCTTGTTCGAATACAGTCCGATTGATCAAAAAAGAAAGCAACAATAAACATCATTTATTTGGATAAATAAAAATTCATAATAGGTAAAATGAAAACATTATGTAAATTATTTGAAAGCTGATAGGTAATTTAAACAAGGAAAAAGATAATTTGAATACATAAAATGAGACACGCTGAAAAATAAGGCTCAGCATTAAATTTATGTAAATACCCAACATTTATCAACGGCATCTACGGGACTCCACTAACATCATCTTACAATATTATTTTTTTCACAAGAATTAGGAACTATTAATAATTTAGTAGTGTCTGGATGTTCCTAGTGACGCTAATGTCTTATTATTTCCCCCATGAACATACATAAGTATTATAGATACGTCAAAGAACATGATTATTACACTCATCCTCGTATTGTTCTAGAAATATAATATTGTTGTGAATAAGACCATTGTATTTTGGTTGATATCTTACCACTGATATCATTAGAGGAATTTATTGGCAGCCTGTACGTCATAACTGCGAATAATTTGTGCGGGAAATGTCATAGATCAAATCATTAGAAATAATACGATATATATTATAGAGCATCAATTTCGTGATTTTGGGCATGTGCTCAAATGGAAAAAGAGTTATCAACTGGTCATAAAAGGGAAAATTATATTCATAATTAAATTGGCACGACCACTTTCTAAGCTCTGAAGCTTAAGCGGGAGGATTAGAATAAGTATGTTTAAAACTCTATTCTGGGCTTGTTATGTACCTACTACGTACTAAAAGCGGCGTATCGAACAAAAATGTCAAAATATATTAAATTTGATACATTTATTCGACTTTTTCTTTTCTTCTTATATTATTATGACAAGAGGAATCTCTAATATAAATTAAAGTCGGGTTAATGCGAACACTTACAACTCGAGATCGGCTCCACAGAATCTTCTGATGTTTGATTTATTGGATTCTTCTCCGCTCCGGATAACAGAATAACTAATAAAATGTTTAAAAACTGGATAAGAAATTATGTAAAATACTATGACGGAACGGTTACCTATGACTCGCCCACGCCATCGCGGGTAGTTCCCTATCATTCTCGCATACGCTCCTACAGTAGCCCATCCCACTTACTCCACCTCACCGATTCGAGCGTTAGAAAATTTTCATACAAAGTCAACAATATTATCGGGCACATTCGTGTTGGTAATAGGCGAGGTAGGATGTGTGCGCGAGCGCATTATTCTCAAGTTTTCCCGCCGAAGCTTTGAATACGAATGAAATATGGATGTTTCAGAAATAGTTTAATGTTATTATTTTATTAGCTTACCTAACTCAATCGAATTAATTTTGTGTTGTTTCTGGGGGCGCAGTGCACATCATGTACATAATATTAACGGGCCACTTCGGGCTAGAACCACAAGACAACGTCTGTCGGGAGAGCTAGTAGTAAGTAAATAACGAATTTTTATCAAGTACTTCTATTCAAAGAATCTTTATAAAAATACTCCTCAAAAAAACTATTAATGATTGCAACGATCTTTTATCGAAGGTGAATAAACGGCTAGTACCTAGAAGAATCTAGGTACATAATACATATAATTCAATATTTTGAGCGCCTGTTACGAATGATTTTAATATACCAAGAAAAAGATAATGAGAGAGTGAAAATACAAGCAATTTCATTTCAATGAAGAGAAAAATAGTAACAAGATAAAAATTTACAATATCTGATCGAATTTGATCAATCCACGACATTTTATGTCAATCAACTCAGTGCAAACATTTTTTTCAGATTCATATATCCTTTCTGTCATTCTCTTAACATGCCCAAACCACCAGAATTTATTCATTCTCATTTTCAGTCACTAGGCTAAAATTCACTACACAATCTCGTTCCACTTATTTCTTATATCATTGTCAGTATTTTTCCGCATATCCTGCGTAGACAGCTCGTTTCTCCAGCATTCCGTATTATTTGTGAATTGCAGTTAATACATTTAGATAGCCTTTAAAAAAGAGATGATTAAAATTCCCTACTTAAATTAAAAAGATGTAAAACATTAAGTTTATTTACACATTCTTTGTCATCTTGACGTAAAGATGTTCCTAGTCTCCAGAAATACAGTATCAAAAGCTTTACTAGAATCATAAATTTCACATCAAAATGTTTCATTATACTGAGATCAAATTTCGTTACGGTCGACGATATTATGATGCAGACAATCATTTTGTGTGAATAAAAGATGGAGACAAAATAATTAATGATCCGTTACATAAAGAATTTTTATGACGTAGTTAGTCGTTTCGTTATAATAGCCTTTTGTACTAATATAGTTATTGTTATTTTTTTGATCTGTTTTAAGAACATCTTTATAATGTAGGTCATGGGCCGAATTGCGGAAATACTTTGAAGCCTTCTTGACTGCTATCCATGATATTTTTTTCAACCATCACGATGGGGTAGGCAGAGAGTACAGACTTCCAGAAAAACCTCTTTCGCTGCATTCAAGAGCATAGCGTTCCTTATAAATTGTCTCCTTTTCCTGCTTTAAGACGACACCGATACGATTGGCCCGTACGTCAATCTAGATCGGCCACGTTCCGTACATTTCATTCTTTCAGATTTAAAGATTTTTTAAGTGGTTTTTTTCTTCATTCATTCTTTCAACCAGCCCAAACCACCTCAAATTATTCACACTCATTATTGTAACTATGATAACATTTAGGTAGGTACCCACTCAACATTCCTTTCTAATATCATCATTCCTTAGCTTATCAATCAGTCTTTTTTGTCGCATATTTATGTATTTACTAGCGTTCCCGACAGACGTTGTCCTGTAGTCCTTAAGTACCTACTGTAAATATTGATCTCGAGTTTGTAATTTATACAAAAATACGTTTAAAATATGTAAAAAAAAACGAATGTTGAAGAAAGTATTTCTGATTACTTGTAAGCAATTCTATCAAAAATCTGCTTACCAATGATTTGCAACTCAAAGTAAACAAAAATTGTGTTTTTATGGAATTTTTCACAGATGGCGTTGTTGTTAGTAAATCCGTTCCATACTAAATTTATATCTATTATTATATTTTATATTATTTGCTATCCATTTTTTCGAACTTTTAATAGTTATTCTGTTATCCGGAGCGGAGATGAATCCAATAAACTAAGCATCATAAAAATTTGTTCCGCCAATCTCGAGTTATAAGTGAACGCACTAACTCGACATTCTTTTATGTTATAGATTTTAAACAAATAAATACTTAATTCGATAAAAATATTTACCCAATTGACTGGTTTGTTGCGTTGGGCATTTTTTTCCAACCTACCAATTTTATAATCGCATGTCACACGATTATAATAAGCTTTTGAGAATAATCTATAAGTAAAAATAGAAAAAAGAAGAATTTTTACAAAAAAAAAACTCATTTTTCATCGAAATTTTTTGGGTCTTGTATTGAAACATTTAGTTTCATCAAGTGTCGATAATACACATTGTATATAATAAATAAAATAAATTAATAAATAAATACGTATGTAGGTAATTTGTATTTTGTGAAACCTATTTCAAATTCGAATTTTAAATTTTAAAATTAGGAATTAGTTTTAAACGACAAATAGAATGTGGATGAGATAACGTCACGTGTCGAAGGATTCAGAAAAAAACATCAAGGTCCGTAAAAGTTTGGTTAGCCTTAGACTATATTAACATAAGGTCCCAGTTTGAGATTAACATAATTTTACGGACTCTTTAACATTTGCATTTCATTGGAACAGTTATTATATACTAGCTGATACCCGTCTTGCTTTACGTTGTTGTTTAAGATTCAGACTTAATCATTATAGGTTATAGGACAAGTTCAAGTAGATTATCTTCCCGCTGCTTAGCCTTTTTGGTCTGAACTGTATATACATACCTACACGTTATACCAAAAGAAAAGGGCCATTTTCTTTCTATTTATAAATAAGAGAAAAAATACTTATCATAGAAAAATATAGTCTGAAACTAAAATGTTAAAGTTTTTTTAATGTTTCAATAATAATGCTGTTAACTGTTTTAAAGAACGCTTCCAAATGTTTTGCACGACTCTACGCGGAATAACTTCTGACCTGAAGTCCGTACATAACATAATTATTATGGGGATGTAGATACTTACCCACATAGTTGGGAGAATGAGAGAGTAAAATAGTTAGTGCAGATAGTAAAGTTGTTTGTCTATGAAAAACCTTCGCTATAAATCCAAAGGGGGATAAATAGTAAAGTTTCGAATTTGCGGGGTGGCAAATTTTCTACTCATCCCTAAAAATTGCGGTGGAGATATCTCCGCGCGCTGACTACAAACATGACAATTTCAAACCCGACATCTCTGTTATCTTTAGCATGGAACAGATATCGCCAACCATGGCATTTTCAAACGCAGCAAAACTAAAATGTAAATAAACACAAGGTTGGAAAACAAATTTCCAATGTTAAACAAGTAAGAGGCATTGAAGATGTGGTTGTATGGAAGACAACCTGTCTAATGAGACAGTTCTGGTGCCTAAGGAAAAAGAGCTCCTGACCACTGTGTCAAGAAACGTAAGACCGCATACTTAGAAGAGGTTCACGAAGGATAAAACGAAACAATTACTGGAATTTTGAAATATTCACTACAGAATACACATAATACGATGAAATATTTGTTTCATATCTATTGAGAATTGGGCACGGGCAATGCAGCTCAGTTGCAGAACAAAGTGCAACATTATTTGGTGCTGTGAAAACTATGTAAAGATAATGATTGATAATATGGTCGCGTACTCATTTGAGCCGCTAGCATGTGCCGTTGCTTGCATCAATTTATCAAAATACCAAGTATGTCGCGAGCGAAACGAGTCCCTCCTTTTAAATCTTTTGATGCAACGGCACGCGGCACAAGTGAGTACCCACCCTAAGAGCCAAAGAAACAATCCACAAAAATTTATATCAGCTAGAAACCATGCGATATATTGCACGGTTTATAAAGAAGAGATCGTATTATCAGTTCACATAGCTTGAAAACCACTCGTCTCGAATCTAGAATAATAATTAATTATCAAAACAACCATAGAAAACCGTAACACTGATGCAATAGCGATTTGACAATGGATCTTTCTCTTTCTAAACAACATGTCATTTAGCATGAAAAATAATAATTACGTTCCTACTGATAATATTATTTTAGACCATACAAAACAGGTAGGTACCTATATGTTATATGTATGATAAAATACACTGGAGTTCATTTGTTTCTGAAATTTGAGACCTACAAACTCTCTGGTTTTGCTGTTTTATGTTCTTTTAATTAAAACTCCATTATAAAATGAGTGAGTAAAATAATAATGAATATAAATTATCAAAAGTTAAATTAAGATCTTGTTAAAATAACGCCCAATCTTGTAAAGGGACTTTTGTTATTCAAACTGTCAAATTCTATCTGTATTTTATTTATCAGTCAACTTAATAAAAATTCGCAAGATTCAATTTATTTTGAGCTGCCAAATATTTCGTTAAAATTATTCGAAGTGATTGGTAGACCAGTAGTAGTAACAGTCGACGGCTTTCGTATGTACAGTGTACTGAAAGGTTGGTCGTGTTAAAAAAAAACAATTAACAAGCTGTTATAAAAGGTGTATGTATTCAAACGAAAGATAAAATTTGTATTTGAAAAAAATAATTTGGGCATGCTCGACGTGAATATAAAAGAAATTTGCAAAAAGCAATTGGTATTTTACTCATTTGGCTCCGATGATAAGAAGAACCTACTTGCGTAGCTTGTTTCTATTATTTGGAGATCCCTTTACCCTTCCTGCTCAAAGTCTTCATGAATGAATCATTACACACTGTTTTTATATTTTTCCCTAGATATAATCAATCATGGACGTATAATTTTAAGTTTAATGAATAAAAATATTCAAGCTATCCTCTCGTAAGATGGGATTTTGGAATTGTGCAAATTTGATCGCAGTGGAGGGCTCTTTAGCCACCAAATGCCGCTAAGCGGAGTCACACATGAAGTGGTTATTAATATTTTTAAAGAATTCTACCTTATTCCATAAGACGTAGACTAACAAAAAAACTATGCATGCAATACAATTAATACAATTATAGCAAAATATTAAAATTGAAAAGGTCTTTAACGGACTTCTCCATGCTGACAATGTTCTTATTTTTTATTGAATACAGAGTACATATTTTTACATTAATTTGTCTTTACACTTTTATTTTCACTTTTTTTTAATATCAGTATCACTTTTAGGGGGGAAGGAAAGGTTAGGAGGGAAGAAGGGCGTTGGAAATTTATAGTCTGAGTCTGTAAGGGTTCGTCAGTCAGTTTGTCTTACATATGTGGTCTATTGACAGAGAGTCTCACTAAAAAGTCTGTCACGTCCGTTAATCAGCGTAATAATAGATAAGTCAGTACGTAGCAATAGCTTTCACATGGAGGGGGTCCAAGGGTAAAATCTAACCGCACAAATCATAGCCGTATGCTAAGAGAGGGGGGGTCCGGTCTCCCAGAACCCCCCCCCCCCCCCTTATATACGTTCATGGCATGGACGTAGCAATAGCTTTCATATGGAGGAGTTCCAAGGGTAAAATCTAACCGCACAAATCATAGTCGTATGCTAAGGGGAGGATCCGGACCCCGAGAACCCCCCCCCCTCCCTTATATACGTCCATGAGTCAGTAAGATGTTCGGTACACAGTGATAAATGTTAGGTTTTAATTGTTGTTCTTTTTTCAAATTTGAACTTCTATGATCTAGTGACCTTTACTCCTTTTTTAAAAGGTGTGTTCATCGGAATTCAGTCATTTCAAAGAGTTTTATTTAACTCATATTCGAAGCAATAATATAAAAAAAGGAAAATACTAACGCCTTGGTGTATTAAAAGATGAACGTTTTCTTACACGACAACAAGTACTCCTATATAAATATGTATATCCCCATAAGCCTGGATTATGGGAATATATTTAACTACGATGCTTTTAAGAGGAAAGCGGGCCAAGAATGGCAGATAGTGTTGAAATAATCGTGTTCGCCTTACACTAGACACTGCAGCGAGATGGTAAATATTACTTTCGTATAACTAGAAGCTCGAGGTAGTAAAGTGTTCTGGAGGATTGGGAATTGAGGGGAGTAGGTACTATCCCTCCACATCTACAGGCGGCTGCGAAAAGTTCATTCTAACATTTCCATACTATGTTTTAATATTCAGAATAATCTACATAATAATAATAATATTAGATACACTCGATGAAATCGGTTGTCTCAAATTAGCCAATATTGTTATATTCATCTAAAAGAATTTCAGATTTAACAACAATAATAATTGAAAAAGTAAAAAATGAAGTGGTTGGTAGTCTAGCGGCTACGACGCCGGCTTTCGTACTGTTTCGTATCGTAGGTCGTGGTTTCGAGCCCAGGTGCCGACCATCTTCCTCTTTCATGATTTAGTAGCTTACTTTGAAAGAGTCAAAGAGTGTATTTGTGTTCACTTTGAGTGAGCACAAATTCATTTTTATAAAAAAAAAACATATCTTCAACCTTTGGACATGGTGTGGGAGGGGGTCATTGAGCCCCGCAGGATCGTGTTAGGTGCGGGGATCTTGTTTCCTCCCTATGTTCCTAAGTGGATGCACTAAGGTAGGTTTTCATTGCATTGTTTCTATCTTAAAACCCCTCTCAGAACATTATTGCAATGTAAAAGTCCTTTGACCAGAGGTAATGAAGGTTGTTAGACCTCAGACCTGCCATTCACGATCACTCCATCAGTTCAAATAGAGCCTTGTCACTTCAAAATATTACCGTGAGTGGGGAAACCTAAATAGATGATGTGGAGTAATAGGATGAGTTGAATATCCAATCAGTCCAAAATTCAATCGTGTCAAGCCATTCGTCCATCACTCCAACGGCTCGTCAATGGGGAAACTCGAGTGAACGTGATCCAAGCCGTTGCCTCCGTGATCGTCAGTGTTAAAAATTTGGCCCAAATTTATCTAATTTTGTCATCATCCTACCACCGTGTGTTAGATTTATTATAGCAAAATGCGTGTATTAACGTAGTAGAATTTCGTTAAAATGATTGAAATAAAAACTCAAGTTTCACATCTGTCACAATGGATCACAATCGCCGCGCATCTTTATGTCCATGATCTGTTAGATTCATCGTCAATTGACGTGTTTCCAATGCTACAGTTAGATTTGAAAGTGTATTTTTGTAGGCACTACCAATGATTCTCATTTTATTTTTCAAAATAAAATTGAATGGGCTTGACATAAAGGCGAATTCGTCTACTCTCTCTGGCGGCTGGATCTCATTAATAATGTAACAGACACGTGGAACATAAAGAGCTGAATGGGTGGTCAGGGGTAGCCGGGCATACAAGAGAAGAACGTGCCGCGGTCTAGGATAATTAGCCGTACGCGCTCACCCTTTCTACCTCCCTTCCTCCCACTTTATCGTCAGCCTTCCTAGAAATAAAGTACCTACTTACCCTCATTATTATAACTTAAGGGTATACTCATTGAGATTGTTTTCAGATACAGTTACTAGAAATGCATGGATATTTTATTATCCTATACTCGATTATTATTCTATAAATCCTATCTTATTCGATTACAGTCACTTATAATTAAAAAAAAATATTATGGAACATCTAACAGGTAAGAACACTTTGAATGGAAAACCTAAATTGATGTTGTTCTTCGCTTTTCCTCGCAATTATTATTCGAAATATTCTCTCTGTTAAAAACTTCCCTGAACTTTTACGAATATTTTTAAAACATTTTAGCCAAATCGTGAGCTTTAACTGCAAACCATTTTATATAACTGATTAGGTAAATGTTTCGAAACTCTATAACCATAAGCGTCAATGACGAATATGGCGCTGAGCGTCGTGTAGTTTTCTTCACAATGTGTTTACAAAATAATGTTTCTGATGAAGGTGGTATTCCTAAGCGACGACTGTAGCAACTTCAGCCACACGGCCGAGCCGCGCGACTAAACTTATAGGTACCGGTATCATAGTATTACCTGACTATTTTGACTGTTTTTATTATTATTTTTGAATTGCTTATGCACAGTTTTATTTTATTAAATATTGATTTTATTATTCTTATTGTCATTTTTTCATGTCTTGTGATATTTTTACTTTTTTAATTTAAATACTTATAGGTGTTTTAACATTTCGTTTTCTAATTCATTTAATTATTTTTTTACTTTTACTTGTGATAGAGTGGGGGACCTTAACGGGAGTATGTATGTATGTATGTATACTTTTACTTAATTCTTGTATTGTTTGTTGATTTCAGCTTTGATGGCATTCTATTGCTTATGTTGCTTTTATTTTTGTATTCAACATTCAATCGATATTGTATATTAATATATTAACTTAGTATTGTTAACTTTTGTTAAAGGCAAAATGTTGCCGTGTGCTCGCTAGATAATAAATAAATAAATTATAGGTATTTATGTACGAAGCAGTATGAGACGGGTTTGAGCCGTGCGGCTTGAGTCGCTTAATAGTACATAACGTACCTAATTATTAGACTAGTCTTTCCCAATTTTTTTTTGTCAGAATTGCAGTCAATGATCTTGGTTGTTCGTATTAATTTTAGCAGCTACATAGCAATATGATGAGTTTTCAAAGCACTATGCAATAAATAAGTTGTAACGATCATATAAAAATCTTTATCTTTGTTTTATAAACAAAAAAAACTTATTTCATGAATTTAGAAAAAAATATATTGAATAAAAAATCAAACGAAATCCACTCTTATTTTTTTTCTTTATATTAAGGTACGAGCATAGCGAGTTCACATTATAAAAACAATATCTACAAGGCAATTCTATTTTGTTTTTGTTTTTTCTGAGTTTGTTTTAATAAAATCGAAATATCCCGATGTATAAAAGGTGGAGGTTATACAATATAGAAGATAGAGCAACCACAATATGGGCCTACGATGTAGCTTAGATACATGCGTAATAAAGGGCAAGAGAACCAGAGAGAAACCACATATTAACGTGCACAATGTTATCTTCCATTTGGAATTTCAGTGGCGATGAACAAACTCAAATCGAAAGCTTGGCAGTTTAGTCGACAACTCATACTCTAAAGGCAGTGTCCTCTTTCCCGGTGTTAAATATGTTTCTGTTTCAAATCACAAGCATTGCTTAATGTGAAAGTTGTCTAAACTATTTAAGTTCATTTTGGGTGTGGTCAGAATAAAAAAAAGAGATATTTCATTTTTTTTTGAGTTTCGAACAATAACAAAGGATAGTAGTTGCAGATAAAATATGGCATATGAGGTAGTCGTAGAAATTACAGACCCAGGGGCCCTAAGGTAAACTGTATTTAAGACTAAAGATATGGCCATTAAGAGCAAAATTCTAATCTCTACTACTATTTATATTTATACATCCTTTTTTTATCCATGTCCAATGTCCATATGTTTCACAGCCACCATTGATCGTTGATGGTTTCTCATAATAGGTCTTTGTGCATCGCCTACCCTGCTAACATCAGTCATTTTACATCATTCTATTTCTTTTTCACAAACTCCATTCTTAGTTAATACACCTATTGCCTAAATAAAATTCTCGTTCACTTGCTCAAGACATTCAATTAACAAGTTTATATTTCTCTTCGTTTTAGCTTCATCCCGTTCAAAAAGACCAAAACCTTTGTTTACTTGAAATAAATACAGTGTAATGAAAAAACTAGTCATACAATATAATACCCCGCATATCGCGTATATTCTAAAAGATTTCGCGGTGTTTAAAGACAAAACAATCTGTATATGTTTACTCGTGTCCCCGAAGACTTAGTATAAATACTCGACCGAGCCAACAGCTGAATACAACAATACTGAAAAAGCTGTTTCAAAATTCATGAATGTTTACTTTTGTTTAATTGATGCGACAAAAGAAAAGCGACGTTTTCCTAAAATCATGTCGTAATGGTAATTCAAAGTAAACTGTTGAAAAATAAAAAGTTTATTGTTTTAAAACCATAAAATATTAAGTTAATTTAAAAAAACTCAACAAAATCCTTCCAAGTGCCAAATCTACGTAGTAAGCTCTAGGATTGTTTTGTTCCATTGTTGCAACTCGTTAGAAAAACTATTGCATAATTTTCAAAGAAATTATGTAATATCGACACCTGAAAGAGTATCTTGTGCAAGTCGTGTTATCAATAGCCCATCAAGAGAAGTAAGAATCAGTAAAAAAATTACACCGATGACGGTATTAGGTATTTTTTGTCCATCAGTTAAAACTTACTGTTAATTAAAATATGGTTCCAAAGCAGTTCTATGTATTATGACAGCGCTGCAAAAGCGAGTATTTGATCTAAAAAGCGGTGAAAATTATTTTATGCATTATTTTGCAATATTATCAAATTAAAAAAAAACATATTTTATTCTTAATAAGCTATTAACGTAAAAATTATATACAATTTTTTTTCTTTGATCTTATTTTAGGTACTATGTTCGATTACTTTGATAATTCATCATAAAGTTACATTTCCTAAACTGCGATATTTTTTTTTGTATATAGACTACCTGACAAAATGCTGGTCGTGGCTCTTTACACTGCAACCAGCATTGCTCTTGTATGATGTTCTTTGGACTGTTCTCTGCCACTATAAACTATTAATTTTTTCTTCATGTATATTTTTCTGTGCCTGTGCTGTTTCTTTTTTTGTCTTGTTCTCTATTTTTTTTTTTATTGTAATAATAAATAATGTTCAAATGACGATTCCAAGTGTCCAAATGGACCTAAGGATGATAAAATACAATAAATAATTTACACCATAACTCATGAAACGAATTTTCCATGAATAGCTATCATATTTTTCAGCATGTAAGATAAAATGTGTATTTTTATAGTGTCAAATTGTTAATAATCGATAACCCTGACTGTCATATTATATTATAACTTCGTCACAACAAATAAATAAATGAACCTTCTCCTACAGCAAATACTAGGAACTACTTGTATCAGTTTAAATCTTTAGAAATATACGCGGCACGCTCATACAAGCTGGTGACAGGAACGAATTAAAATAAAATGTTAAATTTCATTGAGTAAACCAGAAGCGCTACGTGTTCCTAACAGAAACACATTCAGTAATATATTTAGGTTAGCAGTCAATGTGCTGACACAAATCACCAGGGTGTTCTGTACATGTACGGCTCTATGTAAATACGAGAAGGCGGTGCCTACTCGAGTACATATGTAGGAACTTGCTTACTAGCTTCAAGTAAACAACGACAAACGTACCTACATATAACAGTCACAACAAAATACAATATATTGTATGTTTAGTGTTTACCCACTAGTTATATTGTGCCATCCTAATGCGGGTTTTACAACTAAGGTTTTACAACAACTCACTCAATAAAGCCTAGTTCGCATAGCTCATACACACGACATCTACATAAAAAATATGGTATTAGCTACTAAGCAATACTAAACCTTCTTAACATGGTGTGAAAGAGAAAAGTCGTATTTTGGTGTTGATGAATAAATTAATGAATGAAATGCAGTTGGCCAAGTTTTGCGCGTATATGAAGTCGCTTTATCAATCGCTTTGTCATTCTAAAAGGTTATTAGAACTCTGGCCAGCGTAATCTGTCATCGCCTATTAATTATTACTCCTTGGTGTTTATTCTTCCTCGTTTTTTGTTTGCTTGGAAACTCTAGCTCTATGTTCGTTTGATGTAAACGCACACTAAGAGTGCTAATATTTGTGATGATGGGAAGTCAAATAGTTGTATGTATCTATAAGGCGTTCAAACGCTTCGATCGGCTTTTTGATTACCTGTTTGAAACAAACCATATTTTTAAGGTATAAAATCAGGTCTTGGCATTCCACAAGGATCAATTCCTCGACCATAAACGATGTATACAATTCACACATTCATAAATGTGTAGGTACATTAGTGTCAACAACTGCTTGTATTGCTACAAGTTGTTTCTTTGCAAAGTATGCAGTCTTGTTTCTTTTTACATTTAATACTGTTCTTATTTATTTATTGATAAATCAGAAATATCCAAGAATAATAGTTTTGCACTGAACCCAATTTTAAAATGAATTGGTTTGATTAAATGTTATTCACTGGGTATATAAAATTACGTTAAACAGTATGATAAATTTATAACGGCTGACAAAACCATAACAAAAATAGCTCTCGAGAATGCTGTGTGGATTTGTTATTGTTCTGTGTCGAGTAGGTAACTATTGTGACGCAAAGGAATTTGTGGACATCCAGCTTTGTATGGAAGAACATATTCATATCTAAATACGTAAATTCGAGAATACTCTGAATATTTCAAGTTGTACGTATAACACAATGACATAATTTTCCTTACACAACGTATAAATGCTCAATATGCATCCTTTTGTATTTAATTTAATATTGTTTTGTTATAGAAAACAAAAACTGATAAAATGTTTTATGGAATGAGATATTCGTTCTTACACATTATAGAAACTTTGTTTTGATCAACAAAAAGGTTATCTTCTTTTTTCTTCCTTGCCGGGCTTTTTAAGTTCGAAGCCAAAATCCAGAAAAATGAAAATAGTGCCACGGTTTGCAATTTTTGCAGAGAAAATGGAAACAATCCCACGGTTTGCAATTTTTGCCTCTGAAACACCTCTATATTGAACGCAAACATCGTGAGAACTTTCTTGAGCTAATCATCGGAGTGAATCTTTCTGGTCTAATCTAAGAAGAGTAAGCACACATTCCTTATGTATGAATAGCTACATTTTAAATGAGGTTACATAATTTGAATAGAATAAGTCAAAAGTTAGTATAAGATAAACTATTTTGGACGTTAAGCGAATATATATACTTTTACATCACTGCAAAAAGTAAACAAAGTTTTCCGAACAACTGGCGGTTAGTAAAACCACGTGGTTTTAAACAATGGCCGGAAAGAGAAGCAAAGGGAAAATTCCAGATAAACCAATGCTATTTTGTGAGATAAAACAACAAAACAAAACTTTCTAGTCATTGAGGCGTTGTGAACCCTTGAAAATGAGTTAATATTATTATGCTATAAAACTAAGTATCTTCCAGTATAGACGAAATCATCCTATTTGTTAAATTCGTTGGTTAATTGAGGGAAAATACAGGAATCAAAAAGTTTTCTTTTGAGTAAAAATATCTGCGGAATTAATCCTTATTATAGTTTCTTCTATCGCTTTATCATTGTCCATGCCAATAATGAAAATTAATGGAACCAATATGCAGCCCTGTGGTACTCCCATGTTATCCTAAAAGCTTTATTAATACTACGCAGTTTACTATAATGATAAACTCCTTATACGGGCAATGTAGATTATTTACATTAAAAATATTTGAGAATGTCTGTTAAAAAGAAAATAGGTCAGTGGCGGACGAATATTATGCTTGTCAAGGTTTGTAAAAGAAGAAAACAAAACTCTATGAAATGCTGAAAAGACAAAAGAAGGCACAACAAAAACAAGGAAGGGAGGACAGAGAGAGAAGTGTTTACAATGAGGGAGCGACATTAAAAGGAATAATAGCAGATAGTGGCGTGTGTCTTTTTAAGTTGAACGAAAGAATAATTCTATGGTGAATATTATGACACGGCCAGTGCTTAACAAAGTTGTCATTAAGAAAATATTTTTTTTGATGACTCCTTTTTTCATTCAAACAATTGAGTGACGACATTGAATTTGAAATAAGAACACTTTAGAAATGTTAATTACTTTTCGATATATTTTTAATATGGCAAGAAATTTCGTTTCTTTTTACCATTTTAACATAAATTATGTTTTAATTATAGCTCTGTTTATATTGTTGGAATTTGAAAATTTTGAACGGCAAAACGAAATCAGTTGATATTTTTATTCTTGAGAAAGTTCATAGACCACGCTCGTTGTATGTGTGTTACATTTTTAATAGTAGGTAAATTTCCCAAATTTAATTCAAAGTTTATTAATATTAACAATTACTGTAACTTGGTAATGTGCCTTGGTCTTTTGATGAATCTTCTCTTATTCATAATTAAAAATCAAACAACAGTATAAAAATATAACAGTCAGGTATTTCACAGTTAGCGTGATTGATAGATATAGTTGAAATAATTAATTTATCGAGATACCAATATGAAACAATATTCATAGTTGAGATAGATAACGTTTATCCAACCACCAAGTTATAGACAAAATTGCGAAAGCGTTTTTATAAAATTACGAATCAATGGGGGTTATTCTGAACATCCGACCCTATCGAGTTGTGTGCGTCCCGATAGTGTTGCGTAGGATCCAACTATTTGTACACACCCTTACTGCTTACTTAGCCACATTCGAATGAAACATCGGATAACCGGTTCCATTCGTCGCAACACTATCGGTAGTCTTTACTAATGTTTAATAATCTTATTTGAATTTAAGTGTAAAAAAATGGCACAAACATTAATTAGAGTGTTATTTGGTAAAAATTTGGAAGAATTTTAATTTGAAAATGGTTTAGAAAAGTTCTATCTAAGAGTATAGAAATCATGTAAAAGATTGCTTGCATTTCAATTTGAGGTAAAAAAAAAAATTAGATATGAGAAAAAATAATCATTGATAGAAATAACAAATTATTAGTTTTGTTTTTATAAAAAAGGCGTGTTTTTTATGTAAAAAATATAGTGGAATATTTTAAATTAGTATTACAAAATTATTATTTTTGTCCGTCACGCTATTGTATCGTATTGGATGCAACTCGATCGGGTCGGATGTTCAGAATATCGGTAAAAAAAATCGTTTAAAACTGGTTGTGAAACAAGGAATTTTCTTTCAAAATTATTAAAAAGCTGTTTGTGTTGTGGTAACTAATGACGTTTGTTCTGTTCGCATTGACCTGGAAATGCCCCAAAGGTTTGGTGAAAAAATGGAGCGTGAAAGAAGCGAAATATCAAGGCGAAAAAATACAAGACTTATAATAGTGTATGTACGAGTACGTTGCAGTTATAAGCGTCTATAAGCTCGCTTGTATTCTTCATCAATCTCCATATAATATTGTATGAAACTTTTTTCACATTTTCTCCTCTGCAACTGATCTCAAACGATGTGAACGTTGAGATTGATGTGATGCAAGAATTGATGATGAAGATTACGTTATGTTGAATTCAAAACGACGTTTTTTTTTTTCACAAAATTCGTTAAAAAAACTGTCAAATACCGAAGTAACTCAAAAGTTTATCTAGTGGTAGAATATTATAAAAACAAGGATGATACTCAGCACAGTAGCCGAGTGTTCTACTTTACGGCAGAGAAACAAGGACCATTAACCAGAGCAAGTCCGAGCGTCTAACTGCTATGAAATGTGGTGTTACAGAGGCATGATAGGAATACATTGTTCAGATCGACCATAAAACAAACGCCGAAGTACTGTCCATCTAAAGATTGGAATCAATTTGCCAATTCAAATCTTACTCTCGTTATGATTTGAAAATGTTCATCACAAAAGGTTGAGAATATGTAAAATAGTCCTTGGTTGCATTCATCTCTAGGCCTTGATACATCATTATTAGTCATGAAGGCATACCCACTCAATCATGGTACTCGTGTCCTTCGTCCATCAACTGTAAATAATTAATGATTTTTATTGATTGGAACACAGTATGACCCCTATTGCGAATTTATAATCAGTCATTTACAGTCTATCGTTAGACAAAAACTGTATGTTTTCTGAATGACAGATTCATATCTTTCTTCAGCTTTCTCTTGTTTACTGTTGATGAAAGTAAAACTCTTTCTGTGGTGCCTGCAATATCCATCAGCCTCCAGAAACCGATTTTACGTAATGAAAATATCTTACCGGAAACCTGAAGACACCTGTCCGAACTTTTTCTTAGTAGGTACCTACTCATAAAAATTACTAAAAGAACGCCGGTTAAAAATATTAAAAAAAAAAACAGAAAATTTTATACCGTCAATAGTTACCTACTTTAAGTTTTCTTAAATGTTCTAAAATTCCGCGCAACTTTATCAATTAATTCGGTGAAATCCGGTTTTTATACAAATTTTACAAAAAAATAAATAACTTTTGAACCACCCAATATCGTTGAACATACATGGGGTGAAATCGATGGCTATTGAGGTCCTCTACCTCCCTGTTTCGGGTTATCCTCTACCAAAGTAAAACCGTGTTTATAGATTAATATCTGAAGTAAATTTGCATTACTGAAAAACGCTCATTGTACGTTGTAATCGAATGTGAATTTTAATTTTACATCGATGTCCGTTCGTTAAAATGATACACATTAGGATCACACCCGAAATTTCTTATATAATTAATAGGGTTGAGTATTCATTTTTGGCGATCACGGTATTAATACCGTGTGATTGAATAATGTGTCCCGTATATCGGAATAACCTGAAGAACACGCCGGTGATAAATTAAATCTGCGTCGACAGGCGTCGTGGCGCTTCGACACATTAATCTCCCCTCGCACGTACCTACCCGCTACCTACCCTACATCTATATATTCTTTATGTACGCGGGTAGAGGAGAAATCTTCCTCAACATAAAGCCTACACAAATCAATATTCAATAAATGTCATTTAATTAAGACGTCGCAAATACCTGATTGTTGTTATGAGGGTTGGCTGAAAAGTAATGCATGAATGTTTGAAGAGCGCAAATCACATGATCCTCGCAAACACATTGAGAAGTTTTTTTTCTTCTCAACGAATGTCATATACATGATTTATCTTGAAAAATAAAACTATAATGTTTGAAACAAACGGACTAGGGGAGCAAACCCAAATATTGGAAAGAGAAGACATCCTATTTTTCACCTCTACAAAAGTGGTTTATCACCGTGATAATAAGGATATCGTCCACGTCCAAGTCTAGCTTGAAGAAATAAATATTTGTGCCCCCCTCACGCCATGTTAAAAGCTGCTAGCCTAGGGTAGCCTATTATAACAGCCTTTTCGTGTAAAACATATCTTTGCATAAAAATTCATAATTTTACGATTAAAATGAATTTATCCTTGGAATTATTATAGAAACTTTAAAATGATATCGACTATTGGAGCTTTTTATTATTTGCTTTGGAACTACATATTCAATATTAATCGGTACTTTAAGGGGGACCCACTGAAGTTACGGACCTCAAATTTTACGTGCTAGGAGCATAAGACCAACCGTATACCAAATTTTATAAAATCGAAGAAATTTTCTTTTTCTTTTTTAGCCCTCTTTCTAGAACAAGTGAAATTTTCTTTGGATACTTTAAGAGGGTTCCCCTGAAGGTACAGATCTCAACATTTTACTGACTCATCTACATCGAGGGGCTAACCGTTCTACCAAATTTCAATCAAATCGGATAAGAATTACTATGAGTTATGGGTGCGCACACATTTTTGGCGTACGCGTACGGGTACGCGGAAATTAAACAAAAAAAAATTTTGCATTTTTGGAATCTACACCCTCGAAAACGTTGAAAAAAATAATTTCAGCGAAATCTATTTTTTTTTTGAAATCCGATCACAAGACTCATGTATATTCCATATACTATGAGTAATTGTCACAAAGCCGTTTATCATTTGATACAAAATGACCAGAGTAACATTTATTCTTCTTGAAATTTTCAGACCCTTACAGCATTGCTTATCACAGACAAAATCCCTTCTGTTTCTAGCGAAATGGTTGAGATTTTTCATGGTAAAAATTAGTGGACTATTATTATTCAATAGTGACCACGATTCAAAGGGATCAATGATTGTAAAATAGATGACCCTACTTCTGGCTCGAACATGTTTTTCTTTGTAAAAAAAATACCTTTAAGTAGGCATATACTTTTCAATCTCCCCTCGTAGTTTTTTATTCGCAAATCTCAAAACTAATCTCGAAGAATAAGACGCGATTAAAAGCTGTTTGATAGAAAAGATTTAGGTAAGAATATTTCTCAAGGATTTTTTTTTTTTTTTTTAAATATTCTTATACGCAAACCTTGAAAGCTTCATCTGAACAGCACTTTATTTCTATTGTACTTAGGAACCCTGTAGTATAAACAGTATCAAAAACGAGAAGTACTTACCCGACTGTAACATCGAATATATTGCTCCCGACGGAACTGGATACAGCCATGTCTCCAAATCCCTTTCTCGCCACGATAACGGATGTGATGAGATCGGGAATGGAAGTTCCGGCCGCCAGGAATGTAAGGCCCATCACTTCGGGGGGGATTTGAGCTGTACCCCCGACCACGTCTGCCCACCACACCATCAGGTATGAGTAGGCTGCTATCCAAACTATTGAGCCGAGAAATGTGACTGGAAACCAGGGCTTTCCTGCACCAAAAAGAAATAATATTTTCATAGAGTGGACGCCATTTGGGTAAAGCATCTTCAAAGAAGCCAAAAAAATATTTATGTAGTTTATACATATACAAGTAATAAGGATAATGTAGGAATGCAAACTCTCATATAGTATTCGACTCATATGCTGTGAGTATTGGGTTAAGACTTTTTTGTTGAAGGGGGTTTGAACTGTGAGACAACATATTTGGAACTGTTTCTATATTTTTGCTTAAACAAGTCAAAACTAATCATCAAAAGGCAAAAATTGTTATTTACTATCATTATTTATCGCAAATTAAACATATTGCAGTATTAATTTGTGAACTATAAAAGGCTTAAAGATCATAGAGGATGAAAAAGGTTTGCGAATGTTGGTTGTGCCTTGAATACTCGTTTTACAAGCATGGAATGTCGATAGGTGCCTTTTTAAATTATTATAAATGCTAACAAACCTTTAGGTGTTCTGGTGTCCGGTAAGGTCATCCACAGTGGGAAAATAATTGGTGCCAATAAAACATAAGTCAATCGCTTTCTCCATTCCCCTGGCCACGACATATCTAGTGGCGCCGGAGGCGGATCGTCATCCTGCCAAAAAGAAAATTGACTAAATCCAGCATCACCCTATATATGGAGATAAACACAGGAAATTTATTCTTGTTTGTTCTATTACTCAATTAGTTATATCTGTAAATACTTATTTATTTTATATTTAAATAAAAAAAAAATGAAAAAAAACTTAAGGAATCATAAAAATATTAAGGGTAAATAAATTAAGAAGAAATAAAAAACAAAATAAACTTATTTAGTTATTAAACACCGCACCATATCGAGCGCGGTGGAGATCTCTTGTTCCCTCCCTGATCCCCTGAAAGGGGTCATACAAGGAGTATTGATCGATTTAGTTTACATACACACAGTGTTGTGTAATTTCACACAACAAAATAATAAGGGAAGAAAACCAGTCCCTGTAGTAAACCAATTTTTCAGAGATATTTTTGGAGAAACTTTCGACAATATTTTAGTCATGGGACCCAAATTTCGTTAAAAAGACTGCAAAAACAGTAATCAGGATCTCCTAGGGTTTCAGAGCAATGTCAGAATATGGTCTCACTTAAAGTAAATACAAATTCCATTTTTTGTCATCTTTAATAAAACAGGAAGATGGTGGGCACTGGGGATCAAACCCAGGACAGTCGACCAATAAACAGCTAATCACAACATGTTCAAAGAATATAATATAGAAGCTAATCCTTACCATGTCTGGAGGGTCCGGTGGAATACCATTGGGCAAGTCACTAGCATTGGCACTAGCCGTGCTCGTTGTTGACATAGCTACTGTGGCACCACTCCCACCAGCTGCCCCACTCACAGAGCCGCCTGGTCGGGTGGCATCCAAAAGCACCTTTAATGAAGCTATCGCATGGAGCTGGGTGGCCTTCTCATCCACTTTGCCTGAAATTATAGAAGGATCTAACATCATTATGTTGAATTTTACTATTTAGACGACTCTTAAGACAAATTTTTCACTAACTACATTGTTACATTCTCGTATAATAAGATTATCGAATATGTTTTAAATATAACAAGGTATGCATAGATTAGGGAGATTATTGCGTAGAAGATGCCCAGAGCTATAAAGGAGGAACCGATTTTAAAAATCAACTCTTTTGGAAGGAACAAACATCGGGCTTCTTCTTGGTCGTTTTCTAATGTCTGAAGAGCGTGGCCTATTGTAATAGAGATGGAAAGAGACAGAAAAACCGTTCAAATAAATATTGCTCCGCCACGAATAAATAAATATCTCGTCTTCGCAACGAAAGAGACTTATAACAATTAAGTCTATATGTAATGATTTTTTTTTATCCTGTGGGGTTGCCGGCTAAGAATTGCACCTCTGTTTTTTTTGCTGGTTTTTCGAGCATCCTGTAAGAGGCAGGAAATCGAAAAATCAGATCGGGACCTTGAGGTTGACCACCTCACGTCCTTAAACCTCAACCGATCAGAAAAGGCACCTTAAGCCTCGGACGCCTTCGAGCGCAATGGAGAGCTCTTGGTGCCTCCCTAAGTGGGGTTTAGGCCCCCTGCATTGCGGGTTGGTTTGGGGGGGGGATCTGTGGCGGGCTTGATTTGTGTGGGATCGGCTTTTTGGTTTGATTGCTTCGATCGAACTAGAGGGTTGGGTTTGCTGCGGATTTGTCTCCTCCGGGCTGGCTTGCGGTGTGCTGGGGGCCTTAAAGGGAGAATGTATGTATGAATGTATGTAATGATTTTTTACGTTGTCACAACTTTTCCTTCCCCGCAACGTCACTTAACCTCCGTTGCTTATGGACGAAAATGTGACATAATATTTTGAAAATGTTGTTTTGTTCGTTTCTAGTACTGAGCTTTATATACGAGTTTTTAATTGACTGAAAATGTCATGCACAGAACAGGAAATTTTAATACCTAATACGAGCGAGTTGTTACGGATAAAGATACATAGATCGCATCGTATCCACAGATGCATTCTTTTACCTGTGTATATTTTGCCAGTGTAAATTGCGCATTTTTTTCGTTTTGACCTTTCACAAAACCTTTGAAGAGCGCTAATAGCCTGACAATGCCCTCTTTATGAATATCGATGCGAAGCTACGCAGTACCATTACTCCTATTTTATAGTTAACATTCTGAAACTGTCATTTCTATGGAAAATAATGATAAGTCGTAGATGGGATGTAATTTATTTGTGAAGCTGAAATGAAAAATAGCCATCGTGACGCCATTCTTAAAATGTCATCGTCTCTGTTTTTTTACGTAATTCTCAATTATTATTTAAATGACTGTCATTTTAGTAAAGAGTCGTTTTTAAATTAGCTACATTTATGCGAGATTTATTAAAAGTGGAATTTTTCGTAAAATAAATTAGACAAACAATGTCAAAAATGTGATGTTATAATCAATCTATTATGAATGCTTGTGACTATAACGTCTGAGAAAAGATAATATTGTCCTCGAAAAACTTATCTATTATACAAAAATAGAGAGCTATTTCCCGATGTCATCGCATCACGCCTAATCGGCTGGACCGATTTCGCTAATTCTTTTTTTGTCGTGTAGGCTTATATCGGGAGAAGGTTGTTTTCATAGAAACAATTTAGGAAAGTTGCGTGGAAAATTATAAAACTCGGTAGCCATTTTAGTGCTTTTTACAATGTAATTTAATAGTAATTTTGAAATAAAATTCGTGTTTGACAGAAACTGTCAGTTGTTTGATAGTTGGTGCGATAGACAGAATGTCGAGGAAAAATATATGGTTTGAAACAGATGCATCGATCTAAATTGCATTGGTTAAAATGTAATAAGCTTATCATTTTATATACGCCGATGACACAGCATTGGTGGTGTCACATATTGATCAGAGTATAGCTAATGAGTACTTACAGGAGGACTATAATACGTTAATTAAATGGTCGCATGACTTTGGGTTAACTATTAACGCAAAGAAAACGAAACTCATGCACATTAGAACTCCACACACAGTTGTGGACAGTAATCCAAAAATTAAGTCTCATAATATGCAGTGCGTACATCGAAATGTTGAGAACTTTTGTGATTGCAGTGCCATTGAGTTAGTTGGGGAATATACATACCTGGGTATTGATATTGATAGCTTTTTTAAATGGGACATTCAAGTTAAAAAAGTATGTAACAGATTATACTCCATTCTGGGTAGGTTGTATAGAATTCAATTTTTTGTTCCAAAGTCTATTCTTAAAATCATATACAGATCCTTGGCAGAGTCAGTGATTAGATACGGTTTGTCTGCCTGGGGTAAGACGACACAAACAAACTTAAAGAAAGTTCAGCACAAGCAAAATTCAATAATCAGATTGATTTCTGACTATGTACCAGGACCGCATAGACATTTTGACACGTACAAATATTTTGGGGAATTGAAGTTGCTGACTGTTAGGGCTATTTTTTATTACAAATTGGGTATGGAGAACTTTTCAGACAATAAATTTAAAAAAAGATTAATACATGCACATAACACAAGGTTTACTAAAAATGAAGGATTAAAGGTACCAAAAACTAACAACAAGTATGGTGATCGCACTCTAGAGTGCTTAGTTCCGAAAATGTTTAACTCATTGCCAATGAAAATAAAAAAATGTAAAAAAATTGGAAAATTGAAATTGTTGCTAAGGGATTGGCTGTGTAAAAATAAAACTATGTATGTATAACCAAACCATAGTATAATTAGTATTAAATGTAAGTGGATATTATGATGCGGTAAACTGAGGGTGGAAGTGAGCGGTACCTGTTGACAAGTCATTTAAATGACTTAACGGGTTCCGCTCATTTGTTGCACTGTTTCTGTGTAAAATATTGTGTAAATAAGTTTCTTATTGTATCTTTCTGTTTGCTTGTGTATATTTATTTATTTAATAAAAGTTTAATTTCTAAAATAAAATTATACAAAATCAAAATTCTATATTCATAGTTAGGACCACAGGACAACGTCTGTCGGGAAAGCTAGTTTTTAAATAAAAAACGGACTTTGTAGCTTTAAGCACCTTCTGCTTGCGACATAGTAATAAAACATATGCATTTGTTGATATCTCGAGGCTTTCGAAAATTGACTAAATAAAATATACGAGAAAAAGTGGAACCATTAGAAAATACCTACTTCGACCTTTCACGAAGGAAGACCTTGTGCAAAAATACACAATAGTTAGTGCTAGGGAACCTAGATAAAAGGAAGAAGTCTCACAGGGAGGAGACCACAAAACCTCCGCCATTTTTAATTTGTTGTCACTGCGGTGTGTTATTTGTACTGAAAATCTTATAGTGCTGTATTTGACTTGTGTTTTCTTCATTAAATACGATTGAATACGAATAATATAGTCAATTGAGCGGCTCTAAATTGTTCCAAAAGGATAAACTGTTTACGTCTACGACTATTGAAAATGGCACCTATCAGTTTGTTAAGCGTTCGACAGCTCTGTATGAGTCTGCCCGGTTGATATAATTAATTACCTATTTATCATTATACCAATTCAGTATTCATAATTAAGACAGGACAACGTTAGTTGGCTGAGCTATTATTTTATAAATGTGATATCTGGAAATGGTTATATGTTAAAGGATATTTTCTTCAAACACTTGAACAACAAAGGGAACGGCATTAAACTTTAAGAGCGCTCTCACAAACGAAATAATGTATAGCTGCATCAAACTTCCCGTCATTAAAAATAACATAGTGTTATTTTATATGGCAACATTCCTTCATCATTATTTGAACTCTTCGCATTGTGCTCTGGTGGTGAAACGCCAGTGGCGCTATTCCACAATAAAAATACCATTATGGCATAAGCATTCTCTTAGAGCGCTTTGCGAAAAGACAACACGTCATGATACAAATTGTTTTCCTTTCTACCACTTTGTGTCTCAGTGTCATAAAGCATGAACATGCTGCCAACACAAATAATACCAAATGAATTAACTGCATAATATTGTGTACATTTTATCAACTGGCAACAAAATTTATTTTCAAATAGGTACTGGCTGATCCTATAGACGTCATTCTGTCAAAAGCTTTTAAATCATCGGAGATTCCTCAAACAAAATGTGACACGTGAATTAATTACTACTTTCATTTATATATCATAGCTAAAGAAAGCGAAATCTTAATAAGTCTTCCATTAAAAACGCCATTACTATAGCTCAATGTTCGAATATGTACGTGTATATTATAATCCATAGATGAAACATAAACAAAAATTATAGAATAATTGGCAAAATAGTATGACTGACATTTCACGATAAAATATTTCTATTAAAGTTTTCGCTAACCTTGGAACAAAAATCATATTCATAACCGAATATATATGTATGAAGCCGCATTGCCGATTTTAAATAACATAATTAAGTTTTTTTTTTCTTTTTACGATTATTATGTGAGGCAAAATTAGTGTATAGCAGGTACCTTACTATCGTCATAAACTTTCTTATTGATCACACAGGCAGGAATACATCGGTGACATTACACGCTGTCATTTAAGGTAAAGTTTCCACCACTGAAAAGCTCACAAGACAGACAATATTATTATGTTGGTTGCAGATAAACCTCTGCTGTGTACGTTATGTTGGCCAACTTGCGAAGATATTTATTATTCTCTGTGGATATATTGTTTTAAAGTTTGATGGAACATAATATTTAGACGGTAGGTGTGTAAAGTTAATTAAAATACAGTGAAGCTACGAATATCGTTCAACCCAAGAAACTCGGTAGACTAGAAAAGGTTGTCAAGAGCCATTTACAACCTTTTCAGAACCTTCCGCGCTCCTTGGAAGGAATAATTTTTACGCAATGTTGCACTGTAAGGAACAGACTTTTAAAATACCTAAATGACTGATAGAGAATCACACTCTAAGGCTATTTTCTAACTTCTTCTCTCTCCGAGAATTCTCATGATTAGGAGTTTCGGAGACTCAAACATTACCACCTAATGGCGAACGTTGTTAACGTAAAGTGACCACACTAAGCCAGCCTTCGAAACAACTGTAGAAGACGGTCGTAAGCCCGTGGTGGTTTGTTCCATTCAAAAATCGAACATCAGTAATGAATTTTTAGAGTCATTAGTTGTTAGATAATTCTTTAAGATCTAGTCCTGGAAAAGGGTCACAAGAATCTAGACATAATTAGAACGTTGTGTACCAACAGAGCCAATAGGCAATAAATATGAGACATTAACAAAAATTGATATAGTCATATTCTGGCGCCAAATACATGACAGTCGCATTCTTTAAATTTGGTTGCTCTCTTGTTCTCAATAATTTCCAACTTTTATCTCTATATTTCATTAATTATTATTAAATAGCATGAGATTTTTCGACATGTTGAACATGTCGAGAATTCTCATGATTAGGAGTTTCGGAGAATCAAACATTACCACCTATTTTCTAACTGAAAAGTGATCGCGCGACCCTGCGATGAGCGATCATACAATGTTCTCAATTTGAATGATCCGTTCGCGTTTGAGTATAATATGAAACACTTTCCAGTTAGGACACACGGTGAGAGTCTGGTTGCGGAGTACAGGAGGATTGAAGGCGTTTTCTTTGCTCGACCATAATTGATGGACACGGTAAAAGAAGAATAGTTACCATATTTAACAACCTTGAAAGTCTAAATTGTAACACTGAAACAAGTCACTTGTCTCCAACCTACACCAACAGCAAGCGCGCTCGAGACGCTGATAGTAACAAAATAAATTAAATAACATTAAATCATTTCTGATGGCGATCAAAAATATTTTTAGGTAGGTACCTATATAAATTATTAATTTAAGAAACTATCCTATTTTATAATTGAGAATGTTCGTCAGTAAATCGGTATTTTCGTTGAAACTCTCAACCGCTCGCGAAATAATTATTGTCATACATATGACAAAACCAACGCAACTACAAGAAATATTTGTTCATATTATATTATTCATCTGTAAGTAGACATTCGTTGCTTTGACAATAATAATGTCCGAAGGGAAATATATTTTTATCTACGAAATATGTTATACTCGATCAGAGGGATCGAGAAGAATGTCCGATTGTCCGCACTTATCAACGCGGTTAAGTGGAATTGAACCCTTTAAGTTTTTTTTTGCTATACAGTCATCAGATAGGTTTTGCTACTAGTTAGTATGATAGTACCGTCAAAAGAAGACATAATATATCAAGATAGTATTGAAACGAGAGAAGTAGAACTGTAGAAAGCATGTAGGTTGAAGATTATCCCAACACAGCACCATCTCTTAGAACTTCTAAGAACATTATGTTGTCATTATTTCACTGCCTACCGTCAAAATGTAGGACATGTTTCAGTGGCGGCACGTTACAAACATTGACACTTTATCTCTGCTTTTTTTTTAGTAAATCTGAAACAGTCAAAGTAAACAGAAAACACGAGAATTTTTTGACAGTGTGTAATCAAAACTAGTGTTGTGAAAGAGTTGGTCAACATTGGGAAGTTGCCTTTAATTGGTACACTGAAAGTCTTATGTTCTGTTTTGTGAGTGCAATGTCCCCATTCGTGTCACAATCTTCGTGTTCTAATTTCGACATCAACACGATTGAAAAGACTTCTAGTTCAGTGGTTCCCAAAGTGGTCCCGCACCACCAGGGGTCTCTGGAATCGTTGAAATTTAAAATTGATTTGAGTTTCCCTGAACTATGTCGGGGGTCCGCACAAGGTAAATAAAATACAAATTGTCCATTTTCGCGAAAAGTTTTAAATGAATTATCAATTTTTATAATATTATGACTGATTTATTAGCTAAAATCGAAAAAGAATTTGGTTATAACAAATGTAAATTTTGCAAAAAAAAAAAAAAAAAACATTATTTTCAAGACTCTGCGACGAAACAGCACGCCTCGGCCTTCGAGTCAATGCCAGTAAAACGGAGCTCATGGCGAATAATGCCTGCCCCGATAAACAGCTACCGATAACCATCGATGGTCACCAGGTCTCCCGGGTGGATAAATTTAAGTACCTGGAAGTAACCATTACCACCACTGGTGACCTCGGGGCTGAGCTACCGATACGTATCGGTATGGCAAGTGGCGCCTTCAACAACATGACCAAGATATGGAAGGCGTCGGCGTTTAGTGTCGAGACGAAATGTAAACTGTTTGATGCGTGTGTGTTGCCCATTCTCCTGTATGGGTGTGAGTCCTGGCACCTGACTCTGGCCCAGGCACAAAAAGTATCTGCATTCGAAACGAAGTGCCTCAGGAGAATTTTGGGTATAAGATGGTACCACCGCATCACGAACGACGCTATACGCCGGCGCACCCAGCGTGAGCCCGTCACCTCTACTATTATGTGGAGGAGATGGACTTGGCTGGGACATGTGTTAAGGATGCCGAATGACAGTTGGCCGAGGAGAGCGCTGTTCTTCCTCCTATCAGGGTCCCGGAGACGAGGAAGACCCTCTCATACTGTGTTCCGCTCCTTCGAGGCAGAGCTGAGGAATCTGGACATGGTGTGGGAGGAGGTCATTAACTTTGCGCAAGATCGGGCGCAATGGAGAGCTCTTGTTGCCTCCCTATGCCCCTAAGTGGGGTCTACAGAGAGTTTGGATTGGATTGGATTTTGTAAGATATGGTGAAAATGTTAGGATTTAGAAAATTGGTCTGTAGGTCAACAGATTTTAGGAGCCACTATTTTAGATAAAGATCATAAACAATTTACCCAATTAAGCGTATCTACATAAAGGTTTATAGTCAAGTATTTGGATTGTCGAATTTTATGCAACATTCAGAAGTTCGTATGGGTTAAATCCCCGGTAGAGAGCACCTTCCTTTATTGCGACACAAACTACTTAGCTTATTTCAATATTTCAAAATATATGTTAACCTATGATTACATGTCAAAGTAAAATTAAGTATTCGCACATATTTCTAACAGCACCAAAAATATGAAGTGCTGGAGATCAGTCACATAATTTCTTTTAGAGAGTTCTCGGTTGAAGCCAATTTCGGGGATACATAAATAAATAACACTCTTCTATAGATAGATGTCAGTGTAACCGGCGGAACTTGATGCTTGAAGCATTTTCTACCAGTCCAATCTGAGACAGGAAGCCAACCGCGAGTAGAATTTTCATGTGAAAAAACACAGAAAATTTCTTACCCGACCGGGAATTGAACCAAGGACCTCTTGATCTGCGCCAATGCAACTAGGCCACCGAGGTCGGTTAAATCAAAAATTAAAAAACTGGTTGTTCGTTAAAAAATGAAAATAGCTGTTCATTCTAAACAACTCCATATACAATTGAAAAAAAGGTGTATCGGGTCGCATTAATTTAAATGTTTAATAAATTTAGTACGTAAGTGTTTGTAAATACATTTAGTTTAGTGAACTAGCTACGTGTGGTCCGTACTGCTGTGAGACTTGGACTCTGAAGATTAACACAATAAACAGGCTCGAGGCTTTCGAGATGTGGTTGCAACGCAGAATGCTCAAGATTCCTTGGACCGACCTGGTGACAAATTCAGAAGTCCTTGATCGAGCCGGGGCAGTGCGTGAACTCCTGTCACAAGTAAAATTTCATATCTGGGACACATCATGCGTGGAGAAAAGTATCGACTGATCCACCTGATACTGAAGAGAAAGATCAAGGGTCGCAGAGAGGCTAGAAGAAAGCATATGTCCTGGCTGCGCAATATACATACGAGAATGGACGGGTTTCCGTACTGTGGAACAATAATTGTTACGAGCAGCCCAGGACAGAGAAGGATTCGCCACAGTGATCGCCGACGTTGGGAATACCTGACATGGCACCAAAAGAAGAAGAATAAATTTAGATTTTCTAGAAATTGTAAAATAATAAAAAAAACTCGAGAGGAAATGTTTGAATTATTATAACCCTTTGTTATGTACCGAACAGATGAGTTCGTCACAATGGCACATACTTATTTTAAACTTGGCAAAGTATTATACAAGTATGTAGTTTGAGACTTTCCACCCTCCGTCACTGGATTCTTCAGTGAGTCACCCCAAGTATAAACAGAAAACCTCTTAGTTATCCTTCGATGTAGAGTTAGTTTGTAATATCACAATGTGTCCTAGTTTGACATTCCTTAGTAGTTGTGGAATACGTTACTCCGTTCGGCTGTCCATTTTCAAAACATTACATCCGGTACATTGTTTAGTTTCATAATGAAAGTATCACGCAAGATTTTCATTATTAAAACGGCACTTTGAGAGTCTTTAAAACTAAAAGTTTTATATACAAACTCCCTTAACACATTAATATAAGAGTAAAGTAGAATATCCAGCATAATTTTGAACACATTATCCCGCGCCATCAATTTTCAAAGGATAAATTCCAACGGTACAAAATTTCCCTGACAGTTTCCAAGCACTCGAGCCGAAGCTGAATATTTCTGTTGTTAGATTTCATAGAAAACTTCTTTACTGCGATTTTTTTTTCATTAATCTTCAAATTATTTTATTATTGCCGTGGGGTGGCCGGCTAAGAATAGCACCTCTGCTTTTTTTGCTGGTTTTTGCAGCATCCTGTAAGAGGCAGGAAATCGAAAAATCAGATCGGGACCTTGAGGTTGACCACCTCACGTCCTTAAACCTCAACCGGTCAGAAAAGGCACCTTAAGCCTCGGACGCCTTCGAGCGTAATGGAGAGCTCTTGGTGCCTCCTTATGCCCCTAAGTGGGGTTTAGGCCCCCTGCACCGCGGGTTGGTTTGGGGGGGATCTGCGGCGGGCTTGATTTGTGTGGGCCGGCTTTTTGGTTCGATTGCTTTGATCGAACTAGAGGGTTGGTTTCGTGCGGGTTGGGTTTGCTGCGGATTTTTCTCCTCCGGGCTGGCTTGTGGCCTTAAAGGGAGAATGTATGTATGTATGTATTTATTTATTAGAGATCCCAACATAGCACTGAAAAACACAAACAAAACATTTAATCCCCAGTACTCCAATAACAGCCCGCATATAGGTACTTACATAATAAGTTATAATAATTCTTGTTAAGACGCATTTATACATCGAAAACATAAAATGTAACATTAAATTAAGTTTGCAATGTGTGTTCCTACGATAAAGTATGTTTTAGTAAGACATTACTTTCCCTTTTTTAAGATTTCTTTTTTTCTCCCAACATGCCCTTATCATCACAATTTAAGTAGGTAAATGTATACTTAAAAAAAAAATAAGTAGCGTATGGTAGCGTATATAAATTTAAATGGGAGGTTTTCTGGGGAGCTTCCGACAAGACACACTAGCCCCTGTATTCACCAAGAAAAACTGAGTGTAAGATCAGCTAAGCGAAAGATTAGCCTAATGTCTCCCTCACCTCCCTCAACGCTTATAGCTATTCAACAACGAAAACTTACAAAACATAGCTGAGCCTAGACTGATCGTGTGTATCCATAGATAAAACTGTCATTTATTTACGGAAGCAGTCAATAAAGTAACTAAAATGTATATTTTTGATTATTTATATAAATATATATTTAAAAAAATTAATAATTTAATAATAATTTATATATTAAAAAAATTTATCTACTATATAAATTAAAGTCGGGTTAGTGCGAACACTTATAACTCGAGATCGGCTCAACAGATTCTTCTGATGTTTCATTTATTGGATTCTTCTCCGCTCCGGATAACAGAATAACTAATAAAAAGTTGAAAAAATGGGTAAGAAATTATGTAAATTACAATAACTATATAAATTAAAGTCGGGTTAGTGCGAACACTTATAACTCGAGATCGGCTCAACAGATTCTTCTGATGTTTCATTTATTGGATTCTTCTCCGCTCCGGATAACAGAATAACTAATAAAAAGTTGAAAAAATGGGTAAGAAATTATGTAAATTACAATATTTAAGTTAGTATGGAGCGGCAGCCTGCGACGCGCCCACGCCGTCGCGGGTAGTTCCCTCTCATTTTCGCATACGTTATTGTAGTACAGTAGCCCATCTCACTTACTCCACCGCAAAATTTTTATACAAAGTCAACAATATTATCGGTCACATTCGTCTTAGCTCTTACTTCATAGGCGAGGTAGGGTGTGTGCGCGAGCGCATTATTGTCACGTTGTTTCCTCCAGAGCTTTGCATACGAATGAAATATGGATGTTTCTGAAATATTTTATGTAATTATTTTATTAGCTAAACTCAATCGAATTAATTAATTATTTAATGGGGGCGCAGTGCACATTATGTACATATTAACGGGCCACTTCGGGCTAGAACCACAGGACAACGTCTGTCGGGAAAGCTAGTATAATATAATTATGATTTCTTATTTTGTTGAATTCAATGATAACAATAATTTTTATGAACAAAATCCCAACGCGTTCTTTTCAGATGCCATAAGCTGTCAAGTCTTGATCAACGCCATCTATCGATAATAGGCCAAAGCTAAATGAAGTAGTTCTTACATTTATAGTGTTCAAAAGTTAAAATACTTATATGTACATACGCATTGTAACATGGAGAAAAAAAGACAGCAGAACTTTTCGGTTATTGATAAGTGTCGATTTGTCGAGCTGATTAATTTACATATAAAATTATTACATGCCTGCTTACAAATATTGAATAAATTACGAAAAAAACTGCAAAAAATTGGAAGAAGACGGCAACAAGTATGGCGGACGCTATAGAATAATTTTGACAGATGGACGCTTAGCGTAATATAATCCAGCTCTATAGCCGATTAAAATTTGAGGGAAAGGTTCACTCAAATCACGCTGAGGGAGTGTATAATATTTTGGTGAATACCAATTTTGACATTGATCGTAATTTGAGTTGATAATACGCTCAGTTTATCTTGGTGAATACAGGCGTTAGTGGCAGCACTTCTAATCAGGTCTATTGTCAAATTATGACAGCTGTCAAACATACCTTCTTGCATTGACTGATGAATATTATGCTAATATATCTCCTCAAATCGAGATTGATGGCAGAGTTATTGAAAAAGTCCAAGAATATATATACCTGGGACACTGTATCCGATTAGATAAAGAAAATCAGACGGCAGAAATAAAACGAAGAATCGGACTAAGCTGGGCTGCCTTTGGGAAACTAGGGTGTATATTAAAAAATAAAAAAACACCCATCAACCTGAAGAGCAAGGTATATGAAGCTTGTGTTCTGCCAGTAAGTACATATGGTCTTGAAACTGTCACTCTGACAAAGCACAGCGCAGAGAGACTAAGAGTCACGCAACGAGCGATGGAAATAAGAGCCATTCTAGGACTGTCCCTTAGAGATAGAGTCAGGAACGAAACGGTGAGGGATAGAACTAGAGTCACAGACGTGATCCACCGGGTGATGACTAAAATGGAAATGGGCAGGACATGTCGCTAGAGCTACTGACGAAAGATGGACCAAAATACTGCTGAATTGGAGACCGAGAGACACGAGAAGAAGTGTAGGAAGACCACAGATGAGATGGAGGGATGACCTGGAGCGACACGCTGGGGTGCTATGGATGCAGACTGCGCAGGAGAGGTCGACATGGAGGGACATGGAGGAGGCTTTCGTCCAGGAGTGGACGGCGATAAGCTGAAGAAGAAGAAGAACAAATCTCCTCTCTTTTTTGTTTTCTCAATTAAACAATTTAACGTTTTAATTATTGATGATTGCAAAAGAGGCTTTTTCTAGGAGGTAAACCATAGTGTGTCCTTTTACACTATACATAAACAAAAGCACTAGGTATGTATTTGTCTTCAAGGGTAGATTTGTAGTACTGTTCATCTTTGAGAAAGTCTCAGTGGTGCTGTTCTGTATCTTCTTGTTTTATTGTTTTCTGTTACGGTATTTTTTCATTTGTATTTAGGTAGGTATATAAAAAATAAAATAAGATAAATAATTATTTTATTTGTAATAGTATGTAAAAAGAAATGTACAATGATTATTCTAAACATATGGTTGAGGTTATAAACGTTAATTTGACCAGTATTGGCAACGCCGTTTTTCAAACGCAAAGTAGCCCAACTGAAAATTTGGTATGGGGTCATTCCGAAAATTTTAGTATCCGAAGAGAGGTTGGAGTTCACTAAAAATGGTCATTTAGTATCCGAAAGGTGAAAATTCGCTAAAAGGGAAGTAACCCAAGTGGCTACCTGTCGCCTTTTAGATTTTTTCGTCGCATATTCTCGTTACAAATAGCCCAGATGGCAGTAAATCGCCCCCTTTGGCAACACTGAATTTGACAATAGACCGGATTGGCAAGGGCGCCTCTAGTGGCACAAAATGGAAAAAAACATCCCATTAAATCAAACGGTAACTTCTACGAAAAAGGTATTGAGCGGGTACCTATGCCTACAAAATGAATAAGTTGGTACCAACTTATGTATTTTTTTAATATTATTCGTCTAAATACCTAATTATGTAATGAACAATGTGTTTGTGTAAATAAAAACGATAAAAAATGAATGATACTTTTTTAAAGAGGAAGATGTTTTTGCCAAAAGTATTTGCATCTTATTCAGATTCTCTCTCCTCTAAAGTTGAACAATTTCGAACAACATAATGCTGCATTTAAACGCTTGCCATGGTATGGCAAACCACCACAAACACCAACGTGTAAACGGGGTGATTGTGCTGGTTTGTGTGAGCTTGCCAACGCTTGCAACAAGTGTCGGTTTTTACACAGATCAAAGGAGTTTGCGGCAAATGTATGAAAATACCGACGCACACGCCAACGTGTAAATGGCGTCCAAGCGTTTGTGAAGGCTTGGAGCTCGTGGTGGCTTGCCAAGCCATGCCAAGCGTGTAATTGTAGCACTAAGCGGCCCTAGACAAATTGAAATTATTGGCAAACGACTACAAACGAATTCTTCGACAATGTACAGTAGGAAAAAAATTAACTATCCACTTTTTATATTTTTATATAAGTGTCTTTGTTTGGTTTAAATAATTGTTTATATTATGTTCCAGTGGACAGTTAATTTTTTCGTACTCTACATTGACGAAATCTTCGTTTGTAGTCAAACGCTAATTTGAATTTGTTGTAGCAGAATATTTTGACAGATATCAGTTAAATATTGACAATGGCAACATTTCAACGGGAAGTGGTGCGCGCCGGGCCGACATAGCCGGGCGGTGGGGAGGCCTCGCCGTCAGACCAAGCACGGAGCCGAGCAGCACGGACGAGATACCTTTTCAAAGAGGGAGAAAAAGATGGTGGCCAACAGCATGTGCTTCATCGACGAGCTCTATTAAATTTGTGGCCAACGGCTTGTGCTTCATCGACGAGATCTATTAAAACTATCTACAGATTCAAACGCCGAAAGTCAACACCGGACGAAAAGGATGGTGATCAACAGCTCGTGCTTCATCGACGAGATCTATTAAGATTATCTACGTATTTAAACGCCGAAATTCACGGAGCCGCCCCAAGACGTCGACGCAGGATCGTCAGTGTTCTAAAGGTCAGGTCATTCAACAGTAATAACCTCTTTGCAATCCATGCCCATAGTACACAGAAAACTTTATGTAAATTACTTTTTGTTAAATTTGTTTTTTTGCCATTGAGCCCATCCTCTGTCCACCGCGGCAGAGGGCAAGCTAATAAAACCATTATTCAGCAATAATTTTGTTCATATTCATGAATATACAATCTTAACAACCTCCCTCCTTGATTGAGAAATAATATAGGGAACAATAAGAGGATGCCAATGTACATGAGAGTACCCCGCCCTGAGTTAATAATTAATTGAAATCTATCTATATCCATATCTCATGCTCTACCGTAAACCTAGGAAAAATCACCACAAAACTCTGGCGCCCACGTGAGGCTTTTAAAAAGATATAACTGATATCTAATTGTTTTAAGTTTAATAGCTGTTTTTTTAATTTGTTGAACTCATAATGGGGTATCATGTACATTGTTAAGTCCCGTGTGTGCGTATCTCTGTGCTTGGCTGACCACCAAAAATTGTAAATATAGTTTTAATTTTTTAACTGTAAGTATCGCATATGTGTCCGATCTGTTTAACTCATTGCTTAGGTAGAAAACTAATTATAATTTGTTTCAGCATCTGTAATGATCTGCTCAATACTTTGGTAATTATATTTTTATTTTCAAAAAAGTTTTTTCATAGTCACAAAATAAACGTAAAATTTTGCAACAATAACATTTTTTTCACTGGAATGTCTGGACTCAGAAGTTACAAAATAAACAAGTGTATCGATTGAATTGTCAAAAGATAATTGTCTCAGTAAATAAATTAATTTAAAAATAATAGTTTGAATAATAGTTTTGTAAATTTAGAATGTTTTGTAGTGTTTCATTGAGAGAGAATAATTTTGTGTACATAAGCAAGTGAGCTTGAAGTGTATCATTGAGTAAAGTGAAACTAATGAATTTGAAAATTGTATGTTCTAGCTTTCGTCGCTGAAGTTTTTCTTATGAGTTCGACACATATGCTGATAATTTTGAAAATTGAACGGAGTGCTGGAAACGGGGAGAGATTCGGGTTTTGAAAATTGGCGATTGAAATGAGAAGTCACAGTAGAGTCAAGTGAGTAGATAAATCGTTAGTACTGTGAAATTTTGAAAAGTTTTTATTTTTTCTGTGATTATAAAATTTGCTTTATAATATATGAGATTTGCATCGTGTGTCCTCAAAATAGATAGGTTCCCTTTTGATCTGTATGTCGGTACAAAATTCATATTGCATTGTAGTGTAAATAGAAGTGAAGGTAGCGCAGGACTATATTCAAGCGCGTTTTTAATTTATATGTGCTATCAGGTTCATATTATTACTGTTAGGTAAATAGCCTTTATTAGAATAAAGATGAATAGTGAAGGCCATGCCGAAGCTATCGATGAGATGGGGGACCGGATTGTAGAAGAGGGAAATGGCACCACTAGCACTGTATACCAATCACCTGTGGCGGGAACAGTGCGAGTGCATTCTTATGTTCGCAAAAGGGCTGCACCGCAAAAAAAGAGTATAAAGAAACAATTGAGTAAGAATTCACTTAAAGGTTCTGTAGACAATTTAGGAAAGCAATTTGATCCGCGTAAATTTGGTATTCAATTTAGCGGCCAGACTGACCCAAATGAGTTTGTTACAAGGTTAGTTGAGCTTGCGGGGGTATATGGAGTAAACCTGGACAGCGTAATAAAATGCATGCCAGTACTTTTGACGGGGTTTGCACTTACATGGTTCAGGGCGTCTTCTTTGGACAATACATGGGAAACATTCAAGTTTAAATTTCTTAAACAGTTTGAGGGCGGTAATAGGCAGCGAGAGTTGAAATTAGAAATAATGTCGACTGAACAGAAGGCAAACGAGAAGGCGGCTGAGTTTATTCTTAACATTCAGGAAAAAAATAGGTCATTGCATTGTCCAATGAGCGAGGAAGAATTATTAGATATAGTAGTCCACGGACTGTCCCCTAATTACGCAGGCTTGATCGCTTCCACATGTGTAGAATCGATTGAGAAACTGATCGAGATATGCGCTAAGTTTGAAAATCTTTCAGGAGTAAATTTGTGTAAAAGAAATTTGAATAAAAATAAAATAAATGAGCTAGCTATGGAGAAGATAGGGGAAGGCGGAATGAATTCGCCCAGCGTCGAATGTCATTGTATGCACACAATTAGTAAAGCAGATCCCAATGGTTTAATTAAAAACATGGGTGACTTAAGGGTCAATGTAAATCAAACTGATCATGCGAATTTGAGTACGCCGCGACAAAGCCAAAGTAATAATAAAGTAGGCAATAATGAGGCTCGCGGACCCATATGCTTCTTTTGCCATAAACCAGGTCACATACAGGCAGAGTGCTATAAGAAGAGACGCGTAATGAATGAGAATACAGCACAAAATAATTTTAGGGGTAACCGGAAATTTAACAGGGGATCGAATAATCAGACGTATTCGGGGTCTAGATATAACGGCAATAAAAAAAACGAATAAGCAGCCAGCCGTCGTTAGAAGAGAGAAACAGCGAGTGGGCGAGCTGGCTGAAATGTGTCAGTTTGTTTTATAAAACACATAAATTGGCTCCATTAATATGCGCGAAACGGGGAGATGCGCGCCCTTACATAGAAATATTGTTAGAAAACGAAAAGTTCACGGGACTGTTGGACTCCGGGGCTTCAGTATCGGCGTTGAATCGAAACATGGCCGAATATTTCGTAGGGAAGGGTCACAGAGTGACACACTCATCCGAGCAAGTAGCTGGGGCTGACGGAAATAGAATACACGTAAAGGGAACTTTGAAAATTAGAGTTAAGTGTGGAAATAAATGTGACTATTTGGATTTTTTTATTTTGGATGATTTGAAGCAACAAGTTATATTGGGGATAGACTTCTGGCACAAATTTGAAATTGCTCCTAAATTAATTAACAGTATTAAGTATTCGCAGGATAGTGAGATTAACGAATTGGGAAAAATCGAAAGTAAAATGAATTTATCTCATAGACAATTATCATGTCTACGGGAAGTAGAAGCGATGTTTGAGGACATCTCTTTTGAGAAGATAGGGTTAGGATGTACTAATTTGGTTAAACATAAAATAATCACTGAAGGAGAGCCTATTAGACAAAGGTATTATCCGTTATCTCCCGCTAAACAACAGCAAGTGGAAAAAGAACTAGATGAGATGCTGCAATTGGGTGTGGTCGTGGAATCTAATTCGGCTTGGACGAATGCGACTCTTATGGTACAGAAACGAGATGGCACTAATAGATTTTGCTTGGATTCTAGGAAGCTTAACGAGATTACTAAGCGAGATAATTATCCTCTTCCAAATTTGAATCACACTTTGTCGTGTTTGAGAAACGCCAAATATATTAGTTCAATAGATTTGTCGAAAGCATTTTGGCAGATCCCGTTGGAGGCAAGCTCTTGCGAGAAAACAGCTTTTGTCGTACCTAGACGAGGTTTATTCCACTTTGTAAAGCTGCCGTTTGGACTTAAGAACGCGGGAAGCGAATTACAGCGATTAGTAGATAGGTTGTTTGGGCCTCCGTTCGATGAAAACGTGCTTTGTTATTTGGATGACCTAATTATAATTTCCACGGATTTCGAATCACACATGAAATTACTTAAGAGAGTTAGAGAAAAGTTGAAAGAAGCGGGCTTAACTGTTAAGCTGTCAAAGTGTCAATTTTGTAAGAGCGAGCTTAAATACCTAGGATACTTAGTAGATAAAGACGGCCTACGACCTGACCCAGCAAAGGTTAGTTGCATTAAGGGATACCCTCCCCCGAAAAATTTGAAACAGCTGAGAATATTTTTAGGGATGATAGGATTTTATAGACGTACTATTAGAAACTGTAGCGAGATCTCTGCACCTCTGAACAAGCTCTTAAGGGTAAAACGCGGAGAAAATAGTTTTTCATGGAACCGTGAGGCGGAAGAAGCATTTGAAAAGTTAAAGCAAGCTTTAATATCGGCCCCAGTGCTAGTGTGCCCGGACTTTACAAAACCATTCATTTTGCATACGGATGCTAGTAAACACCAAATAGGAGCCGCGTTGCATCAGGAATTAGATGGAGTAGAAAAGGCAATAGGTTTCTTTTCCAGGACGCTGACTCAGTGCGAGCGAAACTACTCAGTAACCGAGCGCGAATGTTTAGCCGTATTGGAAGGCATAGAGAATTTTAGATCTTTCATAGAGGGTATGGAATTCAAAGTAGTAACTGACCACGCTGCTTTAAAGGCGTTAACTAGGATCTCAAATCCAACAGGGAGACTTAGCAGATGGGCCGTTCGCTTATCACAATTTTCGTTTACAATAGAGCACAGAAAGGGGAGTTGCCATAACGTGCCAGATGCGTTATCGCGCATTCCGAGTAGTGTAAATGAAATTTCATTAGAGGTAAAAGATCAAGACGAGTGGTATGACAGGATATATAACGGCTGGCTGGAATCACCAGGCAAATACATTAATTACCGCGTAGATGAGGGGAAATTATTTAGGTTGATGAAAGACGATAATCCGTTGACCCGCGAATTTGAATGGAAAGAGGTGCCTAAGAAGGACACTCGCACCGCGATTATTAATAATCATCACACGTCAGGTCACCCCGGTACATTTAAAACGTATAAGCTATTATGTAGATATTATTATTGGCCAAGAATGTTCATAGATGTGAAACGTGCAATAAAATTATGCCAAACCTGCAAAATGTTTAAGCCGTCGAACTTACCGCCGGCAGGGTTAATGCGTAATAGAAAGAAATTCGATAGGCCAGCTAAAGGATACAGCTTAGATTTGGTGGGGCCGTTACCTAAGTCTTCAAATGGTTACACCCAAGTCCTATCAATAGTAGATATATTTACGAAATATTGTTGGCTGTTCGCACTACGCAGGGCTACGGCTCAGGAAATCGTCAAGGTATTGGAAAATAAAGTTTTTCTTACGGATGGGGTACCCCAACTGCTGGTATCTGATAATGGCCACCAGTTTACTTCCAATTTGTTTAAAGATTTAGTAGCATCGTACGGAGTACGCAGGTTATTCTACACGACACTGTACACTCCAATGTGTAATAATGTTGAGACATTTAATCGGTCGATAGGATATACACTGGCGACGTTTACGAGTAAGAACCAACGTAAGTGGGATGTATACCTGGATCAAGTCCAAAGTATGATGAACAATACCATAAACGTGGCGACAGGCTACACCCCTAATTTGTTAATGAAAGGCAGGGAAGTTATATTGGACGGAGCGATTTACGGCGAAGTAGATGAAACGCAAATGTTAAATTCTAAGAATTTAGCTAGAGACAGGAGACTGTATAGGGAAAAGATGGAAAACTTGAGTCTGTTACATAATATCGTAGTTGACAATTTGTGGGACGCATATAAACGAAACGCTAAGTGTTACAATAAAGGTCGGTCTGATAGAAGTTATGGTGAAGGGGAAATAGTGTGGAGACGTAATTTTGTACAATCTAATGCGGGAACTTACTTTACAAAAAAGCTTGCGCCTCGATTTGTGAAAAGTCGGATAGTCAGGAAGTTCAGCGACGTAGCCTACCTGTTAAGAGATGAGGAGACCGGGGTCGAAAATAAATATCACATTAAAGATATTATCAAGTCTGAGTAGGTGGAAATATATAGCTATTTAGGTTTACATGGGGATGGTTGGATTGAGATCAGCAGAATAGTGAGGAAAGAGTTTAGCATCGAGCTACGAAGCATGCCTCGAAATCCAAGGTTCTACCAAGAAGAATGCTCGAGACGTAAAGTTTGGGTTTGTAAGGCTAATAGCATGCTTTGGATGTGACATGATGAAAGAATGAGTGATGTATGTGAAATACAATGAAAGCAGATAGAGTGAATGACTGGGAGAAAATTGGATCGTGGTGCGTTTCGTCGCGAAATTTGTGTTTGTGGGTGTGTGTGTGGCATCTTTAAATCATGGAGTCCTTGAGGGCTTAAGACTACCTCTAAAAGAGTGGTCAAATGATGAAATTATGGCCTGCAGACACTCAGAAAACAAGCGGGATGGGATAGTTAGATGTTATTTGATGGAATAGGGTTACGAGCCGTTGATAAAATTGGTAGTTATCTTTGATGCATAGGGTCCACGAGGACTTAAGATTATCTCTTGAAAGAGCAGTCGAATGATGAGACGGTAACTTGCAATTGGTTAGGAAATACGAATTACCGTAGAAAAATTGTAATTTGACGAGAAACGGGATTATGCTATGATTTCGTAATGACAATCGACGTTATCTTTCTTTCATAGAGTGCATGAGGACTTGAGATTATCTCTAAATAGAGTGGTCAGGCGATTGGAAGGTAAGGTAGAATTAGTCAAGTGAAGTGCGATGAGAAGAATTGAAAATTGGTCAGGTGATACGAATTCACGAAAGGAAATTGTTTATTGTTGGGAAATCTTAAAGGTTTTTGTAAAGGAATCGGCGTTATTATGTTATCACAAAGTTCATAAGGACGTTAGGCTATCTCTAAATTGAGTGGCTTGGTGAAACAACGTAACGTGTATAAAGTTTGGTAATGAGAAATCGAAGTTGAAATTGTAATAGATTAGGTATGTCAGGCTATGTAAAATCATAGATGATTTGGAAATTATCTGGGTAGATACCTAGGTTAGAAAAAGCGTAATGTACAATAATTATATGTGAGAGGTAAAGAAAAAAGTTAAATAGGAGATGAAACACAACATGCACCCTTGAAATCATGAAGTCTCCAGGACTTGGACTATCTCGCACTCGAGTAGTCAGATGACGAAAAGGGCGATGCATGGTTGGTATGTATGAATAAGGAATGGCGTGGTAACGTCACTTCGTATCTTTAATAGGATCGTTGTTGAAACGAGTACTCGCGTGATGTGCAACTTGTAAGCAGGGAAGCTACGTGTAACTTTGTAGCCATAGAGTCAATGATGACTTGTAGCCAACTCTTAGTTGAGTGGTCCAATATGGGACAGAGGGTGAACACGTAAGTGGCCTTCATGAAAGTTAGTTAGGAAGCGAAAACTTATTGTAAATGTAAATGGTAGAAAATATTTAAAGGGGCTATAAATATGATTATAATTTGAGACTGAAAATGTAAATGTTATATGAGAACTTAGACGGAAACAAACATATTTAGAATGTCTAAACAGTTCGATAAATGCTACTCCTAAGCCGAGTTCATAAGTTGAAATATGTTAAAATTTCGTTTAAATGGTAGAAACGTTGAGAATGAGGACATACGATGTAAAATGATTGTTGGTTCAATAAAATAAAAAAATCTCTCTCCAGCGCAACGTTCGATCGTTTATTTGTATGAATTTTGTATATTGATTATATTATGTAAATATTGATTTTTGTATAAAACTTAAAGTTGAAAGGTATACAAGTACGTACCTATATGAAGAGTTTATCTCTCATTTTGATTAAGTGAAAATGTAAACATGTAATAAAAAAAAAGAGCTATAAGGCATATGTTGTTTATTTGAAAATGTAAAAGAACTGAAATTGATAATCTAATAACGATAATAGTATGTAATTTGATGTATGAAACATCTAGTTTTTTTTTACTTTAATAGTCTGAGATATAAATCTCAAGGATATCATTTTGTAAAATGTTTATGTTTGTTAGTTAGGATTAGGTAAAATGTTTTGGGATTTTTATTTAAGTTAGAGTTTTGAAAAATATTATTTTGATTTTGTTGCTTAAAAAAGGTTGAGCTGATCTATTCATGTAAATAATTAACAATTATGATTTTAAAAATTATGATAAAAGGAAAATAAACAAAAAAATATTTAGAGAGTAATTGGTTGTAAAATTGATTAAGGACCAACGCTTGAGATTTCGTACTTTGTTGCTGGATAGAAAATGTAAATAGGTTTGGAAAGCAACTAGATTTAAAAAAAAAAAAATGGATTGAAATAAATAATGTTGTTCGATGTGTGTTAAGTACCAAAGTTCAAATAGAACATTTTGAAACTTGAAGATCTAAAATAGCCTTGAGTAACGGCGTATATTATGAAAATGTTAGATTTAAAAGAAAAATTAAAGAAAATATTTTTTGAGTTAATTTAGTTTTAGGTGTCGCTATTTATGATGGGAAATTGAAATGAGATATGTATAAAAGAAAAAATTAAATCATAGATTGAGAATTTGACTTGTAAAAAAAAAATATTGGAAAAATAAAAAAAAAATATCTGTAATTTGATATAAGGCAAAAGTATAATTATTATAGTTTAAAGTTTAAAAAAGTCTATGTAATGCCTATAAAAAATGAGGTATGTAATGCCATAAAAAATTGAATGATTTGTTTAAATTGGAAAGATAAAAATTTATTGACTATCTTGAAATAATTAGAGTGATCTGAGAATCAGCCGTATGTAGGGTTTTCCGATCTGTACTAGTAGATCTATCATCTGGAAAACAACTGGGTTTGTTTCTACGAGGAATTGATTCACCCAGGATAAAGTTAATTTAGAATCAAATCGTAGTGGCGCCTGTATGTAAATTAATTGTTATTAATTTATATAAATATTGAAGTTGAAGGAGTTAGCTTGTGGCATAACATACGGCTGAATCTCTATTACAAAAATAATAATAATAGAAAAGTTGTTTAGTGGATGAGTTATATTATTTTGTATTACTGAAGAAAAATGGCATATGTGTAAATATAATGTAATATGAAACTGGAACATTTTGATTTTGTTAATATGAATTTTTTTATGAGGTGTACGCTTAACTAATATATATAATATGTGGTTATAACATTGCAAAGAGACTTGACCTTAAAAAAAAAAAATGTTGGAACATTTTTTTTTGGATGGGTGAGAGGGATATTGTAGCAGAATATTTTGACAGATATCAGTTAAATATTGACAATGGCAACATTTCAACGGGAAGTGGTGCGCGCCGGGCCGACATAGCCGGGCGGTGGGGAGGCCTCGCCGTCAGACCAAGCACGGAGCCGAGCAGCACGGACGAGATACCTTTTCAAAGAGGGAGAAAAAGATGGTGGCCAACAGCATGTGCTTCATCGACGAGCTCTATTAAATTTGTGGCCAACGGCTTGTGCTTCATCGACGAGATCTATTAAAACTATCTACAGATTCAAACGCCGAAAGTCAACACCGGACGAAAAGGATGGTGATCAACAGCTCGTGCTTCATCGACGAGATCTATTAAGATTATCTACGTATTTAAACGCCGAAATTCACGGAGCCGCCCCAAGACGTCGACGCAGGATCGTCAGTGTTCTAAAGGTCAGGTCATTCAACAGTAATAACCTCTTTGCAATCCATGCCCATAGTACACAGAAAACTTTATGTAAATTACTTTTTGTTAAATTTGTTTTTTTGCCATTGAGCCCATCCTCTGTCCACCGCGGCAGAGGGCAAGCTAATAAAACCATTATTCAGCAATAATTTTGTTCATATTCATGAATATACAATCTTAACAACCTCCCTCCTTGATTGAGAAATAATATAGGGAACAATAAGAGGATGCCAATGTACATGAGAGTACCCCGCCCTGAGTTAATAATTAGGGGACGGGGGGGTAAGATGGGGTAGCGGGCAAGATGGGGTACCGTGTCTTTTCGGTTATACGAACGACCAATCATAGACGCTGTGGTTCGTAACGACGCGCCATTTTGTTGTTTATCAGTATGCAATGAGATCTGGTCGTGAGTGCACGTGTTTTCGTCCTAGCACCAAAAACCCGTTTTTTGTCAAATTCCTTGCGATTTTCACTTTATACGTCGCACGTGTCTTGTGCCGTAACTTTAGTTTTCCAGAACTGGCTGATAGTTATTATTGTTTACCAATTATTACAGCAGCAGGTAAGAATATGTTTATTTCCATATTTTGATTTTCTTTTTTAGGGCATGTTATTTTATTCAAATGTGCATAGGAGGGCAAGATGGGGTATAGGGTACCCCATCTTGCCCCTCGAAAAAATTCAAATGATTTCTTAGCGACACATTACCTTTCATCTTTCTCTTTGATTAGGCCTATTGTTTCTGCTACGTTTTGGTGACACTTTGTGATCCCATACACTTACTGGGTATCATCTTGTTTTAGGATGGTGAAAAATTATAAAAGGAAGACGGATAGGGGAAATTGGAGTGAACAGAGTATGAAAAATGCGGTAGATATTGTTATTCAAGGGAAAATGGGGTATAAATTGGCAGCAAAAACGTATTCTGTGCCTCAAACAACCCTGGAAAGAAAAGTAAAAGAAGCTCGCGTAGGTATAGGAAATACTGCAGGTCCATCAGTCAAAGTACCTTTAGGGCCAAAAAAGAGAACATTTTCTGATGACGAAGAGAAGGAACTTTGTAATTATATAATAGATATGGAGAGTCGTCTTTATGGACTCACAACAAAAGATTTAAGAGCATTGGCGTACACTCTGGCAGTTAAAAATGGGAAGCAACATCTCTTTAATTCTGAAAAGAGAGAAGCTGGCAAAGATTGGGTTCAGGGGTTTTTAAACAGGCATCCAGAATTATCAATACGAAAACCTGAAAGCACTTCAGCTGCACGTGCCGCTGGTTTCAATAAACAAGCTGTTGAACAATTTTTTAACTTTCTCGGCAATGTTTATGATGAGCACAAACTTTCCCCCGACAGAATATATAATTGTGATGAAACTGGAGTTTCAGTAGTACCTAAAACAAAATCAAAAATAATTGCACGAAAAGGCAGAAAACAAGTGGGATCCATAACTTCTGCGGAGAGAGGTACGACAATAACTGTAGAGATTTGTTTTAGTGCAAGTGGGCAATACATGCCACCAATGATGGTATTCCCAAGAAAGAGAATGGACCCACAACTAATGTTGAACGCTGCTCCTGGAGCTTGGGGGGTTTGCAGCGATTCTGGCTGGATGACAGCTGAATTATTTCTTGGCTGGTTTAAGAAATTTATTGAATTTAGTGGGGCAACGGTTGATCGACCTGTTCTGTTGTTGTTAGATGGCCACAGCACCCACACACAAAACCTTGAGGTTATCAATGAAGGTCGTTCTAATGGAGTAATTATATTGTGCTTCCCCCCACATACGACTCATCGACTTCAAGTCGCCGATGTAGCATACATGAGACCCTTGAGCACATACTATGACCAACAAATCACAGCCTGGCTTCGGAGCAATCCAGGAATGGTGGTAACTGTTCGTCAAGTAGCCGAAATCTTTGGTAAAGCCTTTATTCAGGCTTCAACAATGGCAACAGCTGTAAATGGCTTCAAAAAATGCGGAATTTGGCCATATGATCGTACAGTTTTTTCAGACATTGATTTTGCTCCATCATTTACTACGGACATTCAACCAACAGATCAACAACAACACGAGACATTGCCTGAAACCAATTCATCAGATAATGGAGCAACAGCTATAAATACTCCATTTGCATTAACTGACGCGTTAGCTGTTGTTCCTGAGACGACAACGGCCACAACAATACCTCCAAGGGTTTCTTCGGTTTCGACGCATAGAGATTCTGTTAATGATGCTATTGATGAAACAATGATTTGCCATTTTTCTGATGTCATGGTACCATCTGAGGTTGAAGCAGAGCCTGAGCCCGGTTGCTCCACTTGGATGAGACAAAGCACAACTTCTCCAACGTCCGTTTTTCCGGTTGTAAGTCCGCAGCAAGTGATGCCATATCCTGCAACTCGAAAAAATTCTCGAGTAACAAGAAAAAGAGGAAAAACGGCCATAATTACTTCTTCTCCATATAAAAAACAATTAGAAGAAACATTGGAGAAGAAGAAACAGACAGAAGATAACAAAAGGAGAAAAAGAGATGAAAAAGAAAAAAAACAGAACAAGAAAACCAAGTCGGCTCAGAAAAAGAAGAATGATAACGACAATATCCCTTGCTTGTACTGTCAGGGAAAATACTTGGAGTCAAATGAAGGATGGGCCGCGTGTTCTCTCTGTGGGAATTGGGCACACTGTAGCTGTGCTGGGTTAGATGACGAGGATGACATGACAGTGTTTGTTTGCGAGTTTTGCAAACAAAAATAGAAGAGATCTCCCATACCCCATCTTGCCCCATAGGGTACCCCGTCTTACCCGACATAGGGGGCAAGATGGGGTTGTTGGACATTTTTGACAAACTTGTTTTTTTTTCTGTTCATGTTAATGTAAATTTTCTGAAGTTCCTTATTTCCAAAGATAAATAATGTAAGAGTAATTATACATAAATAAATTTAATTAAAAAAAAAATAATGACTGATTTATTACCTTCTGAACGTTAAGGACCCCGTCTTGCCCCCCCGTCCCCTAATTGAAATCTATCTATATCCATATCTCATGCTCTACCGTAAACCTAGGAAAAATCACCACATTGTCTAGATGGGCAGACACCTAAAAATAAAGCATAGATATAGGTACCTATTATATATTTTAGTATAACTGAGGTTTTATTTTATTTTGGAAATAATTTCATCATCACTTAAGGAACTCAATACAATTTATTCATTAGTGGTAATAGTTTTCTGATATTTTGGATGAAAAACGAACACAAAAAAATATGTAAATATATAAGGTACCTTATTTTATTGTTTTGGCAATTTTATTCATCCATTTTATAGTCAAAATACTAATTGAAAATCGAATATGTAGATAAAAATACTCAAATGCTTAGAAAAATTAATTATAAGGCGTAAGTATGACATAACCTACACAAATGTTGATGTCATAGAAAAGTTTTAAAAAGCCATAGACAATAATTCATGAAGGTTTTTTAGGTGGTGTTGGTTTTATTTAGTAAAAGCTGGGCGTATACCTAAAGATCTAGCTACAATGACGCAATCGATAATGTCGACATCGCTTCTCGCATCAACATCGTTCGTCCAGATTAAGTAGGTACCCAACCTTTCATTCTGTGATTTATATGTTAAACTTTATGTTTTTAACCCTTGACATTTTTGGTTTTCAACGTTTTCATCGTGTGGAAATAATTATTCACGTTTTTCTTTTAGAATACATTGACGAAACAAACATGTCGTCAACTTTCTACAATTTGCAATAATCAACTTCGCGGTAAGATTAGGTATATACGACATAAGTTTATCTGAATGTTTGATCATTAATAAGATAAGTTTTAAGCCATAGAAGAAGCGATCGCTAGTATGAGGTGATTCAAATTCGAGTAAAAACTAAAAAAATACATAGTGAATGTTAATTTGGATCAATAAGTTGTAAGCCTACAAATTTCATAATATTGCTGTTCTTACGTTTCGCTAAAACTGTACATAGATCAATAAATTTAGGAAAAAAGTGAGCCTAACTAGCTCCCAACACACTCTAATCTAATGTATTGGCGCCGATGTCGCGGCTCACAAGTAAATCAGAAAACGGGATTTTCCTTTCTGTGAAACTCGAATTTCGTATCTACTCATTAAGGAGCATTTATACCAAACGAACAAAGACCAAGAGCTTGAAAATAGAGTATATTTTCATAATCGTTGATACTGGTTGATACAACCATGATGCATCAACTAAATTTATGATAAATATAATGACGTTTTGTAGAAAATATTCAATGAGTACTTTTAAAGTAGGTACAAATATGAAAATTGAAGTGATCAAACATAAATTAGTTAATTTTGGCTTAAACATAAAGGTTTCGTGTGATTTTTTAAGGATTTAACAATATTTTGATAATATAAAATAAAAAAATAAGATCTGGCACGGTAAAAGAAGAATAATTACCATATTTAACAACCTCGAAAGTCTAAATTGTAACACTGAAACAAGTAGTCACTTGCCTGTCATGTGACACCTTGTCGAATGCTTCTGAAAAGTCCATGTAGATGGAGTCGACCTGACCTCGCTTCGACAGGGTATTCATGATATATTGTTGATAAGTCAGCAAGTTTGTAAGTGTGGACTTATTTTGGACAAAACTGCAATATATCTATATCTGCAATCTATATCTGTATATCTGCAATATATTTAGTTTTCTCGACTTTTTTTGTATTACTAAATAAGTTCGTTATTATTTATTTGTCAGTGATATTAAATTTACGGATGCGTTTGGGAAAATATTTTGTGACTAAAGTATTGCATAGGTATCGATTAAAACTACCAACCATTCCACACAAAAAGTATTCAAAGACATAATTGAACTTATTTATACCATTTATTTTCATAACTTGAAAAAAGTGGAGTTTCGTTATCTCTGCTCACCCCTTTAGGGACACCGCGTGATAGGTAAACGAATAGCTTGAAATAAAATAACCAGCAATTGCATCATTTGATGCAAGATTTACAAATCCGGTCGATTATTGACAAGCTGCTTCAAATTTTCATTGTTCCGTCCAATTTTCTGGACTAGAATTCATACGGCCGGAGAACTTATTTTTATCACATTAGGGAAAGAAAGCCATTTTTACAAGTGATAAAATACGTCAGGGATAGATCTAGCTGAACATTTTAATACATAGACGGGCTGTAATATTTGGCTACAAACATTTTCGATAATGTGCCGGCTCCCTTGGAAATATTTGCATTTGATGTCTCACTCACACATTCCATTTGAAACAACAAGATAGAAAGAGACAGTATCTTTTCATTTTGTTGTTTTGAAGGATTTTTGTAAGGGAGACACTTATCTAATGTAAATATTTTTATTACCGGGATATTATTGAAATATTTTGTAGTCAAATGTTCAGCTATATTTTGAACCGTTTATGAGCTCTATAGAAGAAGAGTCTTTTTACATTACTCTCATTTAACGTTTTGGGTGAATGGTAAAATAAAAGAAGTGGATTGACTTACCGTCATGCATTGGATCTATAGTGTGTATCATTAATTGTAAAAGGCCGTGCCTAAACTTCGCACTGCCGTGGTGGTGTGAGGACGGGGGGACCAATGGCGGGGCCCTAGAGCTCCCGGAGCCCCCAGGCCTCGAACTGGGGCCCCCTCCTGTGTTCGTCCCCACTGACGTCTCGCTGGATGTCGCCGCATTGCCTTGCTGTAAACACAAAAAACAATACAAATTAGTCAACATGAAATACTTGAAGAACATTATTTTATTATGCAAGCGAAACATGACAACAGTCAGGTCTGTCCAATCTGAGACAGGATTGGAACTCCGGGTAGAAATTTCAAGTAAAAACACTTTTGAATCGAACCAGAATCGATCAGACTTGTCTTATCCCTATATCCGTCACCTATATAGATTCTAAACTCTAGTCTAGACCAGTGATTCCCAAACCGTGAGTAAAGAGCTGTGGTCTCATCGTTAGGGAGTCGTGGCAAAGGTAAATTTTCCAAATCCTTCAGAAGGTCATAAATTTTCTATAAAAAAGAACCGCTGAAAATTTCGATGGTTAATGGAGCCGTCAACCGAAAAATATTGGCAACCTCTAGTCTAGACTCTAGCTAGGCCACCTAAGCCGGTGATCAACTATGTCATATTAAGCCTTAAATATGTATCATTAATACCTATTTCTAAGACAATCTAAAAATGTTTGTGCATAAATAATATAATAGGTATTGTGTAACTATTTAACCAAATAAAAGGTCAATATATAATTTGAGAGTCACAGAAAATCTATTTGAAATTCTATCACCGATGTGTGTACTCGTACTTTAGGTGGGCCCAGATTAATTTAAAAAATGTAGGGAAAATTGTATTAATGAGAGATACTTTTGGCAGAGTGAATACGTAATTCAATGCAACTAATTAACGCTGTTAGCAAAAGGGTAAAACCTTGTACCTACAGTTTAAAAGTTCTAATAAAACAAGGACATTTGAGATTAAGGCTTGGACTAACTCCCTAACATTTTGTTGTTGAAAGTCTGTATGTTTGTGCAGAGTGTTGTGTTAGGTTCAAAGGAGACATCAGTAGGTACATACAATGACATACCTCCTTCACTAACTACACTAGAATATTCTAGAATTAAATACTCCAATTAGTGTCCGCTAGGCCGCCAGAATGGGGCGACCACACGTTCTTAAAGGCAAATATTTTTTTTTCAGAAAATATGTGGTTTAAAACAGATGCATCGGTCGGAATGATATTGGTACCTAAGTCATTTTTATCATTCTTTTAAATTCTTATTCAATATTCATACTTAGACCACAGGACAACGTCTGTCGGGAATGCTAGTACATGTATATAATATAATATCCAAGATATATTTAAATAATGATTTATTAAATATAGAGCCATATCTTGGAAATTCTGAGAACAACTAGACTAACTAGAGCAATCACTGTTTGTAATTATTAAAATAAACATAATCTAGCGTAAGTACGTAAACTAAATATACATTAATTTTCAAATTCAATAATTCAAAAGCTGACATTTTAAGCATCAAAGCGTACAAAATTCGTAAATAGGTACCCATTTTAATATAAAAGGTCAACCAAAAATATTATGTTATATTTTAATATGTTTATCTACAGTAAATGTCAAACTCTAACAAATGATACACTACACAGCTACATAATATATATTCATCTACACACCTTCTACGAATTTAATAATATTTATATTTAACGGACAAACGGTTTTATAGAAAAGAAATTTAATGTTTATAACTAGTAGCAAATACGGTCATAAAAATATGACACAAATGTATGAATATGAAAAAAAAATCATACTAAATTTTATCGTTGTTAAATATATTTTTGTAATAAAAAGGCGTTAATTATATCCTTCTATCAAACGTACCTACCTACTTTTCACAAGTCATATATGACATTAATCCCACAAAGGCAATGCAAAGTGCATGGTGGATTTTTATAAGCGAGTCGTCATTTCTTTGTCGGTGGCATATCCAAGAATCTACAACTTATCGAAGGACATGAGAATTTTGCAATTTATCATGATATAAGATATTTTTTAAATAAAATTCAATCGAACGTCATAATTGTCAATTAATTTTAACTATGCTGCTATTGAATGAATATTTATCTAAGAAATAAGTGTAGAATCACGGACAAACTTAATAAATTATAATAATCGAGGGGTAGAAAAAAATAAAGGCTTATATAAATACTCGAGCTCGCCCCTTAAAACCTTTATCTAGATAAATCTAAATAAACAAAAATAATGAAAGGACAACATCGTTAAGATCTGTCTGCGTAAATCATACTGGAAATATGCCTCCGTTCGCACCCAAACGTATTATAAATTATTGTAATCTCTGTTCAAATTTACAAACAAAAACATAAAGAACCTTCCAGTATAAAAATGCTTCCGAGAATTCTAAACTAATAAAAAAATACGCAACCAACTTTCACACTTGTAAACAAAAATTATGTAGATATCACACTATCAGCATTCAAGCTAGTACGAGCTTTTTCAAACGCTAATTGCATGCTAACAAGCGCTTATTGGCGTAAAATTGTGTTCTAACATCATGCGATCGAATCGTTCGATCATTTTGAATGGATTTGTTTTCGAATGTCTTTCGATGATCGTTTCGATATTCAATCATTGAAAATTTATACTAGGTTTACATGTTACTAAATATAAAAATGGTTTACAAAGGCCTTTTTTAAATATAAAATATACCTACATGTTATAAATTAAAGATTTTATTTCGTGCTTAGACTGTTAACATCTAAACACGAAGACGGAAGCTAGCTTCCGAAAACCGGTGTAACGAGAATATTTGACGGGCGTGCGTTGAGCGCGTTAGAGCAGTACACGTTCAGAATCGTGTAGTGCGAGAGGGAAAATTATGGTGTCACCACTGTCACCGAGCCGTAGACGAGGTTTTTGGTAGGCAAAGCAATTAAAGAATTCACATCCAACATCCGTGACCAGTAATTTCGAGGTTTCTTCATGTGTGAAAACCAGAGGACCTATGGGTAGGTCTGAAGTGGAGAGGTCAGAGGGCGATCATTGGTTTATTCACGCGGCAATAAGGGAAGACATGATGCCAGAGGGACAGAAGGTACAACTACAATTCACAATAAGGACTTAAAACAGCTGAGATATGGTGCGCTCATCGTCAAACCTATTAATTGTTTTGCATTAAAGTATTCAGTTGAAGTATATTTAAGATTTTTTTTGAAATAACGTATAATGAAAATAGATCTAACGACTATAATATATAATAGTACTACGACTATATATATATCCATATATATCCATCCTTTCCAGGACATTGCGCTGGTTACTACAGCCCACTCCCTGTAGGGTTTCAATAGCTGTGGCATAGTTTAAATATATTTTATTTTGATTGTTGTCTTTCTGATGCTGGAGAGGTCTGATCTGCCTTGCTTAAGGAAGAGCAAGGGAGGGTCGGGTACTCTTTAAGAGGTAAACTAGAGGTTACACCGGTTCGCTATTAACAATAAATATAAATGGAAAAAAGTAAATAAATCTTTTATTTATAACTAGCTAATACCCGTCATGCTTTACGTTTTTAATTCCGATTGTCAGACTTGATCGGTAGGTATTTCAACAGGTTTTAATCTAGCTTTTCATTGCTTAACAGGCCTCTATGACTAACACAAGCACATAAAAAGAACAATGACACTTTCACAATTCATAAAAAGAGAGAAGAATGACACTTTTAATGTTTATAAAAAAGAAAGAAGTAAAATAATTATAGTCTGCCACTCACATGGACGAGATGTATCATAACATAATACCCCTATTCGGATTTTAGAACGTTCTTATTAAGAACGTTCCAAATGATTTAGAATTAAGTTCACTCGAACTAAAATTCGTATTCGGAATTATACCGTGTTCTAAAAACCTATTCATATCCGAGTCGATGGACCATGTTTTTTTAGGTTGCCCTCTTAGGGACGCATCACCTATATTTTTCCATATCCCTGATGTCCAATATCCGATAATTAATATTACCCAACTTCTTAGTATTAATTGTCGAAATATTTATAAAATCCTTTTAAATTTCGTAGAACAAAATATGATTTTAATCTGATTCTTTTTTTAACATAACCCTTGGAGATGAATATTGTCTGTTCTTTTGCTAATATCTGTATAATTTAAACCACGGCGCAATACGTTCCCAATAGAATGAGTCGCCGGTAATCTAGAAAAAAAAAACTAATGATAACTCAAATGTCAATCGAAACGTAATCCGAAAATGTACTTTCATTTCAATGTTTATAAAATATATTTTATATGTTTTGAATTACATTTATTTTTATTTCAAATCAATCTTGGAAGTGAATATGTGAAGTTTACTAATGTTTACTTTAGGTATGCTCAGATTCGAAAAAAATGTTACTTGGTATAAATTTGATAAGAACGATCAGAATATACAGTATTTGCCGACTTGCATCTAACTTATTATGTCCGATAGTTCATTGTTTAATAAAAAATAGTTAAATGTAATGATATATATGAGGTGTTTCGTAGCCTAGCGGTTCAATCAACGGCTTTCATACACACAGCTTACTGGAGATCGTGGGTTCGAATTCCAGTGCCGACAATTTCCACTTTCACGGGACAGCCCTTTGGTTAGTGTGAACATGTCGAAATTGTATTTAAGTTCACATTGGGTGACCCCAGATTCATTTAAAAATATTTTTGAAATAATGAAACATGGTCACCCTATCGTTTGTCATACAGTCCACTGATTACACGGCAGGAGTGCCTACGGAGAATACTCTCGCAAGTTTTAAGTAGTAATGACAGCAAGGACGTCACTGTGACATTTAGCGGTAATCGTGGAGAATGCTTCTATTTACAGCAGGCATTTTACTCTAATTTTACTGAAGACGATTCAACTAATTTCGACACATTAAGTTAAAAAAAGTCACCTTTTCACTAATTACACAAAACTTCAGATAACTTTTACATAAATGTTAGAGTAAATGTTAATGATTTTTTTAATATAAAATTATACTTCAAGAACTTCTGCGTAGGGAAATGTGAAAGTTTGAACAAGACAGTGTTTTTTATCAAGTGCCTAGTGTTAGAGTAATCATAGAGAGAGTATGAAATGTATTTTCCTATGTCCATTGTATTTTCCTATGTCCATTGTATCGGGCTTTATTTAGTCATCAGAGATCATTGCAGGTGTAATTCTGGTAATATTTGACACAAATTGAACAATTCTCACGAATAAATTTAAAGTATTTTAATAATTTCTAAAACTTTATTACCTTCATAGTAAAATTTCTGGAAAGAGACAACTAGGTATATTTTGAAAAGAAAATTAATATGAGGATTTACCTCATGTTCTCGTTTAAATTGTTAAATTCACCGTTGATAGACTCATTAAAAAATGCTCTAAACGCATTAAGGACAACATTGAGCATTAAACATAAGAATAAGATGAAACGTGCATCTCCTTAAAAATCGGCACGGTAAGACGGAAAATGCTTTTTCATAGCCAATTCAGTATAGAAAGTAACACGAAAAATGTGTCTTCATAACAAAGTCAGTAGACACAAAGACAAAATATGCTTCTCCATAATTCAGTATGTATTATAAGACGATAAAAGCTTCTCCATAACGAATTCATCAAAGTAAGACGGGAAATGTTTCTCATAAAAATTCAGCAATGTAACACTGCAAATGCTTCTCCATACCTAATTTAGTACTTGTAAGATGAAAAATGCTTGTCCACAACAAATTCACACTTGTAAGACGGGGAATGCTTCTCCTAACAAATTTAGTATTAAGACGTGGAATGCTTCTTCAAAACAAATTATATTCAATACAGTAAGACGGAAAATGCTTCTTCAAAACAAATTATATTCAATACAGTAATACGGAAAATGCTTCTTCATAACAAAAACAGTAGGTATAAGACAAAATGTTACGAATTCGTGGAAATAATACAAAACCAATCGATGTTTTTCTGTTCTATCATCGACATTTTGAAGCATAAAAAGCCGTGAAGATTTTTATCGTCCACGTCCCTGGGGAAGATAAATCTCAAGATGAAATATGATCATTTCAACATGGGCTGTCTGTCTCCCTCCCTCCCTCGTGCCGTCCCTCTCTGCTAATGACAGATGACGTCCTTCCAGCGCAAATAATAATTGAGACTCTTGTAAAGGATTATCAAGTATTTTAATGCTTCAAGCGTACATCAAGGAGTCAGCCCCATTTTAATTATGAAATATTTCCCATCAGCATTGTAATTACCATTTGAATTTTAATTAATGGCGAATTCGTTAATATTATTTATAGAACTGTCAGTTAAAAAAAAAAATTCGATTAAAAGGAAACAAAAACGATTTAAATAAATTAAACAAAAATGTGTTCAGGAAAATCGAAGTTCATTCCTGTGTCTCTAATCTATAATGCATTGATTTATCTATAGGTAACTAGCTTTCCCGACAGACGTTGTCCTGTGTTCCTAACTATGAATATTGAATTCGAATTTGAATGGTGATGAATTAATTATCATTTGACCAATGTAATTCCTACCGATGAGTCTGTTTTAAACCACGTTTATTCCATCCGCATTCTATCAACCGTACCAACAATAATTGTCAGTTTCTGTCAAAATTGGAATAAAAATTATATGATAAAAGTACTAATAAGGTTGCCTACGTAGAGTTTTATAATTTTCCACGAAACTTTCTTATTTTTTTCTTTCATAAGAACCTTCTGATAAAAACCAATACGATAAAAAATAATTAGCGAAATCGGTCCAGCCGTTTAGGCGTGATGCGATGACCACGGAAAACAGCTCTCCATTTTTATATATAAGATGATATGTACTACCTATACGTACAAAAAAAATTACATAATGTCACATTTTCGTACGGAAATGCTCGTTACTAAAATGTGACATTAAATTTAAATTGAAGGCATGAAAAATTATCACTTTGCTTCGAATTAGGGATGTTGCGGATTGTTGCGGATATTCGCATCCGCAAAGGCGAGACATCCGCAATTTTTTCATTTCCGCATCCGTATCTGAAACCGCATTAATTAATGCAAGTGTTGATGCGGATACGGATGTAACGCTAGAACAATTCGCGACGCGAAATTAAGATATGCAATTGTGTTCTTATCTCAAAAGGTATGGCCTTGAAATTTGAGAGAGAATGAAGTTGCATGCTACGTGCTACGTGCAAGTAAAAGACATGGAGAGCGTTAACTACTGAGCTTTGTTATGAAGTGCCATATTATTAAGTGTTAGTAGTCTGTACTTACCAAGACAAACTTTGAAATAAAGTGCACTTTCAAAAAAAAACATTTTATTTCTTACGTGTAGAGTAAGATCCTCGTATTGTTATTGACTTTTTAATTAATGCTTATAAACTGTACGTGGAGTGGCAGCCTAGATAAGGCAGAAGAAATGTCAGCAGACCCCAGGCCAGATGGGCGGACGACATCGCAAAGATTGCAGGCCGCACATGAATGAGAGAGGCTCAGGACAGGAATGAAACGGAAGGAGAGGGGGGGAGGCCTATGTTCAGCAATGGACGGAGACAGGCTGACGAAGAAGAAGAAACTGTACAAAATTATTTTACTATTTTCTGTGAAAAGGCACTTCGTTAAAAAGACCCCCACATAAACAGCATCATTTTTTATTCAGAGCTCCGCATCCGTATCCGCATCCGCGGAAGTCTGACTTTAAAAATTCTCATCCACAACATCACTACTTCGAATGCGGCAAGTGCCCCTTCACAGCGAATATAATGAGACAGAGTAATATTTATTCGATTGATTTCCTGACTCTTTCCCTCTTATTGTTTTAAACAATTGTTATAAGCGAGAGGGTATATTATACGACTTCATATAATATGGTTGGTGACCCAGCGGTTACAACGTCGGCTTTCGTACTGCGGACGTCGTGGTTCGATCCCAGGTGCCGACCATCTTCCTCTTTCACGACACAAGCTTTAAGTAGCTTACTGTGATAGAGTCAAGGAGTGTATTTGTGTTCACTTTGAGTGAGCACAGATTCATTTAAAAAATATATATATATATATGCCCACTCACTTATTACAATTAATTCTTCTAGATTACATTTATAAAAATTTACACAAATCTTTTGTAGAAGATCATAATTCTATAGTTTTAGAAATTAGAAAAACGTCAATTATTTGGTTGTACACGACGACGAAATCTTGGTACACTTTATTTAAATGAAACTTTATACCTTCATCTGAAAATAGAACTGATATTAGAGGCTACGTACGAGTATGTTCTCTGTCAATCTCCCAACCAAACATAATACGTTTTTAAGCTGTTCATAAACATTGTAGGGTTTTTCAAGGTCAAGTAGTATTACAATTCAGTATGGGGTTGAGGGGTTCTTATATACACTTATATAGATATTGTAAGCGTAATCGTTTAGGTAAAATATTCAGAATCATTAATCTCCTCATCTGTATGTACAGTGTTGTTGCTTGAGGTTTTGTAAACTTTGAAAGCTGATGTTGTAATTTCAGGGTAGAAGAATTTCACAACTTTACAACAATGAAGTTTACCGACTGAAAGTCGCCCGAGGTTAGAGTAGGTAAGTATAGATAAAATATGATTTTGAAGACATGGCTCGTCATATTATTATGTGCAATCAATCTATCAAATCTTCCTTTAAATCCCACTCAGGGCCATAGGGTGGCAAAAAGAGTTCTTCATTGCGCTCGATCTTGGGCAATGTTTATGACCTTTTCCCACACCATATCTAAATCCCTTAGTTCTGCTTCCTTTGTTTTGACACAATATCTGAAAGGCAATGGAAGACTTTTTTATGAGAAAAGAAATTTGTTATTTTACTATTTTCCTCGAAATTCCATTTAAATAATTTCCTCACTTATTAAAAATACCCTGAACTGTCCAGAAAATAAAGTAAAATTTATTTCTAAATGAAATAATATACCTCGATATACAACATGGGTACGTACCTATATCGAAGTTAGTTTAAGAATATTACGGCGTTTTAAAAATTGTTCTATGCGTACTGAGTGCAACAAAGGCGTTCGCCTTTTTTCACTTCCTTTCTCTCTTTTCTGATTCACCTAACTCATAAACGTCAAACTCGTAATAACATACGAGTAACTCGGAAATTCATCACAATCAAAATAACGGACGGCGGTCCCATATTAAGTGTTGTGCACGTCAAGAATATCACTGGGACCAGGAGTAAAGGTGAGTCCCTTTTATAGTCCACTTCTTCTTCGTTCGTCTACGTACTCCCTGCTTAAAGCTGGGAGACGTAGGGAACAATACCTACCTCAAAAAGTCGGATTGAAACACTTAAGTTGTTCAAGACTCAATCGAACGACATACAGCATAAAATGTCAAAAGCATACATTAGTAGGTACCTCCAATCCAAACCAAACTCTCTTAAGACCCCACTCAGAGGCATAGGGAGGCAACAAGAGCTCTCCATTGCGCTCGATCTTGCGCAACGTTAATGACCTCCTCCCACACCATGTCCAGATTCCTCAGCTCTGCTTCGAAGGAGCGGAACACAGTATGAGAGGGTCTTCCTCGTCCTCGGGACCCTGATGGGAGAAAAAACAGCGCTCCCCTCGGCCAACTGTCATTCGGCATCCTTAACACAGTACCTATATACTGTCTTATTTTTTACGCGTCTCATTCACCCGTATGCAGATTACTTTCTAATACTTTGGTTACTATGGGACATCTTGTTATTACGTCAAGATGACGTCACATTTACTCTAGTGTTGGTTCAATCAATACAAATTATTGTAGTCATCTTTTTATGACAACACTCAACACTTGAGTTTTCCAATGGGGGTTTTGGTTGTATTTATTATTAATTTCGGATTCGAAAACACGAGCCTTTAAGCAGTCGATAGTATGAATTTTCTATTCAGAACGTCTGACAATGTTATAAGCACAATTAAAGTGGAGAGATCTTTCCATATGACTACTAAAGGTAAAGACAAAATACAGACACATACAATGAATTAGTTAGACTTGAAACGAAGCGTAATACAGAAAAAATATGAAAGAAAGCTACAACTGAAAAGAACTAGATTTTCAAGAGTGTCAAAGGTGCACGTATAGCGGTTCACATCTAGCAGGAATATAAAGAAAAAGGAAAGTAGGTACATACCTAATATGCTGGGTAGTACCTACTAAAAGTGATTAGTTCTGAAAGCAACACAAATTCTATATACCTTAGTCGAAATAAAGAGGAATTTTCGCAGTAACGTAGTTCTCCAATCCTCTTCTTAACACGAGTAGCTCTTATCTGTTCTGAATATTATACTATTTTGCCATTGGAGATAAATAATTATCAGCACATATTACCATGAATAGAATATTCCTTACATCAGACGGATGTTAAGGATGCCGAATGACAGTTAACAGCCAAGGAGAGCGCTGTCCCTTCCTTCCATCAGGCTCACGAAGACGAGGAAGACCCACGCATACCGTTTCCGTTTCTTAGAAACTTGGAGTGGGAGGGAGTATTGAAGCCGTGCAAGATTGAGCACGTTAGAGGGCTCTTGTTGTCTTTCTATGCACTATAAGTGGGATCACAAAGGGGGTGTGTCAAGTTGTTCTTTAGACGGGTGCTAGACCTTGCATATGCTGTGAATTTGAAATGGATGCATTTAATTCCAAAACCTATCTTATAGTTTTTAGATTCTATCTACTAATATAATGTAATATTGTAATCAAAAGCTAATTAGAAATGAAAAGATGGTAGGTGTGCTAATTTTTCAGTTTATTCTGCGATTCTGGAATATTCAAAAAGTCGGGTTATTGCGAACACTTATAACTCGTGATCGGCTGAACAGATTCTTCCGATGTTTGATTTATTGGATTTTTCTCCGCTCCGGATAACATAATAACTATTAAAAAGTTAAAAAATTCAAAAGAAATAATAAAAAATATAATATTAAAGTTAGTATGAAACGGATTTACTGACAATAACGCCATCTGTAAAAAATCCATAACAACACAATTTTTATTTACTTGACAACCATTGAGTTTTAAAACATTGATACGCAGATTTATAGAAATAAATTTTTAACATTCAAACATATTTTAAATGATTTTTTTACAAATTACAAATTTGAAATCAATATTCATAGTACCTAAGGACTACAGGACAACGTTTGTCGGGAAAGCTAGTAAAATAATATACATTTATAATATTGGTGTCCCCTATCGGAAGATAAAGGCAGACTCCCACGCTATGGCGATAACGCCATATTTCTATGCTATAGATATTGTAATATGACATTAATTATAATATGGTGCCATAGATGACTGCCAGCTCAACATAGTCTAGTCACACGCTATGATCATAGAAAATTGACAAATATATGGCGATATCGCCATAGCGTGGGAGTCTACCTTTATGTTTATATTATGAGGATGGATGCATCCCTTGTACTTTTATAATATCAAGGATAAAAGTTTCCTCGATAATGTGGTGAAATCCCTTATAATGTTGTACTATTTCCCTAGCTAGAACATTGTGTGGAGTCTTCTATGCGAGTAATGATTGATGTTGATGACTTTGCAAACAATTCTCGAAAACTCCGCCAGCCAGTCTTTGGTGTTTATACAGCGTAAATAATCAATTTCCAAAATTTCTGTTTATCGAAGGAAAGTTGCCGTTATAAATTTGTGTTAGTTTCGGTGAATGATTAATATTCGCCTATCTGACGACAATACCAAAAGATAACGACCTAGGTATATTTTATTTTATAACTAGCAACAAAACCTGTCGAAAGACAGGCATCGAAAAGGGTCATCAATCGTTTGATTGTCTAAAAAATCAGTCATATCGTGCCTTAAAAACTCCTAACTTTACTTTATTACGTTCATGCATACGGACAGTTCGACAATTCTTCCCATACCAACAGTAGTTGTATGTAGGAACCTCTGATCAAGTATTATATTTACACCTACCCACCTAACTATGCACAATAGCTATGCGAGAGATACCTGTTATTGGAGCACTGGAGATTTTATGTGTTTGTTTCATGTTTTTTTTTGCTTGTTAGGTCAGGTCAGAGTTTTTCTATGTGTTTTTTCACTTGCAATTACTACCCGGGGTTGGCCTGTCTCAGTTTGGACGGGACCGGTTGACTGGAAAAAATTGCCTCAGGCAATAAGTTCTGCCAGCTATACTGACACCATTGTAATAGAACAGTGTTAATTAATTTATATTTACCGCAAAAACTTTTGTTGCCATAACATCGAATAACAGGGATTGGTTGTGTCATGTGTATGAAAAATTCGGGTGGGCTAGTAACGAAAATAGCACGTTACAGACAAACATAGTCAACTATAATATAGGATTCAATGGTACGCCAAAGGCTGACAACAAAATTTCAAAATGTGTCTTATTTAATGTGTTTTCAATTTGAACAGTTAAAAATCTTATATCGACAATGTCGAGACGAAGACAGGAGTCTGAAATGTGGTTGACAATGTGAGGCGTTTTCTGGAACCTAGAGCACGAATCGGCCACTATCTTAAGACATGAAAAAAAGGTCTAGATGACGAATAAGAATATATCTGAGAAAGCATAAATAAATTGCATTAACACAACACTCTCTGTATATAACAAAAACTAATTTAATACAGGGATATCTTTTACTCACCCAAAACCTAGATAAATGATATATTATATGACAGTACACTAGAGATAAATCTGTCAAAATGTTATTGATTGGAAGTAGATGTTTGATGGACTATTATCGTCGTAAACGAATTAAGGAATTGCGTTATCCTATTCCCAGGCGATTTTAACACAACTTTGGTCGGCGGATATAAAAAGGAGTGCTAAATATAAAAAAAAACTTTGGAGAATTTTCTTACTTTGTTTCGTTCCAATATTTCAGACTAAGACCGGGTACTCACTTGAGCAGCGAGCGCGAGCAGTTCACCGTTGCATCAATATTATGAAAACGTCAAGTGTGTTCGTTGTTCAAAAATTTAATGCGAGTGGAACGTCTGCGTCCTTATGATAATAACTAGAGATAACGCCAGCGTAAAATAACATATATTTTTTAATAAAAACGTGTGAAACGTCGCCATTGAATACTTTCATCATTGACGACAATTTCGACGAAAATGGTTGAGAACCAAGAAGAGTAGGTCTTTTACACCACGTCTCAAATAATTGTATGTATCTATTTTTAAATATACATTACTTAGACTTAGAGATGGAAGCCCAGCGCTTTAGTCTTTAAGTCGATAGTTTTTGTACGTACAGCGTTCAGAACATCATGGGTTCGGATCCCGATGCCCGCCATTTTCACTTTCACGACACAAGTTCTGTTTTCTGTGAAATATGTCGAAAGTGTAAATGTGTTCACTTTGGGTGTGCCCACTAGAAAATAATTAAATAAATTTGCGGACAAATTCCATGGCAGCATGGGTAAATCGCATAGTAAACTAAAGTAATAGATTTTTCTAAACCTTTCTCAAGAAAATATGTCTATGTTAAAATCTACTTTACGAATGAAATTTATTTGCGGAGGTATTTTGTCAGATGTTAAAGCAAGGTAAATCACACAGTAAACCAAATAACACATTTTTCTATACCTTTCTCAAGGAATTAAAAAAATTACAAATATAATATAATAGTATGTTTAATAATCATTGCATAAGTAAAGGACGAAATATAGCTGTTTGTTGTACCAAAATATTCGGCGGTATAATGTTACATCACAAAGAATATGTAGGTAAAACACACTGTGAACAAATAGATAGGTATGTTTAATAATCATTGCTTAAGTAAAGGACGAAATATAGCTGTTTGTTGTACCAAAATATTCGGCGGTATGATGTTACATCACAAAGAATATGTAGGTAAAACACACTGTGAATAAATAGATAGGTATGTTTAATAATCATTGCTTAAGTAAAGGACGAAATATAGCTGTTTGTTGTACCAAAATATTCGGCGGTATGATGTTACATCACAAAGAATATGTAGGTAAAACACACTGTGAACAAATAGATAGGTATGTTTAATAATCATTGCTTAAGTAAAGGACGAAATATAGCTGTTTGTTGTACCAAAATATAGCTGTTTGTTGTACCAAAATATTCGGCGGTATGATGTTACATCACAAAGAATATGTAGGTAAAACACACTGTGAACAAATAGATAGGTATGTTTAATAATCATTGCTTAAGTAAAGGACGAAATATAGCTGTTTGTTGTACCAAAATATTCGGCGGTATGATGTTACATCACAAAGAATATGTAGGTAAAACACACTGTGAACTAAAAGTTTGGTAAAGGTTTACAGGAATTCCCCGATTCACGGCATACTCGTGGGTATAACTCAGCTTAACATTATTGTTTCTAACAAACTTTCTTGGCGTACCTCATCATTCATAAAATTCCACGACAGGTATATTAATTTCGCCATTCTACTCATTAATTATAAGAGCCAAAATCAGATAATGTGAACTTATAATAAATATTGAAAACTCAGCCAACTATAAATACATAAAACATTCAATAGTAATTATAAGAAGGTTAAGGAATAATCACCATATTATTATTATTTAACAATTATTAGGTACATTATAAACGGCTCGGGTTATGAAATAGTCATTCAATTTTATGCTCATTAACTAAAATAGAAAAATACTACCTAATGAAAGCTTGTACTTAGAAATCAATATAAATGACTGCTCACTGAGCCACGAGCACTAGATACTTTAAACCCCTTCTCATGTATAATGTTCCTTTTTCCAAGGTCAAAGGGAATCTAAAAATGCAATGTTTAACCTGTTACACTCTAAATACCGTTTGAGCCACAGTTAAAAACCACAAATATGTATGCCTGAAGTAGCCAAATAATTTAAACACAAAAGTTTTTTGAAGTATTCGAGGAAGGCCCAAATATGTAAACCTTCACGTTAAAAAGTAATTTCCATAGAAGTCGTCAAAAATTCTCTCTAAAATCATTTAAATACGCATGAGATAACGAAATAATATGCCAAAAAATATTCAGCATTTTTCTCGCAGTTAGTAAATACTACTGATGTATGCAAATTGAAATTTAAAAACTTTTCTCCTCTATCTCTACAACTTTAAAAAAAGTACAGCGCTTTTTAAAGTTGGTCATAACGGTACAAGAATTTCTCGCAGTCATAACGCTTTCTCAGTGTCAGTCTTTCTATATAAAAACTCTTGAAAACTTTATGTCCAAAGAATATTTTTATAGACTGGTGAATCTTTTCATGCGCTTTAGAAGTCGTACAACTAAATACTCCACTTAGTTTGGTTAACCGATAGTTAAATGGTTAAGCATCCGATCTCTTTGAACATTGCTGGAATGCTAAGTCCATTTCTAACCCAGTTATTAACCTCCGCATTCTTTTGGTTTATGTTATTTAGATTAATGAACCAACAACTATTTACCATTGAGTTAAATGGGCGTCCATTTATCAATGCCAATTTAACTCAACCATCAACGAATGATAAGTTATTCATACTACATACGTACTTGAAGGTATTGAATGAATTTACTTTGAAAGGATCTCTAATAGTTATTATATTTGAATGTATAGGAAATCTCCGCATAATGAAATTATGTGGAAATTTAACGTTAATGGAATCCAAGATATTTTTGACATATAATCTGACAAATATGTAACAACTGTGTGGCTAGTACGAGTTTTATCGAAAGCTAATTGCACGCAAATAAGCGCTTATTAGCGTGCAAATAGTGTTCTAAAATCAAACGATCGAATCATTCAATCATAGTATGAATTTTTTTGGAAAAACTCTTTCGATTATCGTTTCGATATTCGATCATCGAAAACTTATACTAGGGCTACAGACGACTCTAACAATTCATTACTGACGTAAGCCCGTAGTGGTTTGTTCCATTTAAAAATCGAACAAACCACTACGGGCTTACGACCGTCTTCTATTGTTATTTCGAAGGCTGGCTTAGTGTGATCACTTTACATTAACAACGTTCGCCATTAAATGGTAATGGCGAACGTCTCCGAAACTCCTAATCATGAAAATTCTCAACATGTTCTTCTTCTTCTTTTTTTCCGGCAATGCACCCGATCTCGAGTGATTTATGCATCTCAACATGTTCAACATGTCGAAAAATCTCATGTAGGTATACAACAAGTAGATATTTAATAATTAATGAAATATAGAGGTAAAAGTTGGAAATTATTGAGACCAAGAGAGCAATCAAGTTTAAATACTGCGACTGCTGTCATGTATTTGGCGCCAGGATATGAATATATCTATTTTTGTTCACGTCTCATCTATATTGCCTATTGGCTTTGTTGGTACACAACGTTCTAATTATGTCTATAGATTTTTGTGACCAGATCTTAACAAATATGTAACAACTAATGACTCTAACATTACTGCATTACTGATGTTCAATTTTTAAATGGAAAAAACCACTACGGGCTTACGACCGGACTTATAATCTGACATTTAGACAAAAGGGCAGTGAAAACTAAGTATTGCGAAATTATGATTTTATAATATTCTGTCTAGTTGATTGCTATCTGCGTTGTTTGTTTGTGGAAAACGCAAACATTATTCGGTACACTCATTTGGCGTTGGACTCACCCCAGAAGCACTCTACGTTATATAACTCGGTAAAAGCGTTGCTCAAACATTAATCTTTGATAATCAAGCAATCAATGACTAGCACATTTTCTCCCCTCTAGTATAACCATACCTAATATATCTATAGCTACACGTGGACGGTA